>CM023488.1:65094327-65485823 GCA_013339685.2 Hyalomma asiaticum
TTTTTATCGAATTTAATGCAGAGATACAGTACCCTCGCACACACTCTTTCTTGCAACCTATTTCGCCAGTCTACTCGACATACAGAGCCATGTTAGATGTCATATCCTCGTGGAAGTCATGGAGTGCGAACGCAGCACATCTGGCCTCCAATCCTCAAAGCAATTAACAACATACGATTGAAAGATGTCATTTGTATGAAACTGAGACAGTGAATAAATTCGGAAATTGTGCCATTTCCGGGCATTCGTGCTTCACGAAGTTTTAAAAGATATTCAGTTATTTTTCTGTTGCTTTGTATGAAATATGTTTTCGCTATTTCAGAGTTTTTATCGTAGTGCCAACTTGCTGCGAAAGGCCAAATGCATGCTTCCTCTTGTAACGTCCATCTGTACTATCTACAATTTTCGGTTTAAATTTTGATGCGGTTGAAGCTGCCAGTAGCTTCTTTGCATCACAACTGGCCACTTCAGTGCCCCCTCTTCTGTACAAACCATCTGGACAAACAAGGTCCATCTCAATATTTCTACGAGCGGGCATCCTCCTTTAATTCCTGCCCTTTACCCTAGGCAGCGAAATTTCAGCTGCTGCACAGTACGCCGATAAATAATACATCATACTGCCGTCGCGCGAGCATTCCTTCATGCTATTGCAAAGATAAACTCGCAGTTTCACGTTTTCTTGTCGTTGGTGGAGCGAAATTATTATTAAAAACTATGCTCGTGGGTTAATATATTGCTGTTGGTCATTTGTCCAGATCCTCCGATGAGAAGATCTTACAGCTTCCATTACCATGACCCGAATGCGCATTGTGCAGTTCTAACTTTCAAGGATTACTCGGGTGAGTAAGTAGGACAAAAATAAAATCCGCATGACCTGCACAGTACCAGTTGGTCTTAGTGAAAGCCGTGGTGGTGTGACCCGCCATGGCCAGGGGCGCTTAGGTGACTTCGGGGACAGACGCATTCCACAAATTGTCAGCTAAGACAGCTGTGCACCTGAGGACTATAATTGGTTAGTAGAGGTCACTGACCACTGCGTTCCTATGGTCAATCGTAACGCACTTCTGAGCTTATACGTGTGCTTTGAAGAGTTTCGGTAAAGTTGAGATGCGTAATTCACACAGTCTAATAAATGGATACTCGTAGATCACTCGGAAAATAATGCCGATTCAAGTTATAAGGGCACATGTCTAGCTGCTTCAACAGATCAGGTTTATTACCTAGGCCACTATACCGACCCTATGAAGAAAATGACGCTCATTTGTGCAGTGTTTTCTCGGCTTATCCTTTGCAAACGATATCCGTTTCGATTGCTTTCATGCCTTAACGTAGCATACGAAATTGCATACCGCTTTGTCAGTATACATGTTCTAAACAAAGAGCAACATACGATCTCATCGTGCACAACAACATAGGGTAATTGAAGTTTTGCCGCTTTCTCATTGAATATTTTCATAAAAGCGCAGTGTTATATACGTATAACGTTACCCTCTCCAAGTATTTTCGGGCAACCAATTCTATACCATTTGCTTTATAAGAGGTTGTGGTACGTTGCGTTTATTCAAGAAATAATATGCATTAAGCATTTTGCTTTACCTTGTGCTTTCGTATAAGCTATACTGTTTGCATCCTTCCCCATTACATGATGCTCCTACACTGCACCAGAATTTCAGATAGAGTTGAACTGAAAACTGCGTCATACGGGAAAGAAACACATTGAATACTAACAGGCGATCCTACTTCATGGGATACTTCATGAGATGAAGTAATAATGTCGCGCATCTAGTGAGCGTTCCTGCCTGCTTACAAGGGCAACGTTTTCCTTTAACGAACGTTAAAAAATGACAGTGGAATGCAAGACAGCGACGACATTCGAGGCTTTTCTTCGTGGGACGCCAATACTGTACATTTAACGTCAAATTATGTGTAGCAGAGAATGTGACTCGCTATTACCACCATTTTCTTAACTCATCTGGTATGTGTTTATCCTAATAGAATTCACCTCCTATTACTTTCGTAGGTACCTTGAGGTGTGAGCTGCACACATGGAAAACCACGGCAACGTATAAGCTTTACGGAAACTGCCAGGACGAATACGACTACCAGTGTCCTGGGCGCAAAAGTCACAGCGTGTACTTGAAGAACTGCCCGAACGCCGTATAAGCATGGTTATAACAAAGAACGCAATAAGATAACTGCATAATAAACTTACGTTTTACTACGGCTAAGTTCGGTTATTCTATTCTTCACGTTAGGATTCACTGCAGTTCATGCTCGTCGCCTAATATCATACAGTTACTCGTGTGCCCTCCGATATAGGAGTCACAATAGTCCAGCAAAACGTGAATGACTGAAGCTATTTTTAAGTCCTTCGGTTAACTGAGCATCTCATGCTGCCGGCCTGAACACACCGTTTGACCTGCGCAATTATGAGCCAGGGGGGGGGGGGGTGATTATGGTGAAGAACTCGTGTTCCCTGTCTAAAATGCAGTCACGTGGAAGAGAACAGTACTTTACGAAAGCTTTTTTGATGAGCTGACGTGTTCATAGGCGCATATGGATAATATATAAATCACGTCGTCTCGCCTGTGGCACTAAGGAGTGAGAAAAACGTTGACAAAGGATGCCCATTACTAGAGCAGATAATTCGCCTTTAGTGCTTCACTTTGCCATTCGCCATTTAATATGTAAGCTTTTTTAGGCGATTCCCTCCAGGAAGTTGTCTGCCTCTTTCGCAATATGTCACGCGTCACATGATGAGTTTTATAAATGTATAAAAAAGCAAAGAAAAGGAAAGTTGTTGGTGGGAACGAGATTTTAGTGCCGCAAGACGATTCAAGAAAGCACATTTAGCTGCGACAGTCATCAAGTGGCCTGTCATTGTCGTCGTGGAAAGCGCAGAGCGACACACGACGCGAAGTTTCAATGTAGTAAATGGCAAGTGCAAAGCAAACCGGAACGTTTGGCTAAAGTAACAAACGGGGATTCTCATCACGCCATTCTAAGGTGTATGAAAAAATGAAAAGGCGACGTAAATTGCGATGCCTTACTTAGTTTCCGAATTCAAATCAAGATACCTATTGTTCTCATGAGTTCGCTGCTTTTCCGCGAAAACCGTTGATATTAGCTCCGTGGAAGGACAATGAACCATTCCTTAAGAGACGAACTGAAATAGGGAGACAGTACGCAAGCAGTCATAGCCGGTCACTGTCTTTCCAGTGTACCTGAAAACGACATTTATGACCCTGGCGGGAAACATTTTCACTTCATACTGTCGTTTCGAGAGTAGCCCGAAACAAAGTGCACAATAAAAGGACTTTCCTGCAAACTTAAAGAAACACTGAAATCCATAAGATCTCATGCTGACAGGGCTTTAGTCTACCAGAATAATTTTCGAATACGTAGTCATCCGTTGTTTCTAGTTGGGCCCTACACTGAGCAAATATAAGGTGATTGCTTTGAAGTTTCATGCTTCGAGAAAGTGTGCGTGTATAGCGAGGCGTATTACTGTCAATAAAAGCTTGTAGACGCACTCGATCACGTTACCCTCTCTCGGTTGAAACTTCACTGATTTTTTTTTCAAAACTCGGCATCAGGTGGCGCCCTTCTGTTCACAGGATTAACTTATGTTTACCCCCACACACTTCTACTTGCAACTTGCGTCAGAAGATAGTTTTGAGCCTATAAATACATGCACTCGATACATAAGCGTTTTTGGACTAAGCACTAGCAAAATGTTCGGATGAAGCCAAATGCTTCTTTCTAAGGCTGTTTTGTTACATGTGCAGTGTGCTCGAAGGTATGCAAGACAGCAACAGCCAGCATGGTGGAGTACGCTTTGCTGTGTGCGTGAAAGCTCTTCTAGAGCGATGATTTGTATTGTTTGAGAACTACTGCATCTACGTTACTTAAGAGCCCCAAGTCAGGCCCGGCGAGCTGCTGTGGCCAGCCGTGCCCTGAAAGAGGCCCCGCCCGGTGTGATCCACCTAGCGTTTTGTGGCGTTAAGTTTATTTCTCGAGAGATAAATTTCTCCCCGTAGGATACGGCTGCACAAAGGAAAAAAAACTAGTCAATAATGATGATACCTTGGCACTTTCGTGTCTTCCCCTCTCAGAAGACCATGTAAATTATCTGCTCAAGAATGGTAGGCAACCGGCTGCCAGAACATGAGCATTGACAGCGACGGTGACAGCAATGAAGAAGCACAACAAAAAAGCGCGAAGTGCCGTCGCTTCCATCCATCGATCCACCCACCCACTCACCCATCTATCCATACATCCATCCATCCATCCATCCATCCCTCTCCACCCTACCATACGGCCGCGTGGTAGGGTGGTAGAGTCTCCACGTATGACGAACATACATGATCTAGACATCGCTAAAATCGCATACTCGCAATCACGTCATATGAATTTCAGTAAGATCATGTGTCGCTCATGCCCACAGTGTTCGGCCCTTCTTATGCCGGTTTAGGCCACAGGTTATAAATGACATCTCATTATAATCAAATACCAACCTATACATAGACATTGGAAATGTCATCAGGGTAAAAAGTTACTCTTTGTTGTAGCTTTCAATTGAAATGTAGACATAAGAAGAACAAGAAATATTGGTCGCGTATCTGCAAGCTTTCCTTCAAATGTCGTCGAATGACGATAGTCATCTGCCGGCCGTGCAACGCTGCGCGAGATATGGATCCCATCTGGCAGCGTCGTCGGGAAGCATGATCTTGTGCAGAACCCCTGGCAACTGCTAGGTGGCAGTACCAAATCGTTGGCAGAGGCTTTTTCGTCCATAGCGCAGCCTAAGAATTACTGGGGTCTTTAAAAACTAGTGTATTTAGAAGTATGTATCAATGTATTTTATAGTAAAGCAACACACTACCTAATGCTTACGTATTGATGTTGCGCCACAGATTTGCGTAATATATGCTTTTTAATCGACAATGTTCACACGTATGAACGCAGCTCTCCTTTCAAGATGGCTGGGCTTTAGGCAAGTGCCTTAACTTTGGCCACGTAGCTGAATCGTGTGACAGACTGACAAACAGAAAGACAGAGAGAAAGTTTTCCGTTCAAGTTTCCCAGGAGAGCCTCTCGTGTTAAATAGTTACAAGGAACGGCTGACCTCGACAATTGAATGACAGACGACAATGTGAACGCTTACTCAGCGTTCTCCGGTCGTCTGTCTCTTCGCCTTTTGATTATACTCTGCCGCTGAGTAATACCTTATTGCAAGGAGTAATATCCATGAATCAGATCTCTTTACGAAGGTTTTGTTGGGGAGAAGCTACATTAATGGAGCCGTATCCACGTATGACTCAAAGTCCCCCTCGACTTCAGTCAACACAAGCCTCGCAGATGCATATATGATAATTCCCATCGCGGCAGAGTGCCCCTTCAGCAACACGCATAGACGGTGGCGCCACATTTCCATCTAGGTAAATATAAGAAACTATGGTTATTAATCGACGAACAGGTTGCTGAAGACGATGTAGAACAGGTCATTTCGCAGGATCCGACGCTTCGATAAATGGACTTGTCCTCATCAGGACGGCGGCTGACGAAGACAAGTCCACTTGTGGAAACGTTGGCTCCTGCGATATTTTCCCTGTTCTACATCGTTTTTAGCGATCTGTTCATCGATTCAGCCTCCATCTTACCCTGAGCCTCTCTTCTAGTATAGTTTTTAGTGTATGTTGAGTTTTGCACGGTAGTATTTCAGAATACGTGTGTTGAATTCTAACAAAGCGGAGAAAGTTACAACCGCGCAGCTCCCTATTCCTTTCACAACGAATGCCGCGAGAGTTAGCAAAGGCACATGATATAGGCGGGAACATTCGACCATCAGATCATTGCTTGCTAAAGGCTTGTTTAAAAATTGTAATTACAAATATTTTTTGGTGTCAGAAGCCTGGTCCTATAGCCCTGCCTATAAGATCACGCTTTGTGACGGGCAGTATACGGTGCACTGAACCTCACAATAATGGAGCAAGTTTCTCCGTGAATAATTTACGGCTCAAGTAGCCCTGTCCGTTCGCTAACCAGCAGCTTAGAAAATTGTCGATCCCTCTGTGTTAGGAATCGGTATAACGAGAAAATGAAACCTGTCTTCATGAAGTTGTGGAATGCATAACCGGCAATCTGGCGTATCGAGGGGCGGGAGATGGGTTGGGTATTGCGAACATGTGAACACGTTACATGTAGACATAAGCCGCACCTAGACACGACACAAGGATCCTCGACAGTTCTACACGAGGGACAGTTCTCGAACGACTCACATTGCTCCGGTGACACTGAAGTGCACGCGCGAGAGCGCTGCGCAATCTGCCATAACCAAGGAGCGTCCGCAAACGGTGACGCCTTGCAAGCAACACGGAACGGGTTGTAAGCTGATCGTTTTGTGAAAAGACAGCCTACTGCGGTGAAAGGCCAATCATTTGCTTCTCAACGGCCATCCCCGCGTTCATGGAATAGTGCGTGTTGCTGCTCAACCACACCTGGTTAAGCAAGACAAATTTAGTACCGGTGGCTTTAGTACTTTGCTGCAGGAACGCGCCATCCCGACACCGCCATTTCCCTAACTTCCGCAGCGGTGGAGGCGCGAAGGCCTGGCGTACGACACAATGTCTGCTCAGCGTCCCTCATAATACAACTGGGGCCACGTGCCGAGATGACAACAGGGCGACAGAACTAAATTGCCCTGCGATTTCCGAGGTCGCACTTTGCTCGCCCGCTCTCCATTCTCTACCGGCGTCAGCTGCGCAGGTGCGCGCCCACGCCCAGCTCGCCCCCCGCTGCTGGCCTTGCTATCAGTCGATAAGTCCGTTGAGCGATGCCCGAATGTATCGTGGGTTTCGTCGTTTTCTATTGTGTTAACCGCCGTTTTCGCGAGTGCTGGCTCGCTGTGCAGCGTCCCCTAATTTCGGGTTTTAATATGCATGGCCGGCTGCGATGGGTTGCGACCTCCACCGGTAGCGCCTCGTGAGATGGTGTAAAAAAACGTTCAGTACAAGCAGCATATTTTTTTTTCGTATGCCCAAAGAAAGCACGTGAGCATGCATGTTTGCAGTGTGCGTCCTGGTTTGTCGTTCATGACAATTAGTGTGCGAAGTCGTATATAGTGTTCTTGCATGAGGTAACAGTTAATCTGTCTTCGCGACTGCTGTTCCTTTCAGAAGCGCACGATATGTTAGAGCAGTCTTCGCATGTTTTACTACAACACCGTAGCTATATATATGCTAGCAGCAGTGGCTAATCAGAGCACATGTTCTTTGTTGATGTTACGTTTAAGACAATGTCTTTACACGAATTTTGTTGCCATGAGGCTTTCTCGCCATGCGTCCATACTGACTGCAGAAGGAAGAGACATTGTAAAATTTTAGGGTTTCTTGTACCAAAGTGACGATATGATTGTGGATATACGGTAGCTGAAGGCTAGAGTAATTTTGATGTCTTTGAATTCCTTATTGCGCTCTTGCACCTTGGTGCATTAGCATTTTAGCGTGAGACCATCAACTCTAGGACGTCGCTGACTGACCTTGTACGCAGTAGCAAATTCATATACACAATCATGAGTTTATCTTTTTTTTACATTCTGGTGTGATGCGTAGTTGCATTGTTCCACGGGCAGCAGTCGACCTTTTCATAAGCTGTAAAATATGTTCATCTTTTAGCTACTGCAACTAGTTTGTTCTAGAATGAGGCCAAGTGCTTCTTTCCAAAG
Source organism: Hyalomma asiaticum (assembly GCA_013339685.2). NCBI lineage: Eukaryota > Metazoa > Arthropoda > Arachnida > Ixodida > Ixodidae > Hyalomma > Hyalomma asiaticum. Next base: position 65,102,054 of record CM023488.1, read on the forward strand.
TTTTTCTGTGCTGTGAGTGTTCAACTCCTTCCACAATTTCAAATGTGAAGGTGTGGTTTGGCACAGAAAGACAAAGGTGTATGGGCTATTAGTATGGTTGTGAAGGCTTGTTGGTCGTTTACGTTTCGAGAAGTGAAATGTTGTGAATACAAAATGAAGGGCACCAGAATGCACATGGGCACAAACACTGCACTGTGTGCATGCGTTCTTTGCAGCTGTGGGTACCGTTGTGCATGGAGTGTGCGGCAATTACTCTTACCAGTGGAAAAAATTGGCAAAGAGAATTTTGTCATTGTCACCTTTTATGTGGTTTGAGTTCTTCTGTGCAAAGTCTCACTTCCCATCTTCACTAACTTCACCGACTTACATATTCTGAATATCAGTGCTTTTCTTGTGCGCCAGCATTCTTAAATGTAAGTCGACCTTTAATGTTACTCTATTTCTGTATCATTCGTGTAATTACCAATGATAAACCTGCTAAAATCGAGCTTTAAAATGAGCTTCAACTCTTTTTTTGAAAACTGAAGCATGACATTGGTACAATTTGTGGGACATTGCATATTGGCTTCTTTTGCACAATACAGGGCCCAGCTATAGTATATAAGGTATGGCTTTATGCATGAACAGCACATTCAACGCGAGAGAAAAGATGCTAAGAAGGCTTACTAGACTTCGCTTTTGAGAAGTCGGATGTCATCATGATGTTTTATATATGTGCTGCATCAAGTGAAGACGTTGTGTTGGACAGGCCATGGGCGCGCGCTGCCGTGGCCATAGCAGTTTCCTCTCCGTGGACACCACTGCGTAAACGCGGAAACAGCGCGAACGCCCGGCGCACCGCACGCGATTGCGACTTGCAAAGCACCCAAGAAGTTTGCGCGCGAGCAATATGAAAAATGTAATACGTGCCCTGCGCCATGCACATGCGCGGCAGGAACGACCGGCACAAAGAAATCTTAAAAAGTGCGCGCGGGGCCGGAGGGAGAAGGGGACGAAGTTCATGAGCAAAGGGGCGAGGAGGCGCTGAGCGGCCCGTGGCTCCTTCCATGGCGACGTCAACACGCATGGGCCCCACCATATTGTCGGAGCAAGTGCAGTAACTGCATCAAGGGGGCTGTGGTGGTAGCGTCGACTATGCGTCGTCGGCGCATCGTTTTTAGGAGGGCGATGGATCAACTGGGAGATCTTGCCAAACTGACCCAGGTAAAACATACATGGCAGCTTGTTCGCGGATGTAGGAGACAACGATGTGATGTATAAAGGCATGTATGGAACTATCATTTAGCCCTAACCATAGGGAACCGGTGAAACGTGTTCTTCGAATTCCATTAGACCCATGCAGCTCATGTGTGCGCACCCTCTTCGGCGCTCTGGCTATAGCTGACGATGACGTGCGGTATGCATCAGCCTTCCCACGCTTCTATATGTCGCTGCTTGTGAATATCCAATTAACTGCGAATGCAACAAACTCTCGCTAAAAATTTACATTTTTCCGAGTCACTAAAGCTGTAAAGCACAGATATCTGTCTCATTAGTTATGCTGAGCTAATCATCATTACTAGATAAAAATTAGCTAACTAGGTGCGAGTTAAAGAGCGATAACGAAAACTAGTAAAGGCAGAATACAAAGTGAACATAATTCCTTGAAGAAATGCGCCACTGCTTGTTGATGTTTTTGTTTCATAGCACCAACACTTCACAAAGCAGTCAGCGACAGTGTTTACTGTCAAGGACATGTTAATAAGAAAAACTCAAGTAATTTTGATCAACTTGACGTCTTTCCGGCACCGCTAATTTGAAAAATATGTTGTCACTTGTCTCCTCTAGCAGCACTACAGCCACGTTCCCTAACAGAAAGCTAATGTTGTAATTGGCACATATATGTATACACTCTGAGTGCGACACCAAATATAACCTAAATAATAATAGTTGTAACATTTCAATTAGTGGACTCACCGTTGTTAATACACAGTCTCACGGTGAAAATAAGATGGCAAAGATATACTATTTTTTTTTCATGTAATCAAACTCTAGAGTTGACCAAGACGCAGCAGTCATCCTATTGGCTGAGAATAAACAAAACGATAGCTTCGTGCAAAGCAGCACGATGGACGTCACGAACGTAATTGGAGATTACGGCAAGTTCCATAGGAACGTCTACCTCTTCACACTTCTTCGAGAAGCGCCGAGTGCATTTCACCTCGTCATATACAGTTTCTTCTTTCCGTCAGTGGAGCACTGGTGTGCCGTGCCCGAAACTCTGGTGGGAAACGTGACATCTGAACAGTGGAAGACGTTAATGGTTTCTAACTCATCACTGAATGCCGATTCTTCACCGGGTGGCCTTCATCAGTGCGAAAGCTTTGACGCCGATTTTTCGGAAGGAGGTGCTTTGGTAAGAGGAAACACGTCACTGCCTTGTCAAAAATGGGAGTATGGAGAGAGCTACTACCAGGGATCTATGGTGCAAGAAGTGAGTACTGCTCATATTAAATAGATGAAATGGGTATTTGCATGCAAGAAAGGCCTCGATGATTACACGCATGATTACAGGGAATAAAAATCAAGTGAAACGAGAGAATTCCAGAGCCGTTGTGCAGCCAGTGAGAGAGAAATCTGTTGCGGACATAACCCCTTGACTGTGATTAGTAGATTACATGGCGACGTGGCACTTGCTAACTCTAGGAAGCACAGACAAGAGTAGCCAAAACTAGTAAATTTGAGCCGACAGTGCTTCAAATATTGTAGTAGACATGGCTTGACTTACACGAACTCGTGCACTCCTTTGTAGAATTAGTGAATGTTATCCACGGCGGGACATGAGCGAAAATGACGCCGCCCACAGACACACTGTCTTAGATGTCTTATGTCTTATGTCTGATGTCTTATGCGCCCTAGTGGGAAGTAAAAGTATGTACAAACACACTAACATTAGCACCGTGCAGCGCTGTAAGTGGCTGCAGCTTAGTATAAATGGAAGTATTTCCGCATAGCGCAAGGCTATGGAGAGGGTTTGTAACGATTGGGGCGGCAATCACTGGGCGACCTACTGAGATTTAGTGCGAGTGTGACGGCGCTTGCAAGGGCGTGGGAGAATAGATTACTGCAGAATACTAAGCAAAAAGGCGGATGCGGTCTATCTGCGGGCTTCGTATGAATCGCACGTTGCCGTCTGTGCTTTCTCTTGACACTAATTTACAAGTCAAGTTACCTGCAATAAATGTACGTGACAGTTCGTTAATTCTTAAGGGTTTTCCGTTTTATTAATAAATGAGCGCCTGTATTAGTATTGCATTTCTGAAATGACAGTTTAAACGGCCATGAGAACCCACAGTTCAAATCACTTGTGCATCTGTAGCCAAGATCAGTGGCCTATCGCAGAGAGCACAGGCTTAAGATTGGCCAAAATAATGGTATTAGCACAGATGACAACAAATATGAACAGCGCTGTATTAAGGTGAAATCTATTAGCTTGTGCATGATTCACCAAAAGCCCAAGTTGAAACCACCTTCGCGGCACTTTTTTCTTTTTATTTTTTTTTGGGGGGGGGGGTGTTACAATCATAAGGGCAACAGAGCACTGCTTGTGTACCATTCGGCACCTTCCAGGCTTTCGGAGAAATTGATTGATTTGTGAGGTTTAACGTCCCAAAACCAGTTCTGATTATGAGAGAGGCCGTAGTGGAGGTCTCCGGAAATTTGGACCACCTGGGGTTCTTTAACGTTCACCGACATCGCACAGCACACGGGCCTCAACATTTCGCCTCCATCGAAATGCAGCCGCCGCGGCCGAAGCTTTCGAGCCAGTGCTCATGCTTGCTTAAACAATATGCCTAGGACATTCACAAGCAGGCCGCCTAGGATATTTAGGGTATCCGCCTGCTCTTCAGGCGTCACTAGCCGGAACCGTATGAAAAATATAACAAGGCCATATGCTTTCAAGAAGTGAAAGTGATGCACTTGATGGACGGGCCTGCTCAGGAAAAAAAGAAATGGCACGTCTTACCTCCACACAATTTCCTATCATCTAGGAAAAATAGCTCGGTTTGCGCGGCCGTAGTAATCCCGGCCCCTGAGGTGGCTTTCAGTGCCGTACAGGTTAGCACGGTATAGTATCAGAAGAAAGAGAGTGAGACCGAGAGCATGCCAAATTTTGTCGAAGGTGTCCAACAGCTAGTCTATAATCTATGCCTCTGATCGGACATCAGTTGTTGGACAAGACGGTCAAAGAGGTTAGATATCATTGGCTAAAGAAACACCTCGCACTCCTTTGCAACGGGTGCGGCTGCTTACCTGTTCAAGAAATCGAAGCGGTAAGTAATAAGGTCGCGGGATCGAATCCTGGCCGCGGCGTAGTACATGGAAAAGCTTTTTCCCTCATTTCTATGTATTTTGACATTGTATTTCTTCGAGACATATTTCTTGTGTTTCGTATGTCTTGCATATTTTATATTGTATTCTGCTAATTTTTCTTTCACTTGTTTGTGGAAATACTGAATCTTATATGTCAGTGTTACAAACTAGCCCACTCCCCTCTGTAATGCCTTGTTTTGGCCCAGAGTGTATAATCAATAAATGAAATTGAATGAACCTACTGCCTCTAGTAAGTAACCAACTAGTTCAACAACGTGTCCTTTTTAACTAGGTAGTGAGTGGCATCGCATCTTTTGATCAGTATTCAATAGCGCGATGGCGATGAATTTTTCACGGCGCTAGTAGACAGCGACATACTGATGTCGCTTAGATCTTCACCCATCTTGAACTTGCAAGTAAGCCGCCGGAAAAATTGGAAAATAATTAAACGGTCGCGTCTTCTTGACTTTATCAAGGACGAAAAGAAAATATTCATTTGAAAAAATATCTAAGTTGGCTTTCTCGCAAAGATGCCTCCCAGCTATCGTCTACAGATTGCTTTCCTGCTATAAGAGTCTTGACGTTTGCACGCTGCATTATAAGTGCATAAGCTTACTCATGAAAAATTTTGCGGAAATTCACGCGTCTCACAGCGAGTTCGACGATTTACAAATAGAGGGGAAGAATCGTAAGAAAGAAAGAAATGTGCAGGTGAGCACGCACTTAGAGCAGGAAAGCAGTCTGTGGACGAAATTTTTTGGCTGGGACACCTACTTTCATGAAAAACAACTTATTTCATTCTCACACACCTACAATGCTAAGGATATGTGACTAGCGTGACGGATACATCATGACGTCAATGAGACGTGCTCGTCATTTGTGTCATTAGAGGCCATAGTCAAATTGTGTGATGTTCATAGCCACATTCAATATGCGGGTACAAGTCGCATGTGATTGAATGTGAACATTTATGACGTATGCCAAATATCATTCTCTCATAGTTGAAGTGCCGAATGTGACGAGCCCAAACCTCTCATTCGTGGGTCCGACTACCAAATGCCTTGGTTTTCGCCTATATGTCTCGCGAACTCTAGCTAAGGGCTACGCTAACATGATCCAAAATATGTCTTAAAGAATACGCGCAGCTGCCACCAGGTGATTATGAGAATGGTGATTGTGGTTCGGTTAAGGGAAGGGCGCTAGTTTCTGCAGTCCATCTGGGGCACACAGCTATGCGTCCGTAGGGCTAGGGAAAGTGGAGTGAAAGAAGAGAAAAGCCGTAGTGGAATACTCCGGAAGTCACTTGAGCATAGGTTAACATCTTTTTCCTCCTCGTTTTAGCTATGCAGCGGTTACGAACTCAAGTGGCTGCAGCGGCAGCTGTCACCACGGTCACCAAAATTTAATGCATAAGTGCTTACTCTGTAAGAAACAATTCGTTCGGAGGAACATTATGGCTTCATATGACCGCACCTGACTGCACAATAAATGCGCCCGCGACAGATGCAAGCTACGGACAGTTTCCGAAAATAGTTTGCCTGACGATTCCGACAGAAGGTGTGACACGTGGCAGTCTGGAAACTTGTTACGTATCTCCTTTCGTACTTTCACATTATTCCCTGTTTTCACAAGGGCAAGCGTTTAGACTTCTGATTCAGCAGGTTGAAATGCTGAATTTTTTTATTTTTCTAGCCCATTAAAGCATCCCGTAGGCTAATTACCAAACTTTATGTTGTCTACATTTCTTCAACAAGATACGAGATGTTATATTACATCATATATTTAGGACGTTCAGTTTTATCTCCAGAGCTGCACTGACTAAAACGTACCTGACACGCTCCTAAATGCTTCACCTGCTTGTGTGACTCTTTCATGCAGCGAACGTATGTGGGTGGCACTGTACCTATGGGTACTCTTGTCGGCTTTGCCGGACTTGCTTCACCGTTCATGCTGCTGTTACCGGAAACGTTCAGGGTGACACTCCCTGACAGGATACTTGAGTCTATCGATATGGGAAATCCCAAGTAAGTAGCAAAGTAATCACTAATGTCATCATTCCGCGCCAGCCAGAAGGGTTTTAGCTGTTTTTATTTAGTCATGTAGGCGTTTCTGCGTATGTTCGCTGAATGAGCAAATGTGCCTTATGTGCCTTGCCAGAGCTAAGTTTGGGTAAAATGACGGAGAGGAGGAGGAAGGAGATAGAAAGGCAGGAAGGTTAGCCAGAATGCGACCCGTTGGCTACCCTGCACTAGGGGATTAATGAAGGGGATAGAAAGATGAAAGAGAGAAGAGTGAAAAAAAAGGTGGCCGGGGATGGCAGATAATGCGTTGACGCGTAAGATATTGTACCGGATAAAATGAAAAATAGCAATGTATGGAGGGATGGTATGCTCGGTTCACTACTTAGGGTCTGTAGTGCGTCTCGCTTCCTAGATCCAGTAAATTAGCCTATGGGTATTTGTATTCTCAGAACTACGTATTTAAAATTTGCTCTAAATTTCCTAATGAATGCTAGGACGGTGTTATGCTATAGAACAGATTGAAAGTAAAATGGTAAATATTTTTAGAACCTCAAGGATATAATAATTTCCCCGTCCTATCCAACTCACAAGGCGCAATCACCGAGACTACTCTATAACCTCTTTCAATTCCAGAATACCCCCCCCCCCTTTCAATTTGAGTGTTTCTCTTATTTTTCAGCACAGAGTACATGAGCGGAGCGTTCTGCTGTTGGAATTCTTGCCGATTATGTAGGCTATCTAAGGTGTCGCATCATTGATATTCGTTTACAGCCAAAGTAACGGCTACAGTTGGCGTGAATACAGTAGCCAAGCGGCAAGCAGATCGAGGAGGGAGTTTTTTAAAAGTGATTCGACGCGTGTGCGGCACCAAAATACAAAATTCTAAAAACACCATTATAACAACAAGGATGTCAAATTAAGAAGCTTACGCGAGAAGTGTCGGTTTGCCGTCACTGTCGACCTGTACCCTTCCGCAGTGGAAGAGAATGCGGAAGGGGACACACCTTAGACTTGTAAGAAACCATATCCCATTTCTCCCATGTCATGCAAGACTGGGGCAGCTAAAATGTTAGCGTGGTAGATATCCTTGTCACCCCCGTTTCCACAAAGCACTCAAAACACTCTGGGACGACGTACTTAGCTTAACTGTATGTGGCGGTCCGTCTGCTGCCAAGCTTGTCCTGTCCACTTTATATATAATAGAAGAGCGAAAAAATCCAAAATGAACTGTCCTTCTCCGGCCATTTATGAAACCCATGAACGTGCTCGCTTTATGGTATTTGACATTGCTAAAAGTATTCTTATATATTGTCGCGAAGACCGCGTCGCGTAGAATGTTTTTTTTGTTCTTTTTTTCTTTTTCGACTGCTTTCCTAGAGGGCCGCTTGAGCAAACGAGCCGGCGAGAGGCAGGTGCGTCTGGTCCCTTCGTGCGCTAAACGAGCCGGCGCACCGCAGGGAGTCTTCCGGGCGACGGGGCACCGAAAATGAAGACCATGTGTGCGCGTCGCGGCCATTTTCTGGAAAGCGTTGTTTGTATTAGTTTTGTGGCGAGGCCGGATGCACGCGATTATAAAAGCTCGCGTGGAGCATCGTTGCCTTCGACCTGCCTGAGTGGTCCGTATAAGCCGTTTTCCTATTGGTGGGCAACAGTGGTGCTCCCAGCGGTCCGCGTCGCCGTGGATGCTGAAAAGTGCTATTTAAGCGGCGACACTGGCCTTTTATGAGAGAGCGGACTCGGGGACCATGACGCTCGACACCACCGGGGACCAGTCGGGCAGGCCGACGGGGTATGATACCATTTTCTATGTTTTATAATTGTTGCCCTGTGTGTTTTCTAACTTCAAATTGTCTTAGCTAAATAAACCCCCCAATGAGTGCTCTCCCAATTCATTGTGTTGACTCATCATCGCTTGCCTGCGCGGAGTGGCTCCCACGCCTCTTCGTCTTCCTGACCTTCCGATGCGTCCAACATTACCGGCCCCGACGTTTTGCTACAATATTTCAGGAGATAGAAAAAGAACCAATCTAGTGACCGCTTCACTGTGGAGGCTGCAGCAAACAGCACAGCCTAGTCAAGTGTCAACCGTTCACCACCTCAATACGTGCCTATACACGAAAAAAAAAATCTAGTTGTAATAAATTGTTTTGGTCCTATTTTCTTTGACGTTGGTGAATTTTTGTAACGTTAAATGCTAATAAATGCATCAGTCCACCGCTGATTTGAAAACTGATAATATATGTGTTCCAGTAGCAGTGGCCCTTCACAACATTCATCATTTATATTCATGCATACTAGAATTTCGAAGAGAAGAAAGACTGCTGTTATGACATGACGTCGCGCTGCTTTGTTCATTAGACTCGGTTCCCGAGCACACCTATCGGAGTCACGCGGTCCGTAAGTAGCTCGAAGCATAAACACCTGTAATTTGGCATTGATATTTTTAAAGGAGGTCAAGGCCGATATTCTGAGAAGTCGTTATACCTACCTTCCGATGGTTAGTGGCGAATATTGCAAGTTCGAAACGCATGAAACTGCAAGACATCCTGCACTAAAAAAGGTCCGGTTTAATTCCTCCCACATTCGAGAGGGCCATGAAGGGCTTGACCACTTTTCGATGTTCCCGCAAGGAAATATGCACGGAACTCTCGGAACCTCGAGAACAGTTAGACACAACTGCTAGCTGGATTACACACGTGAAGCGCATCGTGGAATCAAAGCTGCTCGACATAAGGTCGGGTTGATAAGCACAGCACATATAAGGTTTACAATACATAATCCGTGAAACGCTACGAAATCGGAAAGATGCAGCATACACGACGATTCTGCTGCACTGCAATCCCACAGGAAGCAACAGGGACGGGTGCTCGCGCGCAGGATGAGCTGGTCTACGTCGGCGGCCTCATGTCTCGGTGGAAACGGCCAAAAGGTAGAGGACGAAAGCTACGGGACACAGAATTATTGAAGAGGCTATGGCATTATCGTGATACGACAGTCATCTCACAGTGGTTTTTGAATAATTGCCCCATTACCCGAACAGAATTCATTCTTCGTTAATTTCCCCGATCACAGCGCAATATCGGGTCCTGCCGCCGCGATTATTGTCCACCTAATGCCGCTGCACCTACACCCGAAAGTCTTTGGCAATTATATAATCTTTGTGCAGTCAACCGAATGAGTTTCAGGACTACGGGAGTGCGCGCCAAACTAAAGCCCCTCTACCTACGGAAAAGTACCGCCATCTCTTGAACAACGCCGCTTCCTCCTCTCCTCACCTCCGATAGGGCGGCTGCGGTCACGTGGTAGCGCGCTCACTTTTTTTCTTGGTATTTTGTTTTCTCGCCGCTCGGCGCCATGTTGGATGCGCCAAAGTGCCACTGCGCTATGTGTTCGCCGGTCGCAAGTGCACGACGTGCGGGGTGCACGTGTACGTCTGGCTAGTTTTATCGCGATGCCGGGTTGCTGTGCCTTTTCCTGCATACCTGTTGTTCATGTAAGAGCATTTCCCTGAAAAGGGGTTACCACTTCGGTTTTAAAGATGATCGCGGCTGTTCGCAAGCGCAGCCCGTTTCTTCAACAGCCTGCGTGCCGCGCGTGCTTATTTTGGAATGCGCCGTTCGCAGTTAAAAAAAAAACTGTATGGCAATACATATGACGAAGTGCCGAAATTTTTCATCGCATCGAGGTCACGCTGTGGAGTGTGTTCAGAGTATACATCGCTTGAAATGGGCGACACCCTCTCCAGCAGCGAGCGGTAATTTCGGTAGTAGTAGTGACGTGAATGCGTTCGTCTACTTCTACATTCACAACGCACCAGCGCGGTCTTCTAGCAATTAGAAATAGTTTCCGTGCGTAAGGGCGATATTGGTCACCTACATCGGCAACACCCACGCAGGCATGCAAAACATCACGACAACGTGTTCAAACTGCGCCGCACGTGCCAAACATCCCAGAACGGCGTACTGCGTGCACAAGTCATCGGGCAGGCACAGGATGGCAGGACGTGCGAAACTTCATGAAGTTTTGAGTGTGTGCCTCCAAGGGCATTGTTGGCGTTGCTGCAGTTACAGACGACCGAGATAGTTTATACGCACGGGAACTATCCCTTCCCAAACGTGGCTTGACACCACAGCTGCGGTTTAAATATTTCTTGCTGATGCAATAAATAGCATGCTGTGTTTACAGAATTTCATTTCAACCTTTTCCAAGTAAACATAGTTATGGTTATCCGCGCCAGATACACAAGGAAGCACTACGCTCCGAAAGAAAGCTTAAACGACGTTCGCTTTCGCTACAAATTGCGCATGGTTTGCAGCAGCTCTTCTGAGGCGATATTTCATTAGGTAAACCGGATGGTGAGCACACCCACTCCTGCTTAGGAAATCAACGCAGTAGAGTGAATCATTATATCAAACCGTACGCGAGGCACGGCCACGGCTGGACGGCGGCGCGCGTCCAGCTCGAAAGCTAACCGAAAGCTCGTGGCGCTTTCCAGGGGGCGCCGCAGTCGCGAGCGGGGAGGAGGTGGCGGTGGGGAGAGTAGATGGCGGTACTTTTACGAAGTAGAGGGGCTTTACGCCAAACTGGCTTTCCGCGCCATCTAGCGGTTCGCCAACTATCGGCGACCGGAGAGTTACACCAACAATTTGTCCTGGTACTCGCTAGCACGTCACTTTTTCAGTGCCGCGAACCGAATGGTTAGTTTGTTTTCACGCGCTGCACACGTCAGCGCTAAGGGCGCCAGATACCTGCTTTGATAGCGATATCACAGACGTCACGGCCTGCATGGACCGGAGTGCCCATGAAGAGATAGTTTCGCGAAGAGCTGTCAAGATTAAAACCCGTGGCCACGGCTACTAAAAAGCCTGTAGCGTTAAAAGGGAAAGGTTAAGAATGTTTGCGTGCAGTTGGAAAACACAGGCCGTAGATTTAAGAAGGCGCCTTTCTTGATCGTCCCACTGCTGTCAATCACAGGTGCGTTGGCGACAGTGTCGCAAAGACGCTGTTGGCCAGCGCTGGAATGGTACATGAACATTTGTGGTTGAATGTGCGTACACCTACTGCAAACAAGACTGCGAATAGAAAACTCGTATCCGGCCATGCGCCATGCAGAAGCGGGATTTTTCGTGGCGCAGAACATTCCGAACGCAAGCTGACTTCGGTATTGCCGTCCATATTCGATCGCGGCCACTGAGAACAAAGCATAGCTCAAGGATGCTGTTAGGATGCACTTTCTGCTGCATCACGATGCATTTAGACAGTCGGAGAAATAGAGAACTGTAGAATGAGATATATGCCGTTTTTAGGGAACTTTATCGTTTTTTTATTTATCTCTCTCCCACCCCCTTCACGAGGCCTGCGTAGTCCGGAGGTTACGCTAACAGATACACAATTTGTTTTCGCATTTCACCAAATCAGCTTCAGCTAGGTTTTGTGAAATCACGAATGACGCCCTGCTGTGTGTTTGTCATTCGTACTCTGCACACTCGAGTGGTGCTTTCAATACGATTGCGTTCAGTGCTCAGCGAATGAAACGCGATACTGAGAGCGCATGGCTGTTCATATTTCTGCGTAGTAGCTTTGCGCTGGGAACACTGAGCGGATCTATTGAGGCGCTTAGTGAAAGCGAGGCACATTCTGAAGCGCTGTGATTCACTTTGGCCCTTCTGCGATCGCCCTGTTCACCCCAGTAGCACAAAATGCATTGGCCGCCACGTGGTCCGAGTATCGCCTCTCAATTGCTGAGCACTTGCAGGCTGTTATCGCGCACTTATACAATCTACTGATAAGGCGAGTTCAGAATTAAGTGGAATAATTTAGCGGTCATGAAGATGTTGCTAATCCTCAATGCTTCCGTCACGGCACCTGAGCTTCAACGCGTCCCTGAGAAACAGCAACAGGGATGGGTGGATAAGGCCTAGATTTAAATACGCAGCGCAACAAGGGAAGCAAAGTGGGGGTTCTGACCTTGTAGTGACGAAGCTCCATAGCCCATTCCGTACTGGTGAGTCCAACAGTGCCGATGTCACACACCACACACAAACAAAAAACACTTTCCACGAACAAACAAGGGAAACGGAGACCGCGGACGCCCACGCGTGTGGGCGGCTTTACCGGGTTAGCTCTTCTGCCGCACCCTGGTGGCGCCTGTAGGCAACTAAATCAGCTGAACACTTGTTCGCAACTTTCATGCTTCTCTTATCAGAAATCAGCTTTGGCTTCATCGGAAAGGAAGAAAGAAATGCTAAAAAAACCCTTCGAATTGGTTTGTTTTGTCCGGGCCATTTCTTGTATTGCGCTAGTTTGAATCTGGCAGCTCGCCTTGCCGTGGAGCAAACGTGCTTGCAGCTTGCTCTCAGACGGTTCTCATTTTTTTGCTTTTATTTATGGTATAAATCTCGACTCCTGATCGATTTCATGGCTTTTGCTTTCCAAAACAACTATGTCATTATCAGACAAGCCGTAGTGAAGGGATCCAGAAATGGCAACCACCTCGATTTATTTAACATGCACTGAGGTCGCGCTGTACACGGGCCTCGACTTTCCTTGACTTTCTGCCTATCTAAATGCCGCCAGCCGCGGCCGGGATTCCCTCCTGCGACCGTCGCATCGGTAACCTGCTGTCATGGCGAATAGAGCAATATCATTTCTGGCTCTTCCAGCCCTTAGAGTAATGAACCGCTGCTCCCTTATCAGTGTTACTGCTCGGACGGCAGCGGTGGGTGATAAAAACAGCGTATATTATCCAGCAGAAGCCATCGGTAGAGTATAGCGGTCGCTGTTCCCTTGTGGATATGCGTGTTTGGTTTGGTTGTTTTTTTTTTCTGGGAGGGCCACCGCAGTGCGGCAGTGCACGACTGCTCACCTTAAGGACGTTGCTTCGATGCCGGCTTCGGAGCGTGCATTTGGATAGAGGCGAAATACAAGCGGCTAATGTGCTGTGTGATTTTATCATAAGCGCTTTGGAGAAAACTAGGGAGTCTAAATTTCTGGAGCCATCCCCTACGGCAGTTTCGCGACGTCAAGCCCCAATAAATATCATTAGTTGGACGTCTTCTTTTACATTCAAACAGTCCCGTAAAAAAATAACGACATATTCAAGTGAAGACACATATAGACATGTTCTAGCCTTGTCATTACATCTGGGTCACGTCACTTACGTCACTGATTATGTCACTTGTAATGCCGTGTAACGTTTACATCGACATAGCGCGCAGCCGTCCCAGCTACACAGGGCGTCCTTTCGGGGTTCCAGTAAGCGATGACATTGAGGTAGAGTGTACTAATTACGTTATCTCCAAAAGGCCGAACATTTGACACTTCATTCGGCGCGACATGTCCCCGTTTCAACTGTGCGGCTGTGCTTGATTGTGCGCCCATTGACTAAGTACTAACAAGAAAGCCATTAATAGGAAGATAGTAAGGAAACAACTACGAATTACATATACAATGAGTGCCGAGAGACTGAACAACTGATGCACAACTGCGTAACACCCGCCTAACGCGCATTCACGTGTGACAGTACAACAGGTATATAACGTCTTTACTACGCGGGCGTTCACTCACATACCAGCCGATTGCAGATGTCGGACCAGTTGCTCTTATTGGTGCGCAGCGCCGCATCATTCCGATCCATTTCTACAAGTTTAGCAGCGCTGCTGGCAGCGAAGCCGGCGCACGTTGCCAGCAGGCGCAATACGTTGACCAAAATGGACCCGTTCGCCTGACCACGGCCGGACTACAGAGGGGGACTTACGTAACTGCTACACACTCGTGGCAGTTCCGTAAGTCTGCCCGTGGTCTGACATAAGAATGGGCCGCTGACACCTAGGTCAGGACATCTCTCTGGCTTCACGATCATGCTCGGCTGCTACCACTTGTTACAGTTTAAACGGCGCAACTGCACTTAAAATGAACTCCGAGCGCCGAGATTGTCCTTTGAGACCAGCTACCGAGCCAGGCTTGCTCATAGCGTGTGGCGATTGTGCGTGTGAGCGCTCTATGTGCTTTACGCGTGAGTCCTTCTCTCCTCCGTCACAAGCTTACCCCATTCTCGCCGCCAACGACTTCGCAGGGCAGCGGCATGCCTGGTGAACTAGGGCGCGTGCTGACGCTACGTCGATCGCCGAGGACTTTGGGAACGCTTCACGACGGGGATATAAAAGGAAAAAGTATGCGCCGCGAAAGAGTCGTCATCCCCTACTCGAGTGCTCTGATGTGCGCACGATTTGCACTCTTGAGCATACAGTCATCCGTAGCCATGTATCGTGTCTGTTTTTCACATTTTCACATCGCCTCAACTTTGTGCTGGCCCTCTTCGATGGTGTATCTCGTTCGCGCTTCATGCAGACGCTGCTGAAGGTTCGCCAACCCACGCTACCCTGACAACCTGGAACAAGCGTTGGCTCACAGCAGGAACAGGCCAGTCTCGCCCAGCCGTGCCTGGTGACACTGACTGCATACGTTTGTGCCTTCCGGGTGCGGCCTAGCTAGCCTGGTAATCACTGCTCATAAAGAAACCTAGGTTGTCAAAATTCCCGGAGCGCTCCACAACAGCTTCCCCCTCCTTTTTAGTTTTTCATTCCATCTCCCCTACTCCCAATGTCGCTGAACCTGGCTCCAGGCAAGGGTTACAGGAAATAGCATCTCTTCCTTAGCCAAACCACAATTATTATTATTGTTATTGTTCCACGGAGGTTGAGGGGCGCAACTAAACAACAACCTAGGACAGGAAGGCTGTAGTGGTGGGCTCCGGAAATGTGACAACGTGGTGTTCTTCAACACGCATAAAAAGACAATGCACAGGCCTCTAGCATTCCGCCTCTATGAGATAATTTCGGAATAGTCTCCCGGTTGATATAACACAACTCAAATCTTTTTCTATGGCATTCTAATATGCTACTACAATATTTACTAGAGGTTTTGAGAAGAAACCTGTTGCTCCTACTGTGAAAATGTAAAAATCATTAAATTTATTCCCTACGTATGAAATGCAGAACTGACATATAGGAAATGTTCAAACGCAGTAGATGTCTAAATGTGCTTTAACTTGTTCGCATTAATCTTTAGCTAATTTTCTGTGTGATAATGAATAATGTTCATCCTGCGTGTAATTTGTTGATGTGAATTCTTGCGCGGATCCACACTAGCATAACGCTAAGGATCCAGATGTGTAGAGACGTGTTCTGAATGATCTTAATGAATAAATTAAAAGTTCCACGTTCAAAATGTTGGAATCGCGGCCGGCTTTGTACCTACACACGTCTGACCTGCAGACGTATGCCATAAGACCTGGATTCAACCGCCATTACTGCTAGAACAAAACGTGTATTCATTGAATATATTAGGCTTTCCTCGTGTATCAGGTGACAATGGAAATGAATGACGACTACTTAGGTTAAAAAAATGTGGGCAGTTTGCACCAATGTCGCAAGGCTTGATCACGCGGATCAGGTGGCCTTCTCCTCCTCCTTTCACCATCTCCACCTCCCTTCTGTTTCCTGCCCCCTTGCTATACCGTATAATACGTGGTCGTACTACGCCTTACCCTTCCCCCTTATTGTTTGACTCTTGCGTTACCGCTCTCCGCCCTCTTTTCTCCCCGCCTTGTTGCACCATACTGCGGCTCTGGTGGCCTTACCCTCCTGGTCAGCGTCACTTCCTTTCCGCACCTACTTGCCATACCATACCGTACAAATGTATGCTATGGTTTACCCTCTATCATCCTCATTTCCCTCTTCATCACCTTCGCTTCCCTCTTCTCCTCCTTCAATTTCATTTTCTGCCCCCTTGCTATGGTATACAAGGCTATACTATGCTTTGCACTCTGCCTTCTTTTTTCTTTCCCTCTCGAGCCTGACTTGTTTCCCGCCTCCTAAATGTACCATTGTACAAGCAGATACGCTTTGATATTCACTACGTATAGGGGCTTTTTAGGTGCGAGATATCTTATGTGCTCGGGCTGTCGGCGTGTGCAGTCGGCGTTGCTGTTGCCCGTCGCGGTAAACCAAATGAAGAACAATGAGCGCGTGTGAACGCCCCAAATTGGGCATTGCATAGATGCAGTGACACTATAGTGATAGCGCGCTCTTGGAGACTAGAACTAATGATGATGATAGCGAGATCGCGCTCTCGGCGTGTCCTGCCGTCGTCGCCGTCACGGTTAGGCGACCGGTCATCATCATCAGCCTGTCCACGCCCAGTGCAGAGGAAAGGCCTCTCCCGTAGAACTCCAATTATCCCGGTCCTGTGCTAACTGTGCCCTATTCATCCCCGCAAACTTCTTGATCTAATCTGCCCACCTAGCCTGCTGCCTCCGCCTGCGACGCTTGCCTTCCCTAGAGATCCACTCTGTAACCCTTAGCGACCAACTGTTGTCCTGTCTTCGCATGGCAGTTGTTTTCGCAAGCGGACTAACTGTGGTGAAATAAAAGGAACAACACAACAACTGGGATTAGCTATGCGATGGATGATTGTATAAGTGTACATACGCATAAAGCTGAAACAAATCCAGCCATCTGCCTGTAGCTACTCATTACCAGCGATTAACCGGCGCAACACTGCATGCTGTCTGCCTCCTCAGGCTTCACTTTAGTGCAGCTGCTTTACCGCTAGATTAAAAGAAAAATTTTCTGAAGCGACGTCAGCCGCTGGTGTGGCTCTTTGATAGACCAAGATCTTGCGGAGCAGATGCTCGAACCAAGCTAGTTTAGCATAAATGCCTCGAAGGAATCGTAAATTATGTTGCACCTAAGGCGTTCTGATCATCTGGTTGCGAAGTATGTTAACTAGGCGCGAAGGGTTGTTTCAGTTATTCAAGAGAGGATACGGAAGCTTTGCTTCAGCCCCCGTGTGCGGCATAGCCGATATGCCGATTTTGCAAGTAACGAGAGACATGTTACCTCGAGCTGGAACAGCTTCGGTGCTAAAAACATTTGCTTCATGCTGTCCCTTTCACTTCATATTCCACTTCACGCGGACTTCCGTCCTCCAAGAACCTAAAACTGTGCATATATATTGCGAATCGTTGCTTATGCATTATCTGTGATTGCTAGTCAGGAACACCTTCAGCTTATCACTATGAAGGACACATCATTTACGAAGCCTATTGGCCGATGGTAATGGGTACTTACGAAGAAGGAACTTTGGGAATTCGGTGCCAGCGTCGTGGAAAGAGTTCTTCGAAAGCACCAAAATGACGTGGCAAAAAAAGAAGGCGGTGATCAATGGCACATCACCGACAATATACATGTAGGGGTTTAGTGTTGCCGAGGGAACCAACCATGAAACAAGATTTCTTGAACTTTGTTGAACATCTCTTTATTACACTGTACGTTCCAAAATAACTTAGCGCTGGACATAATAAATAGGAGCTTATAGGTATATCTGTATATAATAAATATTTATATACTCCAGCAGCACCCCTACTTCGTATCGGGAATGTAGAGCCAGGAATGAAAAGAAGTCCAGGTCCCGCTTGCATCTCTGACGACACCGCTTATCTTCAGACGACAACAGATAAGTGGCATATCTTGATGTACAGCCGGCAGAAAAATAAGCGCCGTTATCCGGGGTAAATCAGTGCAAACAAATGTCGATGTGCAGAACTTGCAACAGACGGCAGGCGAGGGAACACTTCCTTTCACAAAACGAAACAGTAAGCTGTTAGTTACCAGAACTCACCAACGGTTCCTACCATCGTTTTTAGAGATATTCATTCCTTTCGGCAGAAAAGTGTAATAGAGTACGTAGGATTGCATACCTTCATTTCCCTGTAAAGCAGTGGGGTGTTTTGATGCTATCACGCTGAGATATATTGGATGAGCAGTTAGTTTTGAAACTGCAAGTTCTATTACCAAACCTTGAGAAGTCGGATAATTGAAGGGATCAGAAACTGCAGTTCCTCCAAAAATTTGTTTCCTGGATTTGCTGGATTGTTCCCGGTAGCCTTAGAAAATTTAAAAATATAAACGTGTTGTAACTTCTGTAAGTGTACATCAGATCTAACTTATATGTTGAGGACCAGTCTGTTATTGACTCACCCTACATTTTCTCGATGTAGTTTCGCTGTCTACACTAACAGAAGCGTCATGCAAGGGATAATTTGACGTGCACTACATACGGTTGTTTCTCAATGTGCGTTGCTAATTGCCATTTTTCTCTTTCACTACGCTTATTTTTCCGCCGGCTGCTCAATATAACGTCAGGAAAAGCACACAACAAAGTCAGTGGGATGGGAGGCAGGAATTGTTTGGAGTTGTCACTTACTCTTGCCTTGCCGAAAAAGTATTTATAGATTATGCAAGCGAGCCATTCTCCAAAAACATCTAGCACAAAATACACTTAGATATTCGAAGCCGAAGTAACACCATATACAGTACCTCCATCATTCAACCCTTTTCTGATACACTGACCCTGAAAGAGGCCGTTATTAAAATTGGAATGCCTACAGCTTCTCAGCAATGGTTAAAGTTCGGCGTGTCAAATAAAAGGTGCAAATTACGCCGCCTCTTCAAGTTATATCACATTTCTCTTCTTCACTGGTCTACACCAAACGTAGAGATATTGCACAAAAACTTTGATTCACTTCACGTTGCCGAGAACTACGCAACGCACGAACTGGGAACAGCGCTTTTTGCAATGAAATTCAGCACATGTTAAGATGTAATAACACTCTGCGTTCGATCTAACATGCGCCAAGTCCATCACATGATGTTTCGCATCGCCGCTGCGCTCACCCAAAAATCCGAAGGGGGAGGGGGTGCAGAACAGTTACGAATACATCATGCTTGAATCTGAAGAACTATGAATACTGAGGATCAATATCCAGTGGTAACAAGATCACTGGGAGCAATACACGGCTAAGGAATATGCACGCAAGATATCCTTGAAGGTAAGAAATAGATGGAGACATGTCACTGCATGGAGACAGCAGATCCGCAGAGAGGATGGTTACTGAAATTAATCTGGCCGAGGAAGAATGTTCGGTACACTAATGTATGATTAGTGCCCGACAGACAGTCAACATGCAAGGCTGTGCAGGGGAACCTTATGAAAAACACACACTATGTACATAAAGAGCAACATAAGATGGTACGTTAGACACAGACAGATGTCGAAACTAGCTACACAACTCTAGACGTAAAACTCGAAGAGCACGACTGATGTGACGATATGCTTTCCATATTTGGCTTCAGAACGTAAGCTTCATTCCTACACATTTGGGGCCTTGCCCTCACACACTATTATGTGTTAGCACTGCAATAAAACAGAAAAAAATCAAGAACAGCTGGCCGTCAATAAACAGTGTTAACTTTGTGATAGCAGGGCACTTCGTTCTGTTTAGTCTGTAAATAGTGAATTAGACAAACCGAGATCGCAGACCACACAATACAATAAAATGTTGAATTTAAATAGACTGTGACGGGAATTACTGAATACCGTGCAAACGCACCCCTAAACAAAACCTTTGGTAAGTGCACTAGATAGGTAAGGAACCTAGCTATAGCAGCAGCTAGAGTGATACGCATTCGGTTGGTGCCAAGCGGAATGGAGGAAGTTGACTTTCACATATTGGCTTCTGAGGTGCACCACCCATGTATGGGTGCCTGACCTGGCAAGAGTTAGGATTGTAGTCAACGAAATAAAGGCGGTAATGAACTAAAGCATCCATCGGCCATCTTTAAAGATCTGAGCACTGTTACAGTAATCTGGAGGCACCCATCTAAAAGACAATATCGGCGCACGTAGCATGTCGAAAGCATGTCGTCACACAGGGTTCAAGATACTAACAGAGAGCGAGCTTGAATATAGACCTCGCTTTAACAAGGTCCCATTAGTACACGCGGTAGGCATGTACCAAATATAAACAACGGGAACACACGCCAGAGATATGTGGTAATAGACGTTATATAAATATCGAGGACGGGACTTTGCCTTGTGAACACATCTAAAATATGATTCTGTATTCAAGTAAAGCACAGGCGTTTAATTGGGCACAAAGAGCGGTTTTGGACGACTCCACGCACTCGAGACACGTTCCCGTTTCATCTCACGAAGCTGTTCTTTGAGTGGCTGTGGGCAAAGTTGGAACACTGTTAATAGGAACAAAGCTTCGGAGAGCTTCGTCGAACAGAGCATGTTGTAATCGGGAAAGCCCCATCCAGCTTTGCCGAAGACGTCTAAATACTATCCTATATCACTACTGGGCGCAACGTTACCTCTATCCTTGTCTTTCGAAAGTAAATAGAACTGTTAGACTCTCTATAGAAAAGTAACTATCTCACTTTCGCGCTGCGCGAGTTCAACACTTGCTTTTTTTCATAGTATCACAGTGATCATGAAACCTTGGACGCTAGCTGAGACCATTGTTGATATTTTCAGCGGTGTGTTCTGGACGTGTACTCTGCTCATACGTTTACCGCATAACAGTGTAGCCCGGTTAGTTATGTGTCATGATTTAATGAATCATGAATGCGGTGGATCATGGCAACTCAATGGCGCTCCTGTTAAACGTTCTGTATGTAATACGTCGACGTTTTTCTTTTCTAGGCACCACAATACGATCGCGGCATTTTAAACCTAAAGTATGGTGTTCCCCTGGTATGTGGTATCCGGTCACTTACTGTGGTCCAAACTAGTAAGAGCAAACGATGCAACGCATTTGATGAGCTCGCCAAAAATATCTTCAAGACAAAAGTGCTCCGAACAAGGCAGCCTGTAATTTTCGACACAATAATAATAACAATAATAATAATACCTTCCGTGATTTTACGAGCCAAGAACAGCATATTAGCATGAGGCACTCCGTTGTGGAAGGCTTCGGCAAATTATGACCACATGATGGTATGTAAGGTGCACTGACACCGCAGGGTATGCGGGCCTCCGACATTTCCGAGGGTTTATTCACCGCCGCGCAGGTCGGGATTAAACTCTCGGAAATGCTTGGGGCCCCCGCGTTGCCCCATGTCAGCGCTCTTCAGAAAAACGGGGCGGCGTTCTCAATACAGGCGAAAATGGTAGGGGTCCGAGTACAGTGCGTTTAAAACTCAGTAAATCATTAACTGTAGGAGAACGCGCAAGTGCCAGAAACAGTAAAGGCGCCAGCTCCCATGGTTACAGGTGGCGCTGACTAACACTCCTACGAATAAATGTGCAGAAATAACCAAAAGAATGGATGAGGAAAGGACTGCCGCCGTAGCCCAGTTGGCAGAGCATGGGATGCGTTATCCGAATGTTGTGGGTTCGGCCCCTACCTACTGGAGATATGTTTCTGCATCCACTTTAAACTATTCCCCTTAATGTGACCGTTAGTACACCGCAGCCAAAAGGCTACAATTATTGTGCGTCCACCTTCCTTGGCCTCATTGTCTCTTGTATTCAACATACTATAACTTATTGGAGTTGCAGCAAGATATCTGACTGCTTTCTTAAGAAATAAACTGAGGATATTTGACTTTTCCACCTGCAATCATCACAGCCCTGAATGCGTCTTCAGACAGCCTTGACTCCACTTTGTTGGATTCTTGTTCTGCTCATCAAAATATGAGAGGCTTTAGTTGGTCCTTGATAATTTTGATAGCAATACACAATGCGGTACCAAAAGAATGCGGCGCTTGTTTGTTGCTTTTGACATGACTGGCATTGTAGTTTTTTTTATGATCTGCTATCATAAATTGTCAATGGGCTCCTCGTCAATCTTTTCAATCAGCTCATATTCAGTTTTCAGCATTAAATAGCTGTGTGCTTGAATGACCGAGCTAGAATTACTATTCCTTTAAATTCATCGGCTCTGTGCATTAAGCACCATAATTACCCTTAAACTGTTGTCATCTGCCTGCAACTGAAGCTATCCACTGACTTCGTGGAAAGCAATTTCTCTGAAATCATTTTTTCTTGCAATGCAGTGACGACGCCATGTATAAAACACTTGTTAACGTGGAGAGCTACCTAAACAGGTCTTGAGAAAAACAAAGCAGTCAACAGGTAGTAGATGTTAAGTATTGTATGTTTAGGTTATTACGCAGCCACACATTTAACTGTTGCTTCCGTTGAGTCATCTCTTTAAAAACCTGAGCAGATGTCTTATCATTCCTTGAATACAGTTGAAAAAAGCCATCTGATAATTTATTCTGCACAATCTCATGAATACGCCAAGCTAAAATGAAACGTCGGAGTACCAGAAACTTAATGATAACGCTATTAATCTTTCTCATTTTATATGAGGAGAGCACACGCCCTGTTCGCACGCACCTACCGAGGGCTAAATGCTTAGAGCGGCACATCCTCAGAGAAAATTTCACGGTCGTCCTGTCCAACCGCAATGAACACTTAGTGGATCGATAGCACCTCTAAAGTAGTTCTCTAATCACCTACCCTTACTTTATAAATAATCACATGGTTACCTCAAATATTAGTGTACAGTGGGAAATATTACCTTTTTGGGAGTAGAAATGTCTGTGAACTTGACGTTCAACACCACAATGTAGAGGTTTCGCTATCTTTAAATAGTGACTTGCTAGCCGGAAGGATCAACATAATTTAAAGCAGATATATACAGCAGCTCTGGTTTCTATATAAAAGGTAACTTGGATCATAGGTACGTTATCTAAGCACCAACGTGAAAAGTCATAACATTACAGAAAATGTTGAAGCTAGCTAATCTACTTCTTATGTTAGTCAAAAGCTATAAGCATTTTCTTGGATGACATGCGTGTAAACATTTTAATCGAACCTACGCGGTAGAATGATGAGCGATATTTATAAAATACTTTATTCTGTAGAATAAGAGAAAGACCTCAAGTAAATTCCATGGCATTAGAGATCTGAATAAAAGTGTCGTGTCCTTCAAAAATATGTCGTGTCATCAGTAGCACGAAGAACCATCTTAATGATTTTGTTGCATTGTCAGATACGCAAGAACTCTCCTGAAAATGCTGAAATCTGCTATGTTTCTAGCAGTGACTAAAATATAAAATGCTGGACTTTGTGTTCAGCAAGAAAAACAATTGTCTCTGGGTTGTGCCACTAGCAGTGCTATCAGTAAAGAGGTGAGGATTCCAGGTACCATGTTTATTTCAATTGAACAGTTCATGTATTAAAATCAAATATACCTTTTAAACGCGCGCTATTCACTTATGGTATCGGAACCTAGATCACTGGTGCTACTTAACTATTCAGGAACATTCTCAATGTGTACGGGAGTTCATTCGTTTTCTTTTTAAGTTTTTAAATCTACGATTTCGATCATGAAACACAGCCATTTACAGTTGCTGTTCCAGACTTCCATACCCACTCCACTGCAGTGCGAAATTTAACAAGTGAAAGAAGTGCCATGGAAACAGAGCTACATTGAAAACAAATCATAAAATTTGCTGTATGTGGCTTATAAATCAATAAAGAAGGTCAGGCTTCCATTTGCAAATGTCGCTACATATTAAGAAAGAAATGTTATTGACGATAAAAATGCGGAGCGGCCACCAATAAGAGACGTTTGCCCAGTACGCCTATCGGCAAGCGAAACAGTGGGAATATGCATTTTGAGTTGAGCATCACGAAAATTATGCCGTTTTGTAGACAGTTGTCCTTATGCGCACTTATTAAAAGAAGGCAGGTTTTACAGCCACCGATTACCAATCAGGGCAACGTGATCACCCGGCAATTTCTACCAAGACCACTCCAGACTTACAATTTCATGTAATACAAAATTTTTCCAACACTTTCAGCGATACTGTAAACTTAGAATGCCCGAGTTCATATACAACATGCACAAAAATGATGTAACATGCACGCAGGTTGGCTGTTTGCTGAACTTGACATCTTTACAGGGCCTAGCGGTTTCACAGCGAGAAAGCTTTGGTTGGTGACAGATCACGTGAACAGACAGTTTGCAACAAAATATCACTACTACTCAACAAAAATACAGATCTAACATTTACAACAATGAGACATACAAGTAACTAAAGGAGAACACGAAACAAACAAAAACTACTTAATGACACGTTTCAGGAGTGCTAATTCGCATTCCAAGGATTATCAGTTTGTAAAGGCGCTAACAAGGGGTAAGTTATAAACCTTGGGGCTTCTTTTCAGTCTTTTCTCCCAATGGATCAAATACGTTTCTTTTCATTAAAATGTTGCACATTCCACCTCTACAACTGTTAAACTTTATGGTAGCACACTGAACAATCAAGTGTACATATTAATTAGCCGAATTAGTATTACGAAGGAGTGGGCTACCCGCAGAACCGGGGCCCACATTTAGATCACAGTGCCACCGATCTCAGCGCAGCAAGCTGGAAATCTCGTTTCGGGGGAAGCATTACAGCTTGGCGTAGTAGATTAACACTCCTATCGGTGTTCGAATACAACGAACGAGCAGGTGCCCTATCAAAGGACCAATTCCCGTATTTCTCGCGGCGAAATTCTTACTGCGTCTTTGTTACGTCGCCATGGCAACCAGATTTCTCCACTTCTTTATGGAGCACCGGGACTTCTACAAAGAATAACTGCTATGCATCTGATATCCAAGAATAGGTCAGCGTAACCCTAGTAATTACATAGTTCATGTTAATGACACAGGTTAAAAATTTGACTCTGCATGTACGCACAACAATTACAGCATCGGAAAGGATGTATTCTGACCCATTCGAAATTGCTGCTTTTCTTAAAGGCCCGTGCTGTGGAAGATGACACCTTGCTGATAAGGCCGCCACCGATAATCCCTAAAATTAGGTTATTGACGACTCTAACGGGATAATTTATGTAGACACAGTGCCGCAGATTATTCATTCATCACAAGACATATTCTCATGCTCACGGGTTTTGGAAGTATCTGAGAAAGCAACCTCGCGTCACCAATGTAAAGGATGCGATGTGGTCTGAGAACAAGCATTTTTTGCCCTTAGGTATCGCTCGATTTTTATGTTGATCGAACCGAGGTTGTGCCCCGGCAAAGGAGAAGTAGCCCACCATGCACAAAAGCATCCACAGAAGACTCACGTGTACCGCGATACGTCACAAAAATAGCTCTTTTGTAAAACATAAAACACAATGATTTTGCAAGAAACACAGCCCAAAATTTCTAAGAAATCAACCCAATAAAGTTCCTGTGATTGCACGTGAAGCCATTGAGAAAATTCTGTTAGCGAGCCAAGATTACGTTTGGTCATCTGGGATTCTTTAAAGTTGCTCTAATTCATACGCGCGCTTTTAGTTATTTTTCTTTCACATTTCCGCCCCTTTGAAAAGGCTACCACAACCACAAAAGGACGTCACTATGTCTCAATGAAACTCGGGCATTATCTTTTTGCAACTATGGCCCACAATGACATGTTTGAAACTGCTGCTACTCCTGCAATGTGCAACATATGAAATGCCCAGTGTTGTGTCCTGTACGAATAGAACGGTTTACATTTCGGAATTGTTCCCCCAATGCACGTTGGCTATCACCGCCACCGAATGGTGGACATTTCGCCTGTCAGAATTCCTTCGTCTGAAAGAATGGTCCAGGGAGAAAAGAATTTTTCTCTCTCTTATATTCTGCGCTGCCCTTACTCTCGCACGGTCACGACCGCTGTTCGCTTCCGCATCGAAAGAATACATCCATGTGCACTTGTCTATTCAACAGTGGCGTATTTAGGGGCTGCGAGATGTCTAAAGTGCCATTTCCAAGAAGCATAGCCTTGAGAATATGCAACCTGCCAATATACATTTCATTAATAAATTATCTAAAACGCGCAATGTGCTACAAGACAGTGTACCATTTTTCCTGCAATGTAACGTAGCTTCTCGAAAGATTTTCGAGGCTTAGTACTCTGCGCCTCCATAGAGATGACATCGAGAATACCACAAGACGCATCGTCGCATCGCCTTCACCTCTGAAGCTGGCGAACTGCCAATGATACACACACAGACCACGCGAAGCAGCTTTCAGCAAATCGCGAGCAGAAAGTACGACACGTGTGGGCCTTTTTTCAGTTACACCAGTAGGTGGGATCGCCAAGGTAGGCTTCACCAGAACTTTCACATTTCCCAAGCGGTTCATTGTTGTTCTGGCGTTTCACTGATAATTCCCTCCGCTGTTAGTACCCATGAAAATAAGCCATTTAGAACGCCCATAATATTTGACACCACGAGAGTGCTACAGCGGGCACCTGCGCTTCGTCCTGCAAGTGGTCGCACTCTCCGATGGTCACTCCTCGAATGCGAGCCCGTCAGTTGCATCGGTTTAGCAACTTCGAAACAGAGGCGAGGAGTGCCACTGCCCCAAGATATGATTTTGGCGTTTGCACGTAAGCAAATATCAATTCAGATATTTCACCGTGCACGCTGCCTTTCTCTTTTTTTAAACCCCTCCAATGCGCCAGTTTGTCCATGCCACAACGCACTGTTCCCGCCGTACTGTGTCCCTTCACCGGAGTGTGTGCCATTGGGTGACCTGCTTGCGCGGGCTCTGTTTCATGGCGTTCCAGTGGTGGAGTACGCTGCCGCGGCCGCAGGCTCCGACGATGACCTTGCCGACGTGCTGCTGCGGTGCCCCGGCTACGGGAGTCGTGGGCGACTCCGGCGACGAGACCGTCTGAGATGGGTCCCGGTGGCTGACGACCACCAGGAAGACGACGTTGTCCAGCTCGGCCTGGGGCACGTCGAACGTCAGCGACTCGTTGTACACGGGACAGAGCGTGGCGTGCTGGGCGGCTGTCTTCTTTTTCTTGCGCAGCTTCCCGCTGTGGAACAGCAGGACGCGAACGCACGGATCTGCGGAAGCGATCGTGTCTTGTAAACACTAAAGGAAAACGTACCAGCCGTCTCGTGTTTCTCAATTATGCTTCACACGCTTGGAAATCTAGAAAACGTGCAAAAATGAAATGCAAGTGGTGAGTCGGCCTAAGAGTTCCTTTACCAAGTTTGTGTGACATTACCATTTTGGTGGCGTATGTCACACCCGTCTGTAACAAGTTGTGGATCAATATGAATCACAGCGTGTACTTACCCTGGGTGCAGTCGCATAATGCACACCAACGCAGACCAGTTAGGGAGTAATGTTGGTGAACCCTATTTAAATTAAGTAGTACGTCGGAGAAACCCTTTCGAATAAGTGATGTCACACTGGCATAGAGATGCAACAGTTTTGACCAACTTGAACACTGAAGAAATAATATTGATTTCCTACTGCATTATTCTAGCTTTTGTTGCAGCAAAACCACACCACATTTATCAAAAACAGTCTTTAGCATGTGGAGCTTTATTTCAATATCAAATTGATGCTATGGTGTGCGCAGTAGAGACCGGATCAGTTTCCCAGTTGTAAAATTGGCAGTGAGTTCTGAATATGAAAGTGTCCTTATCTGTTGCAAGCAGGTGTCCTTGTTCGATTTAATAATACACCACCAATGATTTCAAGTCAATTCAATTCTTTATTTGGCAATTGGTAACAAAGATAAACACCGAAACTTGTATTCGAATGAGTATACGATTGAGTTATTCGAATGCTTGCATTATAACGTTGCTTTGCATACCGAGGCAGGTATTAATTTAGCGGTACTGTTCATTGCGTCACAGATTGTATGTACAGCAATGAATCTTTCTTACTGCCCCTTTTTCCTTAAGCAAATATATACGTGCGGCTTTCCTATGCAATTTGTCAGGAATAAGCCACCCGCTTTCCGGCGTCCATCTAGTTACTAGTTGATCAGAACTCCGCATACAATAAAACCAATTATTTTTAGGGCAGACTATGTGCCGCTTATGATCCGTTTAGCGTGTGATTTATTTCCGTTTGTATTTTTACTGCCAAGACATGACGAAAACAGCTCAAATATAAAAGGACCTCCATTTGTTTTTCTTAGAAGGACACGTAAGTTCGGCAAGTCCCTCGTATACTGATCATATCGCAATGAATTTTGCTAGTCCTTATTCACCGTACACGAATGTCCCATTTTCAGCATTTCAATGCTATCGGCCCGAATTTCGCAGCCAGAAGAAATGTACGGTAGAAAACCTTGTTGTTTTTTGCCTACATACTTGTGTCATATAGCATTTTATCTAATATTGAGCTAAATATAACGGCCACTACTAAGTGTTCAGAAATTGGGGTCAAAATAATCTCGATTTCATAAGAGGAAAGAGCTTATGCATGAATTCAGCTGCAATGCTCATTTTAATGACTACCGTCATTTGCTTGCCTTGGCAAGAGTATTGAAAATAGTTACGTCTTCTTTGAACCAGAGAGCGTGTTCTTAGAAGCGCCTTAGGTTGGAACCCTGCCATTCATAGAAACCTGGAGTTAGACAAAAAGCTGCTTCCTCGCATTCTGCAATAAGACAGCTAAGTCACAGCTTTTATGTTCAGGATACCTCGCATGAGAAAAGTGGTGCATTGCAATTACATAGCCAAACTTCACTTGTAAATAAAAGATTTTTCTGCTCGAGAGGCTTACTACAATACTGATGCACAATCAAAAGTGATTTCCACTTCAGTACATTCTGTTTCACTGTTGTGGTTACTCTTAATAACAACTCTTTCAAACTGTTTGAGGAGTGTTCGCTGGCGATACTAAAAGAGACGATAATTAAACCCCAGCGCAGCAACATCCTAACCAAGACTTGTAGACCCCAAGGCGAGACCGTGAAACAACGAATCTTCTGAATACACGTTCATTTTTCTTGTGGGTGTGTGATCAATATTTTATTGAAGCTAAGCGACGGTCACGTTGAAAGTGTCCCAAACAGACCATAATGCTTCCTTTGTTAACAATATTCCTAATATACTTCTTTCCGTCATTGAACAGGTTTCAAACTTTTCTAACGTAAAGCAAATTAACAGCACATGGATATTATATGAGAAATACCGCTAGCAGAAAGCACATTTAAGAAACTAAATATGAAGGCAGAGCACATGAGAAAGAGATAAGAGTGGACTTACAGAACGACTCGAGGTTGTTCATTGGCGATGTCAAATTGCTGGCCTTCATAATGGTGAAGGTGAGTCTCTCGGCTGTCGGCAGGTAACTCAGACCGAAGAGTATCTCCCCCTTGTACTGTTTGCATAAGAGAAGAGAGAAATAATTATTTCAGTGTGAGCAGCAGCAATAGGTTTGAGATAAACTGGAACTCTTCGTAATTACGGGCAAAGAAACCGTAGGTTATTTTCGGTTTCATTTGTTATAGGAACTGTAGTTTCAAGCGCCATTATTGTGTAATACATGATAAATAAAACGTAAGAGAGCACGATATATATAATCATGATGGGCCTAAAGGACACACGATGGCAAGGACTTCATTGGCCAGATACATGCACTGTTTCTGAAGGACAATTCTGTGCCTGATAGGGGGAATACGAAAAGCGTACTGGCTAGGCAACTGGGATTGCGTAACTGAAGTGCTCCTACGACTGCTACATTACCAACTATGATTGCGCTTGCATATACCAAGCAATGAAAGAAAGTGTGCTACCCAGCATGACACCGAACGAAAAAAGGAACAAACTACGGGATTACTTCTGCAGGCTAGTGGATTGCCTATGCCATACACATCAAGTTTGGAAACCTTCTTTCTAATAACAATGATAGTGCTGCACTCAAATATAAAACAAGTCCTACGATATAATTGTCGGTAACTGAGTCGGCAACTGAAGATATCTACACAACCAGTTTTGCTGGAGTACGAGAGAAGCCGTGACGAGAGAAACACCATTCTTTCTTGAATCAACATTAGTCACAGAGCCTTACGGTTTCAAAAAAAAAAAAGAAAAACAG
Organism: Hyalomma asiaticum; assembly: GCA_013339685.2. Lineage (NCBI taxonomy): Eukaryota > Metazoa > Arthropoda > Arachnida > Ixodida > Ixodidae > Hyalomma > Hyalomma asiaticum. The sequence continues at coordinate 65,132,183 of CM023488.1, forward strand.
AACGAAGGAATCTTTCACAAAGCCAGTAGTTGATGATTGGCTAAATTGTTTTCTTGGATATTGCTTTTTCTTCGCGCCGCTTACAAAAGAAACACAAAACAATTGGGTTTCAAACTTACTGAATGAACGCCGTTGCGTTTAAATAAGAAAGGCATGTCATGACTAGTTTTTTTTTTTTCCTTTTGCTAAGGGAGCTGGGATAGAAAAGGCAGGTAAAATCACATCCTGAAAGTCAGTCATGTTCCACACAACACCCGGTACGTCCACATGCCCACGTTGCGTCTCATTGGTTCCTGCAATCGTCTTTACCGCCAAGGCAGCAAAATATTTCCTAACCCATGCTCAACATGTGACAACTCGCCCGAAGAAGTGCCTTGCATAAAGCAGCACGCAGTGACAGGATCTCACCTGCTTTGGCTCCTTCAGCTCCAACTCCAGCATGTGCTCGGAGGGATCTTCCACAAGCTTGTCGACTTCCTTCAGTGGAACGATCACTTCCCCTACCTCGGTGTCATTTGAACACTGCACGGAATTATGTGAAAGGTATCACTTTATCAGCCCGAATACAAGCTACTAAGCAGTCCTCGTATTGCAGCGCCCCAGGCAAGAACAGATGGACATTGTTACGCTGTCGTCGTAGAACAATAGAGCTGAGCAGCACGCGCCTAAATTATGAAGATGACATCGAAGGACAGTTTGCCTCGCGCGTTCATCTGCATTGTGTGCTCATATTCCTAGTGTCTAGACCGGGTGGTGCAAAGCTCGTTATGCCTGAATAATGGCTTCTTGCCTACACCCACCAGATGTCGCAGATTTTCATTGATTGTAATTGATCCTGAAGTAAAATTACTCATAGATTCAGAGGATAGTGCGGCAAGTAAGCGCAAGTAGGCAACGTTAGGTCGTGGTTGTAGGACAGTGCAGCTTCGATGCACAAGTGCAATTATTTATTTATTTGTGTGTTTGTTCCTTGGTTTGTTTCTTTGTTTGCTGACTTAAGTGTTACGTTTTCTTCTATTGAAGTGTTGAATAGGAGAGGTTGCTGCCTTTAGTATGGCACCGGCTACTCCTTCTCGCTTAGCAATCCCAGAAAAAGTACAGTAAAGAAGTAAAAACAACAGCAAGAAAAAAGTTTCCCAGGAAATCCACATTTGTAACACTAAAAGAGTCGGCGCTATACACAGTTCGACAGTGCATGGATGAGAGTTTCGTGCCGACTTTAACATAAGAAATGCGTGCATATGCGATTAGAATAGTTCATCTGAACGTCTGTGCGAAACAAAACACACACAACACAAGTAATTAGCCATAATCTGAAACATGTGAGAACAACAAAGAACACTGCTGAATACATAAGGGTTACATTATTCGTTGGGTCTTTGGAATCAAGTCAAAGTTAATATTTCAGTGGATATTGGTGTCTTGTAAGAACGTTATTAGTGGATAAAGTGCTCTTTTCTAAAGGACTGCTGTTGGCCACGGACCAAGGATATTATTTAGGTTAAATGGTCTTCTATCTAAAAGCGACAAATTGGCTCGCAGCCCACTCCGTGGCGAATCGTACTTTGTGCATTCAAGGAGAAGATGATGTATATCTTCGTCTGGGTGGCCACATGAGCACTGCGGGCTAGACATCCATTGGATCCTGTAGAGGAAGTGCCTCGTAAATGCTGTACCAAGCCGCAGGCGGTGCAGCAATGTTTAAATTTTTCTATTTTCGTTCACAGTTGTTGCAATCGATAGTTGTATGCCTGGGTCAATGGAAAATATGTATGATGTCCTTGAATTTTTGTCAAACCAACCCTCTTTGCTGAGCTCAAAGGACATTTTTCTCAGGAGTAGACGGATTTCATTGCGCGAAATAGGAAGACCAATTGTCTCTGCGTTACTGTGTGCACGACCTGCTGCTGCATCCGCTGCTGTATTACCGGGGATATTGCAAAGCGTTACGTTGTCATCGTACGGGTATGCACCGATGCACAAAGCGAAAATTCTTAATTAAGCCCTGATTGTTGGACAGTGGTGCGGACCGTGTGCAAGTACAAATTTTTAAGCTACTATCGTAGGATGCTGCATCCGATTAGCACATGTGGAAGTTGTGGTCGTGTCATTGTGGGACACTACCGCTGATAATCTCTTTCGGCATCTCGTGGGCTCTAACTTCTAAGTATTTGACTTGAAGCTTCGCAAACAGACGATGACAGCAATAGAAAACAAGGGCAAGAGGACGATGGGCAACTCCAACTAAACTTCAGTTTATTTTCATGTTGTGTTTCGTTCGTAAAGCAGCCCTCCTATCTTGACGTTGCATCGAGTTTTAATGAAGAATAAATGAATTAGTCCGAACCAAGTTGCTGTGTAATTTTCACAGATCATCCAAGGCGTACAGTATGCGTTCTCTAAAGGTAAGATGTAAGATATATGTCGGCCACATATTTTTACAACTGCAGATAATAGCTCTTGTGAATTCTAAATATCAAACGTGAGATTATTTTGGCGCCGATCATGTAAAAGTCCGAGCTATTTTCTTATTTTGCCCTGGTGAGTTTCCTTTACGAAAAATCTGACTACGTTTCATTACATACAGCACATACCAGCGTAACTATATTGAGAAGAGCTAAGAACATCAATGATTTAAATGGTGCACCTGATCATCTCTTGCCTGAATTTGCAACTTCCTCCTTGACACTAACGTGGCACACTGATTACAACATTGATATGTACAGAAATATTTTAAACACCCGATCCTTGTAGAGTAAGTTGCACTGGGTTTGAATAAAGATTTTACCCTTTGACAGAACGACTTCACGAGGGCTATATCGAAGAAAAACGTGATGTTCATACACGTTATTCGCATATTTCTGTTCATCGTCATACTTTATGCAATTCCTCTAGAAATTACATTGCGAGAAATTACGAAAGAAGACAGGATGCTGAAACGCGTTGAAGTGCGTTGAAGAGATCAATCCAGCACAATATATCACGCGGACCAAAGATTCGTCAGACTTGAAAATCAACCGTGGTGTGCATTGTCATAACAAATCCTCAGTGAAGCGCATCATAGCCTTATAGCCCTAAATCTACGTTTGTGTTTACGATGTCACATTCTTGAAAAAATTCATGTTTAGCACCGTGAATCACTAGACGCGAAAATTCTTTGATGCATCGCTGCTGACAAATTAGAGAATAGTTCTGTAGTGGCCCTCCTGAATTTCATAGCATAGCGGCAGTAATAACAATCTACACGAAACAGGCTTAAGTGCCAGAGTTGCTTTATTGTATCTGCAAAACCTATAGAATCACTGTACTTGCTAAAGCGTGCCTCAGAACACCGCCTCACCTTGTCCATGTCGAAGAGGGCCAGGTAAAGGGACGAGTCCTTCAACTCTCCCCTGGCCAGGTCCAGCGAGAAGGTCTCATTGTACAGCGGGCTCTGCGTCTTGCGCTTGGTCTGCGTCTGGTACTGGCCCAGACAGTGACCGGAGCTGCCGAGGCTGATGCAGCTGGGTCGGCGAAGGCCCGCGCTGCCGCGTCGTGGCTTCTTGATGCGACCTTTGATGACCTTGCAGGTGATGTACGGATCACACACGACGCCGTGGGGCTTGGGAGGAAGGTTCTGCGCCTCCTGTGGCACAATGAGTTAGAAAAGATTGCTTTTTAACGTAAATTCCTCCAGCGCACCCATTAAAAAATCGGATGCGACAAATTCAACCAGAAATTCATCTCCACTCAAGCATACCACACGTCATATCTGAGACGTGCTACCTAGGTTGTCTCTGCCTGTGCGAAGTAAGTTTTACTCTTGACCCATATTTTACCATATTATCTGGGCCTACTGTCAGCATCAACCAGACCTAAAAGGGATACACGTCAGTCAGCACAAAACAACTTGGAGCAGAGGGATGTGCGAATGTCCAGCTCTGACCTGGACGATCGATCATCCATCACTGATCAAATGGACTGGAGCAGTGGCCTAACACGAGCGGTGGCCTCGACTAACCACCGTCGCGTCGTGGTAATTTATTCCTATATCTAGTTAATGATTTCTGGTCTATCTTGTTTATGAAAGAAAGTCAAAGTAGTTTATCAGCACCATACTTAAATTGGCTGGCGCCTTCTGAAGTTTACCAACTGCGTTCTTGCATCTACATCCCTCATCGCAACAGAGGCAGTAAGTTAGGCTGCTTTGCGTTTTATAACTTTATGTCTGCACTTTTACCGATATTTATGCGAATGTTCAAACGCAAACTAGAACGCAATACATGCGCATTGTCGAATTTAGCCCTTTCACAAATGATCTTCGAGGCATCAACGGCTTCCGTACATTTTGATAAGCAAGAGTATCTTGACAGAAATAGGCCACGATTTTCGTTTACGTATCTTGCCTAGCCTGCTTTGGACCAGCATCATTCGACAGTACAAATTAGTTTGCTAAGCACCGTCTAGAGATACTCGTAATCATTGCGAGCACATGCTTTTCCGTTCGCTAAACGCCTGTATAACTGATCTAACGGCTGCGCAAGAAATATGGAACAAGACTGAGCGTAGTGCGCTTCGTAGCATCACGTGATGTCAATCCCTTGCGTGAACCATTGAAGGTGGTGCACCTAAAGGGACTGTTCTCTGGGTACCAATCTAAAACCGAGATGCCCAGCGCTGCAGATCTTTTACGATTAGTAGCCATATTTCAAAAACTACAGGCCGCTCACCTTGCTTTCAATTGTCTGGAAGGTACATTACAAAGCTAATCGCTAACATAATTTGCGCCGTATTACAATTCTGTCAACTCAAGTAACAAGCCGGGTTTTGTAATGGCGGTTCAACAACAGCCTTTATTGGTGTTCAGCAATGAACAATGACTGATGCGATCGACCAGGTCATAGAGAAGTGCGCGGAGTAAAATGAACCCTTATATAAAATATCCATAGAGTACAACAAAGCATTTTGACTCGGCACAAGCCTCAGCAGTCATGCGAGCGCTGCCGAATCAAGGTGCAGCGAGGATCACGTAAGAACACTACAAGATATTTACAAGGCCTCCAGAGCAATCACAGTGCTACTCAAAGAGAGCAGTACAAAAGCAATAATGAAAGGTATAAGATTAGAAGGTACGGCCTTTTACGCGTTGATCATAGCACGTTTACAGGAAGCATTTCGAGCGCTACATTCGGAACCGGTAGGCGTAAGGGTTAACCAAGACCACACCAGTAACTCGTTATACAGTGAAATCACTTTCAAATGCAGCTAACCTCTAAGGTCTATACTGTGTGGGGGTTCTACTACTACTAACAGCGGAATCGCCGCCAGCAGCCACGTGCCATGGGTTCGAGCACTCGACGAGCAGAGAATGAGGCCATCGTGTCTGCGCGCTCGCTCATCTCAGCCATGCACCGCCGTCCGTCACGATCGTCAGCCCGCGGCCAGTGTCGAGGCGGGTCAGCGCGAACCGGCGCACGCGGCGAAGGAGGAGAACATTAGGCGTCACCCTCCCAGCAAGGTATTTAAAGGGTCCCTGAAACGTTTCTTTGGCATTGCGTCACTGATTAGGCAACACAATTGTGAAATCATTCACACCATAAACAAAGTGAAGCACCATGCGCTAAGGCAGCTATGGGCTTGTTTCTGCCACCTTCCTCCTTACCACTCTGTTCCTCCTCAATTCGATCACTTGCGTAGTGTGTGATAGCGAAGACTGCGCCCCCCGCGTCAGCCGCTGTGCCGAGCCCTCCACACCGACAGAGCGCCGCCATATCTTTATGAGGTCGCCAGCCTCGGCAGTGCTAGCCTCTGTAATAGAACGCCGGCGACTCGTGTGTACGCCGCCAGATGCGGCGACGATACCGTTGGCTGAAACCAAGGAGCACGTTGTAGGAGCACGTTTTCCGTAGTTAGGTTGGGAAAATTACGTGCACGTCACTGGTTGGGGGCCAATTAGCGCCTTCCCCTGCTCCTACGTTCGATGGCGGGGGCGTTTGAAAACGCCTTTTGGGGGGCCGCTGCGAACTTTTGCGATGCGCGAGTTCAAAACCTTGTTGTAAATTATACATTTTATGCAAAGCGCTGAAATCTGTCCTCTAATGAACCTAATGACTCGCTCTACCGGATCACCACGTTTGCACAAAATCGTCAAAACCGTTTCATCATCATCATCATCATCAGCCTGTTTAGGTCCACTGCAGGACGAAGGCCTCTCCCAACGATTTCTAATCCACCCTATCCTGAGCGAGTTGGTTCCACTTTATGCCTGCAAACTTTTTAATTTCATCGCTCCATCTAATCTTTTGCCTGCCTCTGTTACGTTTTCCCTCTCTTGGTACACATTCCGTTGCTCTTACTGTCCATCTGTTATCTTTCCTCCTCATGAGATGTCCTGCCCAGGTCCACTTCTTTCTTTTAATTGATATAATAATATCGGCTATTCCTGTCTGTTCTCTGATCCATTCCGCTCGTTTTTTATCTCTTAGCGTTACCCCAACATTTTTCTTTCCATTGCACGTTGCGTGCTCCTTAGTTTTATCTCTAGTTTTTTCGTTATCCTCCACGTTTCTGCGCCGTACGTTAGTACTGGGAGAATGCAGTGATTGAATACTTTTCGTTTTAGTGAGAGCGGTAAGTTTCCAGTCATGATTTCATAATGCCTTCCGAATGCGCTCCAGCCCAACCTTATTCTACGGAGAATTTCTTTTTCATGGTTAGGAGTTCCTGTTATTAACTGTCCCAGGTATACGTATTCGTTTACACATTGTAAGGGTTCATTGTTGATTTTAAATTTCTGTTCCTTAGCTAGGCTATTGAGCATAACTTTGGTCTTTTGCCTATTCATTCTTAATCCAATTTTAATACTTTCCCTGTTTAGGTCATCAATCATGTTTTGTAGTTCGTCTCCATCATTGCTAAATAGCACAATGTCGTCTGCGAATCTTAAATTGCTGAGATATTCTCCGTCTATTCGAATTCCCTTGTTTTCCCAGTCGAGACGTTTAAAGATTTCCTCTAAACATGTAGTGTGTAGCATCGGGGATATCGTATCTCCCTGTCTCACACCTCTCCCGATCGGGATTCCTCTGCTTCTCTCATGTAGGAGTAGTGTGGCTGTGCAATCTTTGTATATGTTGTTGATGGTTTTCACGTATATGTCAGGTACCCCTTGTCTACGTAAGCTTCTAGAACTGCTTGTATTTCTATCGAGTCAAATGCTTTCTCGTAGTCGATAAACGCCATATAAAGAGGTTTGTTATATTCCGCGTACTTCTCAATTACTAGGTTGATAGCGTGGCTGTGGTCCATTGTCGAGTAACCTTTCCTAAAACCAGCTTGTTCTCTCGGTTGATTAAACTCGAGTGTTTCTCTTATCCTCGTAGCAATTAGTTTTGTAAATAGCTTGTATATTACTGGGAGTAGGCTAATTGGTCTATAATTCTTTAACTCCTTTATGTCACCTTTCTTGTGGATAAGGATTATATTCGCATTTTTCCAACTGCGTGGTATATTACACGTCTTGACAGATTTCTTGAAGAGCGATGCAAGTTTTTCAAGTATAATATCTCCTCCGTCTTTAATCAAGTCGGCTGTTATACCATCTTCACCAGCTGCTTTACCGCGGGACAAGCCTTTGACAGCTTTTTTGACTTCGTCAGCGGTTATACATGGAATTTCATTGTCCTCCTCAGGTTCTATTTCTATTAAGGTTGTATGGTCTGTCTGAGAACTGTACAGTGCAGAGTAGAAATCTTCTGCTACTTTTACTATTTCGTTGAAACTGTTGATAACGTTACCTTGTTCATCCTTTAGCGCATGCATTTTGTTTTGCCCTAAGTGCAGTATCTTTTTGACCGTTTTAATGCTGGTGCCTTTCTCTACAGCTTTCTCTATTTCTCTCGTGTTAAAGTTTCTTACATCTCTTTGCCTGGCTTTATTGATCAATTTTGATAGTTCTGCGAATTCAATCTTATCTTTTGGCGAAGTTACTTTCATTTGTTGGCGTTTTTTTATTAAGTCCTTGGTAGATTGGGACAACTTACTTGTTGTTTGCTTAGTTGTTCTACCCCCGACTTCTATCGCTGTTTCAAGGATTGTTTTCGTTATGGTTTTGTTCATTTCCTCTACATCGTCGCCGTTTTCGTCTAAGGCCTCGAACTTGTTGCTTAGGGCTACTTTAAATTCTTCGTTCTTGGATCTGATTACCTCTAAATTACATTTTTTTCTAGTAAATAATTTAGTTCTTGTTTTCTTTAGGTTAAGTACAATCTATGCTCTTACTAATCTGTGATCGGTGCATTTTACCTTCCGCACTACTTCTGTGTCTTGAATTATACCTGGTTGTTCGCACATTATAAAGTCGATTTCATTCTTTGTTTCCCCGTTAGGGCTTTTCCACGTTCACTTCCTATTGTTGTGTTTCTTGAAAAACGTGTTCATTATTCGGAGTCGGTTTCTTTCGGCAAATTGTACTATCATTTCCCCACGGTTATTCCTATGGCCGACGCCGTACTTGCCAATCGCCTGCTCTACACTTTGTTTTGTCCCTACTTTTGCGTTGAAATCCCCCATGACTACTGTGTATTGTGTCTGTACTTTCTTTATTGCTAATTCGATATCCTCGTAGAACTTCTCTACTTGTTCGTCGTCGTAGCTCGTTGTTGGCGCATATCCCTGGATTATCTTAAGTTTATACCGCTTATTTAGTTTTATTACGACGCATGCAACCCTTTCGTTAATGCTGTAGAATTCATCTACGTTGCCCGCTATATGTTTGTGAATTAGGAACCCCACGCCATATTCCCTCTTTTCGGGTAATCCTCTTTAGCAGAGGGCATGCCCATTGTTTAAGACTATGTAAGCTTCACCTGTTCTCCTAACTTCGCTAAGGCCAATGACGTCCCAACTAACTCCCTCTAGTTCCTCGAGTAGTTCTGCTAGTCTAGCTTTGCTGGAGAGGGATCTTGCATTGAACGTTCCAATGTTTAGTTTCCAGTGGCGGCCTGTCCGGGTCCAGTGATTGTTACCGCCCTCTGCTGCTTCCCAGAGCTGACCGCCGCCGTGGACAGATGTTCTGCAGCTGCTGGACACTGATGGCGTGGGTTTAATTGTAGACATCGTGTGGGAGGTGGTGGCCAAGTACTTCACCAGGGAGGCCAATTCCTGTTCTGGTGTAGGAGTGAGTCGTAAACGGCAGTTGAATGACTGAAAGCCTTTCACATACCCCAACCGTCGCCAGGCCCACCTACCGACGTAATCTCGAGGAGTATTAAAAAAAAAAAGAGGGGGGGGGGGATTGGGCGTCGAACCTGCGACCCTTCACGGTCCCGGTTGCAGCGGCTTCGCCTCGTTAAACGTACATTCTTTCAAAGCCTTTCATGCGCCATATCTTCTACCTGCGTTACTATTATGTACGGTACTTGGTCTCAAAATGTCCGCGATCTTCTATTTTTGCTAATCGTGACATCCAGAACGTCACGGTTTTTAAAACTGCTCTGCAAGCAAGGTCGGCGCGCGTGGAAATCATGTGTTAGCGAGGCGTTTCCCTTCTCCGTTCGCGCAGGTATGCGGCCGCGTGCCTAGTTTCGCGCACTGCCCGACAGTTGTACGAGTTAGGGTAAAAGAAATTCATGAAATTTTCCACGTGGTCCCGTACACAGACGCATTTTTCCTTGCGATGTACGCGCATATGACAAAAAAAGGATTGTTGGTTGTAAGAAATCGCGGTTGTGATGTGTAATGAGTAATGCAAAACATAATTTCTTATGCCGGAGTGGATGTGTGACGACGAAATGGAAATAGATAGGTATCAGGCACACAGATACATACACACATATCTATATAACATTATAAACACGCAATAATACACCCCAGCAGACACACGCAAACTTTCTTGGTGAATGCATAGTATCATGTTCATTCTTATAGGAAGTGAGTTCAAAGTGTTAAGTCGTCATCAAATTTACATCGACCAGCTAAAAAGATTTGTGTGGAGGTTAGTAGTGTACAGTTTGCGTCTTACGGCAAGTAGTAATCAAGGAGTAATGTATATTCCTTATTGCGTTTGTGATGTTAATTTCGTCATCTATCTATCTATCTATCTATCTATCTATCTATCTATCTATCTATCTATCTATCTATCTATCTATCTATCTATCTATCTAATTTGCTCCGCTTCTCATGAGTTGCTACTATCGGAGACCGGCGGTCGGTTATGTCTAGCGTCGCATCGGTTTTCCGTTTGTGCGGAATAATGTGAGAACATGTAACCGCATTAGTAACTAACAGTTTCTACTATCCATTATGAGAAAAGGTTTGTCTAGCTGCTCACCGAATTATCGTCGGCGCGTTGGGCTCGGTGCGGTTGTGGTCCTGTGACAGCTTACACGTACATCATTGCTTGAATGCGACTGAGCTGGTAATCGCAATGTCCGTCTTATTTATAGAGGGCCCATTGCTAGGAAAGTGATTCCCTCTCCCCTTTACCTCGCTTCAGGGCCCCTTTAATAAACACGTTAAATAAAACAAACAAAGCAAGGCCGGATCTAAGATTGAATTCAATACGAAGAAAGGATAGTAACAATAAACCACACGCGAACAGAATAACACAAACAAAGGAACGCAAACACACAACGCGAACACACAATACAAACAAAGACCATGCAAGGGGGAGAGCCACCTAACCCTCGGCCAGCGAACCTGCAACCGCGCGCCCTCTGAAATGGAAAATAGAAGGAAAATAACATAGAGAGATGGGCAACGATCGCAGGCCGCTGCCGGGGGATGTTGGGGCTCGAGGCGGCGCACGCGATGCGAGGGTCGCAAAAACACGTACGCACCGTTCCAAGTCCCCGCGAGTTCTCTCGAGCACCTCCCAAAACCCGAATGCGCAAACGTCAGAAACTACAAGCTGCCCAATGACAGACTAGTTAAAACCACATGGGCGAAGCGGGCAGCCTTCCACAGTGATGAGCCGCCGCTCCGTCCAGCTGGGAAAGGGGGATGTGAGGAAATTCCGAGCAAAACGAGGCGTCGCACGGGACGCGAGCGCCCTGGTCCCCACCACTGTCACCTCCAGAATACAACGTACCCTTATAGTGACGAAGAGTTTTCCAGCGGGGAATCCCTGGGATGATGAACCCGTGGTCGATGCTGCCTGGAACCGGAGCAGTATTGTCACCTTGCCCAGCATCGGCGGGGGCTCCTCGAGACCCTCCACGCTGCCAACCACGTCGCCGGAGTTGTCGCTCTGCGTACAGCCGTTGCATGCACGAAAACGCTGTTGCTGCTGTTATATATTGTTACTCTCATGTTTTCTTTTTGTTGTTTTTACTAACATGCCAACACTGGGAACTACAAAATTGCATAAATGAGTGGGATTTTCCACTAACACACATATACCGGCAAATGAAAGGAATTGAGGTGTTACGCTTATAAAGTTTAACACTTATGAGTGAAGTTCCCAGAATATTAATTCACTCACCATATATTCAGAGTAATAAATCTGGGGAAACCTATTAGGTTGTGAATATAAATTTATGGGTATGTGAATGTGTCATCGCTTTGTATTTAATAAAATATCAGAACAGGACTAGCAATACCTTACATGAATGAAACGGCAAACACGCGATATGCAGACAATATATATATAAGAGTGAGACATTCTGGAACAACAACTGTGCGATATTGCGATGATGTGTTTTGAATGGCGAAAGCATTATAGGCCAGTCTACAAGAAACTGCAACATGCAAGGCGCACTAAGTCTGTTGTTTGCAGCTCACATACTCGGGGCATAGCAAAGGGAGATGGACTGGCCATGTTTGTTATCGATTTCATCGAAGCTCTGTCGTTAAACGACGTATTTACGTGGACAAAAATACCGTTTCAACATACTGTTAACCCGTTAACGGATGCGCACGATAAATGGCAATAAAACCCTGAATATTGTTGTAGCCTCAAACAAAGATGTGCCAGGCCTGTGCAATATATGCAACACAGTTGCAGCGTAAGGTCCATGAGGGTCAGGACACTTCGTACTAAAGTAAGAATGACTTTTGACTGCAGTGAGCATAAATTCAATAATATGGTTCATTGTGCGCAGATGTGCGCTTTACGACCTGAAAATTTCAAATGAGATGATGAACGCTGACAACAAGCAATGTGGCACCCTGTTTTTTTTATCGAGGCTACGAAAAAGCGCCCTTATCGCCCGAGTCGTAACGAAAGCAGTGATTAGAGATGGCTTTCCTTTTAAATATCCAACTCTTTGTACTAGCGGAGGTCATAAATGTCCTTGATATACAATTGAGAATTCACTTTTGGAGGGAACTGTGAACAGGCTGTTTAACACAGAAACACAATGGCAGTGCGCTACAATAGAGCCGAAAACAAAACATTACATCTTGTACCATCTGTTCTGTGAAACAGTTCATACAGTATACTGCGCATGTACGCATCGACTATATCTAGGTACCTTACAGCAGTGGCTTACAGCAGTAAGAGATATGGGAAGCAATGCTACGTATTTTCAATATCAATATCCCTCCCTGTATATAGTCTCGTTACTGTTAGCTTGACTCTACAGTGGGTGTCTTATTGGCAAGGTGGTCTTTATGAAGTCGTTTCTCGATAAACTAACATGGGTTACGGCTTCTAAATGCTGTTGAACGTGGCCAATAAGTTGAAGACCACAAAAAGAGAAGGATAGAATGAGGGCAGGCCGCACACTTTTCAACAACACACATAAATACTTAGTTTTCACTGTAGTTGTGCTAGAAGCGTACCGACACGCGTACTTGTTCTCTTTCGCGAGCGACACCTTTTCCACTGTGTGGTACGCCTGTTGAACTTTGGTGCAGGCCACGCCTTAGCTTACGTCAGCCTTGCAGATGTCACAGACGACTACTTAGAGTATATGCACGATGCGCATGTGCGATTACGCTGCAGGTCGTGCGCGAGCATAAGTGATGAAGTAGAAATGTCTATAACGCATGTATAAAGGCTGACGTAATTTCCTGCTCGTTACATTTTTTTTTTGTTATTGGCGAACGATGTTTGCGGTCGCTCCTGTTACATGCTATGGTTCCTTGCCTAGCTGTACACAGATCCGCCCAATAAAACGATGTCTTTTACACTTTGGGTCCTGCGTCCTTCATCGTTACGATCACGTGATGGTAATTGTTTACGCATGTCGTTCTTATCGATGCGTAGTCGGGAAACCATTATTACTAGCATAGGACTGTAGAAGCTTTAGAGTGCATATGCTTCCGCCTGTAAGAAAACACACGTGCAGCGCGTATTCTTACTTGCAAAATTTGCGCTTAAATGAACGTAATCAGTTAAGAAAGGACATGCGTACATTGGGAATGTACGCAAAAGTTCAACGGCTCACTAGCCATCATCATATCTCAAATCATCACATCACATCACCACATCACAAAATTATTGGACAGAAATTCAGTGTTAACGAACTGCCAGCATGGCTTCAGGAAAGGCTACTCCACCACGACACAACTGTCAACTGTAACTCATAGTTTTGCGAAAACATTGGATAAAAATGGTCCAATCGACGTTCTTTGTTTAGACTTTAGTAAGGCGTTCGACAGAGTAGTTCACAGTAAACTTATTCAAAAACTCAGAGATTACAATCTTCCTTGCATTATAGTTTCTTGGATACCAGCTTATCCTACGGATCGCGTGCAGTTTGTCACTATTGAGGGCAACGACTCGAGCTGTCTTCCAGCGACATCCAGTGTACCCAGGAGCGTCCTGGGGCCATTGTTGTTTTTAGTTTACATTAATGACATTGTCACCGTTGTTACACCTGGCACACAAACCAGATTGTTTGCAGATGATTGCGTTTTATATGAGGAAATAACTACAGTGCATAACCAAACCGACCTCGAGATAAGTTTGCACAACATACAAGCGTGGTGTAACAGATCAGGCATGGCTTTAAACAAAGAGAAAACAGTCTCTCTTCGTTTCGCAAGGAAAAAAAAAGCCCGTTAAGATACACCTACACACTGGCCGCCTCATAGGTAAAAGAAGTTGAAAATTATAAATATCTAGGTGTAACATAAAATATCCAGTTGTAACAACCTTTCGTGGAATTTACATATTAGTAATATATGTTCCTCAGCTTTCCGTAAACTATGTTTCCTGAAACACAAGCTTAAAAATTCACCCGCCCACATTAAACGACTGAGTTACATTAATTTCATTAGACTGAAGTTAGAGTATGCTTGTATTACATGGGATCCCTACACTAAACACAATATTAAAATAATAGAGAGAATCCAGAGAAAAGCTGTTCGCTTCATTTACTCTAAGTTAATGCACACCGATTCCCCCTCACAGCTGATGACAGAAAATGACAACCCCCTCCTAGAAACACGTAGGAAGATTCTCCGCCTCAATTTCCTACAATCACTCATTAAACGTGAATTATCCATCGACCCCGCATTATATGTAACACCTCTGTCCACAAGGCGTACACGTCACGACCACACACTTGCATTAACCCCTCATTTTGCTAGGACAGATATTTACAAATATTCACTTTTTCCCAGGACAGTATCGGAGTGGAATTGTAAACATGTAATGAATGAACCTTTTTAAGTTACCACAATACCCGCGTTATGTGTTGTGTTTCGATTCTGTATGTTTTCTTTGTCTTTCTTTTTCTTTTTGTTCTTTTTTGTTTTTATTATTATCAATTCTGTTGTAATTACAGTACTGCATTTCTTTTATCATACGCAGTCTGAGTGCCTTTACTGAGTTGAGTGTTAAAATTTACGCCTTCCTATACTCATTGTTTTGATATTTTGGTATTGTATTTCTTTTTTTGTGTGTACTATGAATGCCCTTCCTGCACGGACTGAATTCTGGTCTACAGTATGTTATAAACTAAAAAAAATATATAAATAATCATTTAGGAGTAGTTGAATTAGAGAACTGCTCATAGATTCGGGACACGGAGAAGCGCTATATAAAACAAGTATTTCAGGCAAGACGCGAGATCCATTGCCATGGTATTGGGACGTTAAACCCCACCATAACAACAACAAAAACTATTGCCATGGGTAAGTCTTGATCGTAAACATAAAATTCTGCAATAATTGGTTCTGCAGAGCAGATGTTTTCAATGAGCAAAAAAGAGAAAAGGACCCATAGGGCAGAAACAGATGTAGAGCTTACTTTTCTTCTCCTTCTTTATCACACTGTGCGTAATTCTTCTTCTGGTTAACAGGGTCCGCAAAAATTCACCTTTCACTTGACCTGCCTACACAAAACTAACGAACTTGCACAGACAGCTTTTGCCATTCCGCCTCTGCTTCTAGTTTTTGGTGCCATCTGGAACTCATAGGAGAATGGCTACTAAATGATAAGTATACGTGGGTGTGTATACTTATAACAACTAAAACAAGCCCTTGTCTTTTCCCCTTTCGTTATTTCATAGTGTCGGTCTTGTTCTAGCATATTTAATGCCTTCAGGTAGGACGCGAGGGTTTAATCATCAGCGACCTCGTAATAATATCACATACTACGTGCCGCCTTCTGGCAAAAAAAAACTTCGAAAAAGTGGGCGGGGGTGTTCAACACTCACAGCCGTGGCTACGAGCGGCGCTGACAAACACTCCCAGAAGTAAATGTACATAAGTACCCAATGAAGTGAACGATTAAACGAACGCCGCCTTAGCTAAGTTAATTAAGCGTTTGACCCGTTCTCCGAAAGTTGTGGGCGTCAGTCCCCACCGACGGCTGGCGTACGTTTTGCTCCACTTTAATCCCTTTCCATTTACGCCAGAGCTACTACACTACAGGAAAAAAACTGCGAATAACTTCTCGCACGCCTTACTTGGCATCGCTGTCTGTTACCTTCATGAGGTTCTATCTAACACTTAACAAACACTTGTCCCTTCCCCTTTGGTTATTGTATATGCGGTAGCGAAATTTAAGTGGTACTCACGTAGACGGATGCCTCTCCGCGACTGCTGGCTGTTGACATGCTGCTATAAGTGGAGTCCCTGGCGGCACGGCTGCGCACGAAAGGCAGCAGCACGATGGAGCCGCCCACGCCGCCGGTAGCGCCCGCGAGTCCGCCACCCTCGGCGCCCTTCCCTTCGCCTGTTGCCGGCACGGACTTGGTGGACACGGGACATGCCGGCAGCGGGATGACGTCGGTGCCGTAGTAGAGCTTCTTGCGCTTTTCTGCGGGGTGACAATGAGAGAAAGTGAGACGTTAACGCACAGCAGTGGTGATGCATGGACACAACAATAATTTTGACTATTCCAGTTATTAAACAATGAGATTGTTATGCAGCGTACTTTAGATTTGAAGCTCCGTAAATTTTCGCTAGCGTGCTGAAATTCGGCATCGGATTCAGATATAACACATGGGTTATATCCTAATGTGTTAGCTCTTAATACGGCTTTACAATCTGCGTTTAGGCAATGTCCGGTTCATTCGAAGGTGTTTAGCAAGCAAAATAACTCTTCAATTACCATCGCCTCTCTTCCAATACACTCATGGTTCGCAGTGGTAGTACCGCCATCTAGGAACAATAGAAAGAAGCAGATGGTCGAGCTAACGCGCGCGTCACGGTGGGCCGTTTTGGGGGCATTGCAGTTATGCGCTTCGCCTGTCGGCGCTTCCTGTCGCCCGTAACTGTGGGCGGAGCGTAGAGGCAGTGCACTCAGTGTGTGTGCTTGTATGGGCCGAACCTGGAGGCTGTGAAATAGGACGCTGTATGTGTAGGGTTGTTGCGTCATAAGCGACTTTAACGAATGCCTGGTAATAATTCCGGGCTGTCGGCATCTAACGTCGACGTCGTCGTGGCCACGGTAAACCAAGCCAATTAGAGGCGCTTGACGTGTTCCTGTGGGGAACATCGGTGCATCACCGCATGCTTCACACTTCCCCACGTTTCACATCAGTGGAGATGTCATGATTTTTCAGTTTAGTGTCCCTTTCATGAGCCTCAGGATCGCGGAAAAACACTTCTGAAGATGCGGGGAAAAAATGCTGCAGATAGCCCATTCATTTACAGATTCCATGAATGTGTTCCTAATGCAGAGAAGACTTGACTTTTCGTAATCTATTCTGAGATGACCCACTCCTTGCACAATCTAGTAATATGTGCATTCGTATGTCGTTGCAAAGGGTTGATTTCTCCGTTTACCTAAATCGTTTCGGCAGTAGAAACATATCCATAATCAATATTTCCTTCACCAAACCACCTGTCTGCGCCGAAAACTTTTGCCATACGAAGCTTCTAAACAAATTACATTTTTCACGTAAGCCTCCATAATATGGGGGGAGTGAATTGAATCCAGGTGATAATTAACAGCTCATGTACGAGCAAGAGTGATCCGAAAATCTGCATCGGTAGTTCCTAAGTTACCTTTGCTTACTCCTGTTTTGAGAAGAAATATTTGGAACCGTCAGCAAAAATAACGTCTCCAGACTTGCGTATCTATTGCACGTCGGCGACAACACAACGGGGTCATCATTGAAAAAGATGGAGTAATCATTTAGAAAAAGATGGAGTCATCATTGGAGCAATGATGACTCCATCTTTTTCTGAATGATGTATCCATCTTTTTCTTTCTTTCTTTTTTTTGACTTTGGAGCACGCACAAGATGTACCACGAGCACATTTAAAAAATGACCGCGAGAGAATAAGCGGCCTATGCAAACGAGAGATAAGGTAGAGAAGCACCAGGGAGGTTGCCTGGTCTGACGAGTTTTTCTATCTCCATAGCGAGGCACAATGGCACGCGACTATATCAATGTCAGGTCAAGCCAGTTTACCTTAGATCAGTAAACAGGTATTAAAATAACGTAAAATCTTCAGCAAAAGCTCGTAACTTAACAATGTTTACTCACTGAAAGTTCACCACAGCCCAAAAAAAAAGAAGAAAAGGGTTTACGTGTCTGCACGTAAAATATGCATTCTAGGCTAACACGAAAAATTGTTCCCAGCGCTCTTTAAAGTATCCCGCAGGGTAAAAAGTGTCAGCCACAACGCATATCTGAAACACCACGGGAACACACGTGCGCTTACCTGCTCCCGCAATCAATCGGCCAGCAGCCTCGGGGGTCACGAGGGAGCGCCTCCGGTTCCAGGTCACCGAGGCGCGCCCCAGTTCCCCACAAAACGCACCGACGGCTCCCATTTCTTTATTAATCTTCCCCGTCCGCGGACACGTGTTTGAGGAGGCACGCTGCTCCACAGGGATGGTCTTTCCCGCGCCCTCCCTGCTCGCCCTGGCGGATGGTATATGGAGGTAAAAAGCGTTCGGATTGCGACCTCCGAGATCGGCTTCGAGTAAAGGAAGCACCGCTGCGGATCCTGAGGCCACGATTTGGCGTAAAAGCAGCGCCCCTCACGGAAAGTAGGCTGTTCTCTCGGCGCATCTAGAAACTAGGTCAGTACGACGAAACCTTAGGAAGCGCTGCGGTCCCCTGGGAAAACAACGGAACTGTTTACGAAAGACGGTGGACGATTGATTCGAGACTCATCGTTGACATCGTCCTTAATTGAATAACAGGGCATGAGTAGGATAGATTTTTGTGCCATATATGAAGACGTATCACCTGCCGATGCCATCGACAGAAGAAAACGCGTTATCGAACATGTATTACCCGTAATAAATTTCTCGTCATGACCATCGATTCGCTATAAATAGTGCGGTATTCTTGAACAGAGAGTGATTGAACTTGTCATAACAAAACGCGTATTGGAGCCACTGAAGTTCTCGTGATGTGCTCTTGCGGCATTCTGTTTACATGCAGCAAAACGTGCTTGCTCGACCTAGGAACCGCACCTCTACATGTATTAATATGCAACGTATGCTCGAGCAGGTCATTTATACTGCGCTGAAGATAGATGCGGTGAAAGCGACTGAAGTTCGCTAAGAAATGCTTCGCATTTGAGAAAAATAAAAGCAAGATGAGGAGAATAACAGTTATTTAAATCGGTCTTGAACACATAATACTTCCGTAGAGGTAGTCAACTGATGATAGAGATAATAACTGAACAAATGAGGCAAAGGCTTCAGGCAACAGGCATCGCCTGCAGGCAGACGCCCTTCCATAATGACAAATTGAAGGACTTGCTTTCATTCAGTCAATTTAGGCTTAAAACTTTTCATTGCTAAAGGCTGTTACCTTCTTTACTGACCTTCATTTTCCTAGGCGACCTCTGACAGTCTTGCGCATTTGTTTAGAGCTAACAATTTTTGTCTTTTGCTCCCCCAGTAACACAAAGCGTGATCCACTGAAAAGGTCGGGATTAGTTGGTCTTTTATCAAAAGGATGGATCGCCAGTTGCTCAATTTACAGAGTTACGAAACGCAGTTCACCAGGGGCGGTAACATTAAATACTGGAAGCGTGCGCCGCAAGGACAGAAGGAAAGAAACACAATCCATCAAGCCCGAACGTAATCTTTCAAAGCAACATGAACGTCACCCAATACCTCTTTGCCATCTGTCATTGCTCACTGAACAGCTCTTGTTCACGAAGACAACTGGGCCCAGTCGTTTATTACGCGATAAATGACGTCTCTCTGCGGTTGGGTGTTGGAATAGAGTAAATCGAATAACTAACGGCAATGCTGCAGCGTGATGCGTCCCATGAGATCGTTTAGTCTGGTGGTCTGTCTAGTGAACCGATGAAAAGCTGCGAAATTTGTGTCGTCGATGTATTTTCGCGTGACAGACATTTATCACGCAATATATGGCGTTCCTTGTTCAAACTGAAGAAAGAAGGAGAGACGGGTCGTATTTCCTTTAGGGAATACTTTGTCTTGTTGGACCCATTCAATTTTCTGGCGATACTTCAGTCGCCATTTTGAGCGAAGAATGAGACAGAGCTTCAATAACAACATAGCACGGCCTTTTCCTATTTTCAAGGGTAACGAGCATCACTAGGCATGCTGATGTACAGCGAATAGCTGAGCTACATGGTTCTCCGGTATTAGCGGAGGCAATGTTTTCCTCTAACATATCAAGCGCTCGTAAGGTTTTACACTTGCTTCTTCTCAGGTTGCCCCCGCCTTCTAATAAAGTGTGCGATATTCCGCTATTTATGCCGAAATATCGACGAGCTGTATTTCGCACACTGTCCAAAAATCCAAATTGACCAACGGAGTCCTACGCGTGTTGTCATTTTCAGAGCGCTTCTTCCAAACTTCACCTATCCATTTCGACACCAGCACACGCTCTCCATAGCAGAGAGTAATGCTTTCAGCTCGGTACTGAAGACTGCCTTACAATTTTAGTGGCGAAATGGGCGCGCTTCATTGAAGTCAAAATGAAGAGTAGCGATTTTTCCCTTTAGCTAGGTAACACTAGACTCCTGCGGTAGCCCACGCATGAAGTCTTTGCAGCGCGTTTTCTTAACTACGTTAATATGACGGTAACCAATGTCGCTATACATACAAAGATCCAATAGAAGTTATCATTATGAGGGAACTGGGGTGAGCATTGATCCACCTGAACGGTGTGACACTATTCGGGAAGGATTTCCCACTGATGAAGTGGTGTGACACCCACCTAGTTTCCTAACAGGGCCGCCTTTGCCTCACAGACGTGAATAATTAGTTGTACGGCGCTTACGCACAGTTCAAGCTCTCACGGCGACGTTCTTCTAGCGAGATAAACGCCTCGCTTGTTAATGAACTCAGGCGCTGTCTGGATCGTCGTGATGGAATGAATGCACGAAGCGGCCTAATTAGCAGCATTGGCGCCTAGCATAATTTATCCTCGAAGAGCCTTGCACAAATTCCAGGTATTCTGGCAGCCATACGACTGGCTGTCTGGAGTGGATTTCATGGTGAACAGTACGAAAATAGCAACGTCATTACTACGCAGGTGGCATTGTAACAGAGCTTCATTAAATCTGCGAGCAGAACTGACGTCTCTATGCCATTTTACTCGTACAATAAGCTCCTCGATTTAGTTTGCAATATGGGCTTGTATACATAGCCCCCACGTTTCGCTATTCGCAGTTTGAGTTTGCGAAAGTTTCCGAGAACTATATCTTTGCAAAAGCGTGCGCAACGCAAGACATTTTACCGGCTCACATTTCAGGGACGTAAGTAGAAACGCCTTTGTTGCCGTCAAACTACTTCCTCAATTACCACTTATGACTGTCAACGCGGTGCAAACAAGTTGAAACACGCCTGTGCCGCAGTTCGCAGGTTTTTTTACCATTACGTTGGCAGTCCTGTATTCCCAAGCCCTTTGTCTTTTTTCCTGCCAGCTAATCCAAACAGTTGCTTCATCTGGATGGTTCAAATATGGTAGCAAAACAACCATGAATTTAATCCGAGAAAGTCCTTAGTTGTTTGTTTATTTCATGCACCCTCGAGGTCAAACGAGACGGCGAGCGAAGTCTTCACAGAAAATTGCTGAGAAGTAGAACGCGGATGGAGAAATAAAGTGTCCATACCCGCCAACGAAGATTGATTAAAACGGATACGAAACGCACCAACACGCATGCTGGTATGTGTTACTAATGGTCATATTCTTGTCACACACTGTTATCTTTCACGTGGTCTGCTTCATAGAGGACGGGTGTTCGGTTCCACTTCTTAGTGGTACGCCGCAGAAAAGGCTTCGATAACGGTTCTGCCCTAATGTGGAACGCCGTTTCTGTGAACATAATCATAGCTTTATTATTAGAGTTGCTTCATAGACAAACAATGAGACGCGTGCAAATAATTGTGATGCTCACAATTGAAGCTATGTAAATTCCTCCAGCATGATAGTCTATGGCGCCCTTCTAGGTCTGTTCAATAAAGTCTCAATTTACAGCTGCCTTACACAGTCCATCCGCTTCTAACGCAATACTTGTTTGTATTAAAAGACCTCCTTATCCTTCATAAATTTATGAAGTCTTCGAAAAAGGTACTTTCTAAATACTGAGTACGAAAATGCTACAATTCATGAATTAGCAAGGAAAGTAGTCTATCCCTCCCACCGCACATTAAAAGTACGAGAAGTATTCTGCCGTGCAAAATCCATACTGAAAATTAACGAACGACATCAAATGGGAATTTTAATGTGTTGGAGGCGCGATAACTTCACCGAAAACTACGTATTAAGGTACTTTCATTGAATATTATCCACGTGGTAATGTGACAAATATAGCTAATGTCTCTTCATTTGTCCCCGATGTGAATTTAGAAGCCCTAATCGGGAAGCCATGTGTGCACTTTCAGAAAATTAAGATGCAATTGTCATCGCCTCATTTACTCGCAGATTTCGGGCGATTTAGGTAAAAGTTCGAAGACTAACAAACAATTTATATTAGGCACGTGCCATTGCACTTGCAGCCTATGCTGCGTTCACGCTACAAAATGCGAGTTGCCGAAATAAGGATTTTCGCGGCAGCTTGGAAAAGGAGCACAGCACTGCACACGACAGGTTTCAGGAGACTGAGCGCCGGAGTCAATATGTTAGAACGCAAGGAAGAGTTTTCAATGCTCATACTGAATATTTGTAGTAGCCTACTTGTCCTAGCTGACCAAATGACGAAAATATATTAGTACAGACTGAGGCTGAAAGAAAAAAAATTGTGGAACCATATGTACACGGGGTGTTCCAGGAAGTGTGCCCAAAAATATTTAAAGTCAGAAAAAAATGATATTTGTGCACTTTTGGTCGAACTGCATTGTCCATCTTCGTACGCAGTGCAAAATCGAAAGAATTGATATTTTTAACAGGAATTAACAAAGTTAAGCTTATTATAAACAAGAACACCTGCATGATCAAAGGAAATTCAAGAACGAAAGTCATTTACACAAGGAATCCATATCCGTCACAATATGCGCGAAAGGGCAACGCTGGTAATGTATACACAACGCTGAAAGAGGGCTAATTTCACCCAGGAAACTGAAACTGAATGAGAAAAGAGCGCTGTGGTAGTGGCGTTAGCGACCCAGTTCTTCCACTCATTTCCCAAGCAAGCGTCCTTGTCAGCAGACGATCTTTCATTTCACACACACAATATATATATATATATATATATATATAGAGAGAGAGAGAGAGAGAGTGAAATGGCAGACACGACTTCGCAGTTATCGTTTATTGCCAACAGTTTCGACCGCGGGTCCGGTCTTTTTCAAGGCATAGAGAAAAGTGAAGTGATCGCTGTCAAACGGGTCGGAAGAAGAAAGGGAGAGATTGGTACTAGAGGTACACAATTCATTCTGCAGGTGAGCGTTACGGGTGCTCGAGGGAAGGCTGTGCGGGAGGGAGAACAAGGTGGGCAGCTAGCAACACGGAGCGGTCGAAACTGTTGGCAATAAGCGAGAACTGCGCAGTCGTGTCTGCTATTTCACTCCAGATACATTTGGCCCATTGAGCACAAGTTCTCATTATATATATATATATATATATATATATATATATATATATATATATATTTATATATATATACATATAGTTGCAGCAAGGAAATCACGTTGGCCCCGGTACAATAAGGAAGAAAGGGAGTACGATGCACGTTGGTTTTTGCACATGTTTTACTGACGTTTCGGCTGGTGGACCAGCCGAAACGTCAGTAAAACCTGTGGAAAAACCAACGTGCGTCGTACTCCGTTTTGTTCCTTATATATATATATATATATATATATATATATATATATATATATATATATATATATATAAGGGAGAGCAAGGCTAAAAAAGGACGGTGCTTTTACGATGCTGTGGGCTGGAAATATCTCTTTCCCGTCTACAAAAGTCATATTGAGATGGCTTCGGATGGTTTTAAATTTATCGCTCTATAATGCCGTTTTTTCCGGACGT
This sequence comes from Hyalomma asiaticum, assembly GCA_013339685.2. Classification (NCBI taxonomy): domain Eukaryota; kingdom Metazoa; phylum Arthropoda; class Arachnida; order Ixodida; family Ixodidae; genus Hyalomma; species Hyalomma asiaticum. Next base: position 65,155,984 of record CM023488.1, read on the forward strand.
CTTCTGGCAGCGGCAGCCACTATCAGTTGTGCGCAGAATTGTTTGTTCCGCGCCTTCTTACGAGGAACACATTCGCGCAGGACGCAGGACGTTATTTGGAAACTTCTGCGAAGTGACAGTGAGAAGTTCCTGTTCATTTGTAGGGCGGCAGAAGGAACTTTCCTTGCGTTCTTGGAAGAGTAAACGGCCTTGACATACTGGCCATGGTGGTGCGTAAGTTCTCGGAAACAATAAAGCTCAGAAACGGTACTCACGAAGAAGAGCAGCACAAGAGAGGCTCTGTCTTTTGCTTCTTTACTGCGTGAGTGTCGGCTTTCTGCTTTATTACTTCCCTGAACGGCCTCAATAACAGGCTTTGTCACGTTAATATCTTCCTAAAGGGATTCAATATCTCCCTGAACTGAGCAATCAGCAGCGGGATAAATTCCTGAATAACGTCACGAAGGCCTCATTGAATTGCCGAAGGGATAAAATAAACGAATCAGCACTAATATTTATTAATGAATTTGTGCCCTATTCTTTCCCTAAAGGGATTCAATATCTGCATTAAGGAATCAATAACGTCGTCAATTACCCCTACAGGCTTCTATAACACGGTACTGCTTTACACGTTGCTCTTTCTCAGTGGTTCCCACAATGGTTCGCTCTATATTGTCAATAAATGGTGAAAGCTCCGATTGAGTTACGGTAAATCAAGAACGACTTCGCGTGGCAAACGTCAGAAGAAAGAACAAATTGAACGCCATCCCACTGTGCGCAGAAAAAGAGCCAGGCCTGCGCGGAACCGCAGGACTGTGGCAGCGTAAGCTGGAGGAGCGACCTTCTTAGACGCCAATATAAACGCTTGAGGAAACTAGTGGAAGTAGACGTGGTAGGTATCCCCTGCATCATAACTCTTATCATTTCGCCAAGTAGACAAGTACGCACTAGGCCACAATTACTGCGGTATTCCAAGGTGCAAATTCGTATAACTCCATATCTTTGAGAGTTTCTTGACGCCGTTTTCCCGAGAACGAACCGAACTCTCGTCCGGTCGTCGACGGCGAGCTGCGGTTTGGGCTTCTCTTTGCACAGCTGTCTGTTGTGCCCGAAGTTGCCTTGCTGCAGCCGCGCGTGTAGCTCTGCGATTCGCTTCTTAAGCAGCGGTCCGCACCTTACCAGGAGGTGCCATCATGTGTATCGAAGAGCCAAGTCAGGTTGTTGTCGCTGCTGTGCACGTCGCCTGCCGCGTGATGCATGGCCCGATACGACAAAACTGCTTCAAAGGGCAGCGCTTCGTAGTAATGGTGACGGAAAAGTTGAAGAAAATTCTTTCATAATGATGACATTGATGATGCCTCTGTAATGGGTGCAGAGCTACGAAGGATGCAGCCCTCTGTTCTTTTCAAGTGATTCCTAGAACTCGTTATACAATCCACTTTCCGCGACGTGTAGTGGCGTATTATTATTCTGCCACGTAACGTTACATTTGTTAATGCGATTCCTCGGCGCAGGTTATAGATGTTTAGGTCTTTTAGCGAAGAGTTTGCAAGCACAGGCGTAGCTCAGTGGTACAATGCTCGACTGCCACGCAGAGGATGTGGGTTTGAGTCGTCCTCGGTCCTGGTTATTTTTTTCTAAAGTTTCCGCGATAGCGGTTACGGACACCGGCGCCAAAAACGGCCCTAGGTGTGATCTCACAACAGCTTTCGCTGTAAATGATGGTCGCGTTGTCAGTCTAAAATGACGGAGCGCGTCAAATTGCACCACCGGGAAATGCAATGATGCGGATTGAAATAGAGAAAAAATTACACCATCTCCCGCTAAAGCGGACCATGAGGCGATGGGAAGCAGCGCGGGGGAGCACACCGCGTTTGCATCGGTTTGACTAGGTGTTGCGTTTGCATCGGTTTTGATTGATTGATTGATTGTGGTTCCGAAAGGACGCTAATTTCTGCAGCCCATGTAGGGAGCACGGCTAAGCGTCCGTGGGGGTGGGGGAAAGGGAGTGAAAGAGATAGAGAGAAAGGCCGTAGTGGAGGGCTCCGGAAATTTAGACCACCTGGGGTTCTTTAACGTGCACTGACAACGCACAGTACACGGGCCTCTGGCATTTTGACGCTAGCAGACGTTGCCTGCGTCAGCGTTGTCTCTCGCGGGCGAAGGCGCGTTCTCGTCTCCTTGCGATCTGGTAAAGCGTTCATCGAAGAAAAAGCGCTTCTATAGTCAATGCGCGTCATCGAAAAGGAGAGGAGGAATGTCGAGAGTAGATGAGATGAGACAATGAGAGGAGGGGGGAGGAGGATGCGCAATCGCAGTGCGGGTGTGGACGCCGCATGGCGGATGGATGGATGTAGTGACATAGCCCCGACCATAAGTTGCTTCGCATCTAAAAGCGCTGACGAGAGCAAGCGTGCATACCGCAGTGACTTCCCAATAATGTTCACATGGGGATCTGACTGAACGACGAGTAACACGCTGCGTCGTCTTCATGACGTCCTCCACCCACGGCTAGATAAATGTTGGACGCCAGTCCATCTGACCTAAAACATGCGGCGCGTCCCTGCAGTAGTTATAGTGCCTGGCTGCTGATCCGAAGGACGCGGTCGCATATTCGATGGAGGCGAGAGTGCGAAAGGTCCTTGTACTGCGCATTTCGAGTGCATGTTACAGAAACACAGGTGATACAAATCTCCCGAGCCCTCCACCACGGCGCACCAGATGACCATACTGTTGTTTTAGCACGTAAAACAACAAAGATCTTTGTATCCCTTCCTCGAATTTCCCGTACAGGGACCATCAATTGAAATGCGGCGTTGCCGTAATGTCTTCCTACCTTGGCCAGCGAAATGCTGTATTGGCCGTTTGGACGAATGGACAAGACATGTCCACCTGTCAGGCAGGACGGCAACTGCCTGACACGTGAACATGTCTTCGTGAGTTTCCATCATGACGAAGACAAGTCCACTTGTCGAAACGTTGGCAAAAGCGACAATCCCTGTTCTACATCGTTTCTAGCGACTTGTTTATCGATGCAGTGATGTCTTGTACCATGACTCATTTCTTGGCTGCTGAACTTTGCAGGGGGCCGGAGCTTTGTCAGCCTGCAGTTTTTACAGCTTTTCTACCACGCGCTCATAATTTTAATGAGAAATAACAGTCTATTTTATTGATTGATTATCTTTCATTCTACCGAAAATGCGACCGGCACAGCCGCGATCCCATGCGCTTCTTTCGAATCACCAGCTGAGCACACGACTATTGTTGAACTTGTGGCAAATCTTCAATTGCTGCTTTTAGGAATTTAATGTGTTAGGTTTGTTTCAACTGGCAGGTTAGTCTTCTGTGCGGACGCATCAACGGAAAGCAGTGATTTTCATTCGCTTTATAACTCGGAAATATTGCCTTTGCTTTATATAACGAATTTAGTCAGCTTTCTCGTGTAATGCTTTATAATTAATCCGCATGATGCGTAACTCATAGGGCGAAGGTTACTTCAGCACGTATAGCATTCATCAATTGCGAAACCCCATTACACGCTTAACCATATTTTCAGCCTCTCACTGCATCTGACAGTTCAGCCACATTAGTTATGCTTGATATGTCACATAATGTAACGCTAATGCCCTGCAGTGGCAATCATTATGAAAGGAAGCGCTTTTATCTGGGTAGCTGAGAAGGTAAATGGCTAGACAACTCCCTGCGGCAACAAAACACTGAGGGCTCCTGACTGACTAGCTGGAGGGAATGGCGCCTCCCCTTCACTACATCCACTACCTTTCGTCAGAAGTACTGGAATTCTGTGCAGCATGCCATAGTGAACCCGCGTCGAAGAAATCCTCTGTTTGACCAACTAAGAGAAGGCACGTTGTAACGATCTTCAGCATGTAGATAAAGCCAATAAAGGAAGAGGATGAGTCGGCGCGTTGACAAGATAACATAGGGAGGGACCGGGTTGAAAAGCAAAAAGCTCTGATTTTGCTTTGAAGTAGGCGTCGATTCAAAGTGCTCATCTACATAAGCGGGAACGAGTCTGTCTTCGTCTTGCTTTTATTAGAGACAGAATATGTGGACTTTAGACACTCTAAAATTCCATCAATAGGAATCTCTAGCTTTGAGAAATCGGTCGCAAAAGCAGTTGAAATGAGTAGAAAGGCTGCTACATGTATAACGCAGTCCGCATTACTTTGATGTCTCTACGTTAAGCCCACTCTTGCCTGCTCAGCCTCCTCCATTCCAATGCCGCATCTTAATAAAAAGTTCAATAACTCTTCCGGTACTCAGAATTCACACCCAAGTTTTATTTCTCATATCGCAGTGACATACTCGCGCTAACGTTTCGCTTAAATCTTTGGGAAAAAAAAACGGAACAACACGCAATAGCTCCTCATTCCCATCTCTTTTTCTCCTCTTCCATTTTTAACCCGATTCTCAGTAGCTGTTTTACCCGCATAACTTGAGTATTCCTTACCGCAGTGCATCAGTGAAAATACGTGAAGAGTACGCAGCGCTTGTTGTTGTTGTTGTTGTTTCCTCAAATCTGGCACATACCCACCCTGGGGGATTGGCCAAGATGTCAGAAGTTCGAATAGTTAAGCATGAAGTACTATAGAATACCAATCAAAAACGAATAATCAGGATGAAATTAACAGTGAAAAGTACGAATTTATGAAAAGAACCGACCTGAATCAATTATGAATTTTGAAACAGTAGAGCACACATCCCTGTGGCAATGTCCAAATGAGGAGGCTCCCAAAGACAGAATATTGGAGACGGTGAATTGCAACCCAATCCTATGAAAAGAATCTTCTAATATGTGTTTTCTTAATGAGGATAAACGAGTGCATTTTAAAAAATAATGTTCGATTGATTCGTCTTCGCCGCAATATGGACAAAAAGGCGATGGAAAGAGCTGCGAAACCGCGTGCTTTTTTCTTTTTTTTATGGAGTTACGAACGCACGTGCGTAACCTCACGTGGGAGAAATAAAAAATGTATACGAAAGCAAAAACACCGCTACAAAGAGGGGACGACAAACCCTGAAGCCTCTGGCGCGTGTGGAGACGCACCGACGAAGACTCAGCCGTAGGCGTGCATGTTGACACAGCCCCGTATAACCTCCATATCGTTCTTGTCATTGAACGGTGGCCTCGCCTGCTACTTCGCAATATCGAATACCGGCGAATATGGAGAACGTTCAGGATAACAGCTGGCGTGGGTTTCAATCACCTGGCTTCTATCGCACGGAACGCTTCATGGAAAGAGCATAAAACGAGCGAATGTAAATAATAGAAATGCAAAGATTTATTTCTCGTCAACCTGTTGGGCTTTATATTACTTCCATATTGATATTTTTACATTATTCCACGTTTTTTAATATTCTTCTGCAAAATTCCCTGAAGGACCCGCTGCAATCTTTTCTCTCTGGGACCTTCGTTTGTATATTAATATTGAAGCATTGACAGTAACAAGAATACAGTGACTGATTGATTAGATGAATGAGTAAGTTGAGCCATACTGAAGACGGTGTCCCCATGAGCCTCATTTGTCAATATTTTCAGCGTAATCGGTTCAATGTTTGCGTTAGCTGTTCCCAGCTGCGGCGCACGCAGCACTATTCACAGAGTATCTCCATGATTTACTCGTACAACAGCATATCATGGCGGCACGTATGTTTCCTGATTTGTTTGTCGAACACTGTGTCACTAGATGTCGTACCAATGTTTTCCTACATGTCGATTCAATTCAAGTAAATTCAGTTCAATTCGACTTATTCAGGCAAAGCATTAAATATGATGAAAAAGACAAAAGGCAGGTTACCTCTGCCTGACTAGGGTCCCTCCACCACAAAAATACATATTGAACGATATGAGTGACTTGTACGCAATTATACAAAAGTACAAATATACGAAAAGAAATATTATGGCACAGTACAAGAGGGTGCACTGTCCATACAGTCCTTCATCGATTTCCTGCTTTTTATCGCAATACGAAACGTACCATTCGATGTGCACTAAGGGTGCAGTGGTTTCACTGGGAAAAGTGAGTTGAAGATCTTGAAAAAAAAATTTTCAATCTTCGTGATCACCGTTTCTACCTGTGTAGAAACGCTGCACCCAAGGCTACTGGATCTTTGTAATATCAATATGAAAATAAAAATTACTTTCAATCGCGAAGAAACGCAGCCACATATCTCTAAAATGTATTTAAGTGATCATTTATGCTTCTTTTTAACCTAGATAATGTTTAACCTGTGTAGGTATTTTCCGGGGTTTTTCGCTGAGCTTCAAGTTTCCCACACACTACCGAGAACGACGCCACCAGTCATTTTCTCGCAACAATTAGGGTCAAAATAAAATTAATTATTTTTAATAGGGTACAAGCCTGTTCGTTTCTGTCGTTATCAGAATCGGTCATCTCGTTTTGCAGCTCCACTGCAAGATATTTTCTGAGCGGTAAACAGTCTCTTTAAAGGTGAACTCGAGGGCCGTTTTCATCATATTCCGATATCAGTGTTTCCCAAGGGCACTGATAGTCTTGTATAAAGCCAGGGGGTTCAGTTCCTGTAGAAAATCAGCAATAATATTTAAAAAAAACGAATTAATGGTGTGTTCAAACCGAAAGCGAAACAGGTAGGTCCTTCGTTATGCGCATGTGATGACGTCCCAGCCTCCCCGCCATCATAAGCATGGAGCTGGTGCGAGAAAAATGAAAGTGGCGATATACTGAGTTATGCCAGCTCTTATGAAATTCACAGCGATGATTTGAGCGCTGAACTATAACCGTCGTGCTCATCGCCTCGCGCCTGCTCGTGTAGGTATCATTGAAGGAAACGACTTCAAAAGACACTGGGTGACCCGTATAAGAAACTGCTAAACATTTGAAGAATTCATTTCCAGGATAATTAAATAACTTGCAACTGCCAGGCTTGGCATATATTATTACACTACGGATGATAACATATATTGAAAATTCCATTGAGATCCGTGGACACTGAAATATTGCCGGGTTGCCTCAAAGGTACGTTGAAACTCCTAATCACGTAGAAAGCTTTCGCTCTGCTAAAGGGCAGTAGAAGGAAATGTAGAAAACTCTGGGTAGGTACTTCACGGAAATGTGATACTTAACTGGGAAGAGTGCTGCCATTTGTGCATTTGCACTGAGATGGATTGTTCTCACGATAGCCAGACATGCATACTTGCATAATTATATATGTGAATGATTCCAGCACGTCAGGGCTTGGATATGTTGAGTATGAAGTGACGATTGTTATGATAGGTGTTTTTTCTGTCTTATTCACTAAAATAATTGTACTTTTCATACGTCAGTTGCCCCAAAGATTGACAATTTCATGGGATAAACAACCGTTAGAAGAATATAATAAACGCAGACCTGAATAAACCTCTACAAGCCACGGTAATCTTATGGCTGATCCGACTGTCGTGTTCAGGGCCGCGACAGTCGCATTCGGTGGAGGCGAAACGCTAAGGCCCATGTACTGTGCGATATCACCGCACGTTAAAGAGCCTCAGGTGGTTGAAGTTTCCAGAGCCCTGTAGAGCGGCGTCTTTCGCAATTACATCGTGGTTTTGGGATATAAAACCCTTATAATCAAACATGAGGTTACGTCTGAAAGGTACCCAGTGAACGTGACCTACTTCGTCGTACATACGCAACCCTTGGCTAGGGCACTTCTTCACTCATTCTTAATGCCTCCGCATATAATTTTCGATTTTACATGGCCTACTTAGCCTGCTACACGTTGGGGCATTTCCAGTGTTACTTCGCTTGACAAAGCTTCAGATTGGACGATCGTGATAAAAATGAAATGATACCTGTTTCGCAACCCATCTTATTCGGCCTCCCACCGTTCAGAAAATTTCATTCAGTTTGTCTAATATGCAATAACATTGCACTGACAGGAAGTTTACAGCACAATAAACGGAAAAAGCAACACATATAAAACAAAAGGCTGGGCGTGTTTTATATGTGTCTGGTTTGCCTTTTATTGCCTTGTACTCATCTTATTATTGTAACAAAACACCCACATCGTCAGGTTAATCAAGTTACTTCCACGTTGATCCGAATACGTTATGCCCTCAACATAGGGCGCACTTGAAATTCCCTGACTAACTTATTTTATTGCGTCTCCGTTCACTTCGAAAGGCGCACGAGCACTGGCATGCCTTTTAAAATATAAAGTTTATGAGTTCGTAAAGCCCCATGGCAGGGCTATGGGCTTGTGTGGGTGTACGCTGATTATGGCACTCGAAAAGTGTTTCAGCATACACGCATGTGCACTTACTGTAATGAGAACGCCGATATAAATGTAGTAGAGTTAACTAACCATCCCTTCAAGTTTATCAAGTTTCCTGCAAAATAAAAGTATTGCTCAGGCAAGTGCTTCTTCATATTGGCTTTATCTGTTACGAGTACTTCGACGTAAACGCCCACGAATACGCATAGTTCGCGTGCCTTTCAGGACTTCGACATTGTGCAAGCACGGGCTGCGCAACGTTCGAGCAGCCGAAGCATCACAGAACTTTTAGTGAAGACGTCACTTCCTTGCTGTAGTTATCGATAAGCTAATCTGTCAATGACCGACACAGCCGTCATGGTTATTACGGTTGCTCCAGCTCCAGCTCCACGGCTGCTCGCCATAATTGATGCAGAAACATAATTAAATGAGAAAACTGTGTATGCCTGCAATTTCTGACAGTAACTTGCACAGAATAACGCAGAAATAGCACACTGAAAATATGCACAGAAGGTGAAATCATTCTTCTAGTGTGCATCGTAAGCCACAGCCGGAGGAGAACACTCAGGCAGCTGCTGCATGAGTCAAGGTCTGGGGACAGGCTAGCTGCTATTTCACTTTGATGATAATAACAGCGCGTACTTTCTTGCACAACAGACAGATACTCAGGCGAAGACCTGAAACTCACACGAATTAAACTTACAAGCGTGTCCAGCGCTTGGCCAACGGAAACGGTTCTTGAGATGACGACCACGTACACATATACGGAAGACGAAGGCGACGACCTGCACCCAAACGAGATTGCGTCCAAACATTTGCGCAGTGGCGACGGCGCGAACACTAATAGGCGAGCAGTGTTCACATCGATACTTGATGCGATGCGCTGGTCCCAAAGGTGCGGCTATACTTAGACGCCGCCGGGCGAGTGCACATTCCCGATTGGCAGGACATGAAGGCAGGAAATGGAAGGTTCGGTCTAGCGTATGTTTAACTGAGGCCCAAGAGCATTCGTTGGCTGACCGTGAGGAGCAAGGGTACATACTGGAAGCGCGGCCCTGAATGTTCTTGCAGCCACGAAGTGGACGTATCGAACTGTCCGAAATACCGAACTGTTACGACGGTGAGTTTTCTCGCTCATTGAGGTCCCTATTCCAGTTAAGTACTGTCCCAGCATCATTCGTTGAGAGAGACCGAGACTTGCCAATGGAGTTTCCACACAACAACGAAGTGGCTACTACAAGAGACTACAGTGCAGATGCCTTGGTCATGTCTTGAATGAACTATGCTCGGGCGGCACAAGATTGTACACAAGAGGCGCGAGGACAATGACATTCACCTATTCTGAGACCAGTGCCATCTTTGTGCTTACTTTCGAAGATTACTTCTCCCGTCTTGAAGAATGTGAAGTAGTCATGCTCCTCAATGTACATCTTAAACTGCGTCGTTATCACTGATATCGTATTGTGATGAAATCTCACAGTAGACGTTAAACAAGACATATTAAGCTCACTACGCCTGTCAATCTGGAAAAATTATTTACATGAGTCATGTACGAGTAAATGCTGGGCTTTTTCGAAGAATGGGATAAGAGATGATCTATCAACATCCGGGATTCATACGGGTTTGTTGTTCGACACAGTGTGGACTGCGCCGCCAGGTGAAGGACCCTGTTCACACTGCATATCCTGGCTAAAAATACAGGGTGACAAAGTTGATGAATACACGCAGTTTTTTAGCAATTACCCGGGTTGAATTGCACGAAAGGTGTTTTCGCTGTTTGCGTTACGTCAGCTAAGAATTACAACTATGCAGTGTTTCAACCAAACGCGGGTTCGATAGAACGAAGGTTCTCTCCACGGTTCGTATTCTGTTCTGTTGCACAGTTCGTTATTCTGTTCCACAGTTCGTATTCAGTTCGTATTCTACTGAAGCCTTCTGTTCGCCTACGCACATGCAGTGCGCAAGGATCCCGCTGTATGCGAGCTTGAATTCCGGTGACTCATTTACGACATCCCTTCGCTCGGCTGCTCATGCATAATGTAGAAGGAGGAAACGCGGGAAGTATTTCAACAGAGCATCTGCTGGAAAGAATACAAAAATCGTACTATTATTGCTGAAAATTAAAAAATGAGTAGCGATTGACTTCAGCTGCTAGCACCTCGGCTCTAAACTACGGTTTAAATCAATCAGCCATTTGTTTATTCAGCCTTGTAGACACTGTAGATGTGTTCCATTAGGAAGACCAGAATCGCCTAGGCAAAACCAAATGAATGCATAAACTAAATGAATGTAATGCGTGTAGTCCCATTGACTTAATAAGGGAGACCTATTCCAGGCGCATTAATTTCGGCTTTTATGATGCCATCCTCGTCTGCACCTCCGCAACACATGTTTGGAAAGTACACTGACACATCTGATCTGAAATGGGGTTTACATGCGTATTAACTTAGGACTCCATCCAAAAAAACCGTAGCTGCAGCGAAGTACGAGTTACTCATCCAGTACTTTATGCAAAACGAAAAGAAAAGCACATTTCACATTAAAGAAAAAGCAGGCAGGAGTAACGTCTGTAGGTGTGGTGTGGTGGCCCATTCCGAGTACACTGCGTGCCCGGATGCAATGTTTGACGTGGAGCACATATAAAGGAGATCAGACATAAACCCGAACTATTGCTCTGCGCTTGGATTCAACCTGTTTTTCTCGAATTCCTTTTCATGTCCCTCTCTCTCCCCCAAAATGGCAACAGGAACAGGGATATGAAGGGAGGGGTGTTTGGTTGGAAGCACGCAGGCCCAGCGTGACCTCTGGTAATGAAGAGAAACGCTGAGGAAAGATAGCGTGCGTCAGGACATTCGCGAGACCTGCCCATTGAGGGGGGAAGCATGGAGACGTCCCCAACGGGTTGCGAGAAAAAGGCAGCCATTACCGCGGGGGCGTTGTCCATTAAGAGTCCCCACGAGCTGCCGCTGATACCGCGCCCTGGGAACGCTTTCGGGGAAACTCTGAAGCTATGTATAGCCCCCTCGGCGACACAGAGTGCGTCTCAGATCCAGAGACTTGCTCGCCTAACGCAGCGGTCATTACAGCTTCAGCCTCCTACCAGAAGGCGGCAGCCGTCGCTGACCTCTGCTTCCTGTTTGTGGGTCCAGGGCTGTTTAAAAGAGATAGTTTCCTCTATAACTTTAGGCGACCGCGCATCGTTTTGCGAACCACACCACAACGCACCATGATAGTTTTGGGCAGTTCATGTTTGTGTGTTGCAGAAGGTGCCAGGGAAAAATGTCGCTTAGGGATGTTAATGAGCCGGGAGTTTTATTCCTTTTTAGGAGCAGACATGCAGACGCCTGAAGGGTTAGGTTGCGATGGCGGTGATTATGTTGCTACAGCAGAGGATAGCCGGGCAGACCTGGCCGGCAGTAAGGAATATTCATAATGCATTATGCTGTAACAACACTGGGCGCGTCCTCCACGTCCTGCGGAGCGCAGTCGCGGAGTCCTCTACTAGCGCGTGATGTTCTTAGACGTCCACGTCACACAATTTTCCGGATACGCAAAAGATACGCGCTTTGCTTTTAAATAATTAATGTCTGACCTCAAATCACACCATCGTCTTATGCATATTGAATCTTGCGAACATTCGTTTTCTTCCATGAAAAGCAATATGACAAGCAAAAAGCGTACCATCGCACTCTTTGGATCGTGCGTGAATGATGTGGCAGTCCCTTAACCATCTGTTGAAAATGCACGTGAGTCTGTCAGTGCTTTTCCCTTCGAAAGCAACTCATATTCTCGGGTGAAATAAAAACGAGGCCAAAGGCCGATTTTACGCTTGCGGACCACAGTTCCACGCTCAAGCAATGCTGGTGTTCTTGATCACACCATGTGAGTACGTTTCATTTTCGTCTCTCACATAATAAATGTATCAGGTTAAAAACAGTGCTAAGATGTTTCCGCTGTTTCGTGGATACGCTGTGACAGGTAGCTGTGGAAAAACATCCTAGAGGGACGCCAAACAAGCTTCAGGATGCAGCCAATACAGGCTGTGACACCACAAGTTTCGCTTTGCGGCGCCCTCAAGAACATGGCGGACAACGCTTACGGCTGGTCGACTATCGACAGATGGCGCTCTGCTCTTTGAATAACGCCTGTTTTCTCCGCCCGAGCCGTTATGTCCATGTCGTATGCATCGCCGTGTATCTCTCAAGCCTGTTACGTGCAGAAAAATACGCACCGTTAGCCAACAACCTATAAAAACTATTCGTGGTATTAATGACAGTAACTGAACCAGGGAAGGGGGAGAGTTCTCCCTGAATTTCTGAAGGAAATATGAGCACGTCAACCAGTGCACACAACTTTAACAGAAGCTGAAAGGGCTATGCAAATAGAAGTGGACAATGGAACGGTTGTAGGTCAGCGAGTTTCACTACAAACAGGACCCACTTAGGCTGAAGACTCGATGCCCTAGAAGACAAGGAAGCAGGTGCCTCCTATACTCTGTAGAGATATGCTGAACGATAGAGGTGTGGTGACCGGAGAAGTTCTGTTCCTGACAGCAAGGGCCGCATTTCACTTTCACTTAGGTTCATGACGATACATTAGGAGGTGAGATGGTGTAGCGCCCCCTCCTTCTCCAACCGCTCTCCCGCTGAGGCCGTTTCGGGCAAAACCCAGCGCAATGTAAATGTATAGAGTAGACTTCGGTCGCCATTCTAGTTATCACATTGGGAGGCCATGCCCCCACTCCGTTCCACCTCTGAGCCCGTCTATGCTTATGATGCTATGCTATGCTTTTAGAGAGTCCGAACTATAGGGTCTTATAGTGCTTAAAAACTTTAATAAATGTTTTCCTCTTTTCCTTACTGTTGTGGTTAGGTTGACTACTTAAGTATCTGCGTAACTATTTAATTGCTCTAAGAAATGAACTATTTAGACATTTCCTTTTTAAACGATATTGCGGTACTTTCAAATCACTTACTTTATTATTAACCAGTCATGTAGCGTGCTGTCGTTATTTCATGGAAATGTTGTATTGCTTTGTAAGTCGAATTGTTTAAGTTGAATTTAACTAGCTGTGAAACAAATTAATATAACGTTGTGTAACTAGGACTATTGTATTCCTCTGTATTACTGTAACCCACCTTTCCAACGGCCTCAGGGCTAACAGTATTCTAAAATAAATAAATAAATTAATAAATAAATAAATAACTCAGGTGGTTGCACTTACTGACGGTCCTTGATAAGGCGTGCTTGATGACTAAAGCTCGATTTTAAGATCTAAAAGACTGCAATTTTATTTTAGTATTATAGTTTAGCAAAATGTTTTCTTGGGCTAGTTTGTTCATGACTTCTTGAAAACTGTAGCGCAAAGGAACACAGGGGCAGAAAGTCCAGTCCTGTACTCTTTGTCTGTCCGTGTGTTCCTCCGCGCTACAATTTTCAAGTAGTATTATAGGTTTTGAAGCGATACTGGTGTACATGACCGCGACGTCGAGGGTTTATGCACAACATATTGTAAACGCTGTATATAGGAATTAAAAACTACAGCTATCAAGTGCCTTCTTATTAAATTAAAACGAAGGGACTTGATCCCTCCAACTGGTTGCTGTTGTACGGAAGGCCGTCCGTGTATGCATTTCTCGTTTAATTTGCTTGCAGAGTCACCGAGAGGATTCACAATGTTCCACTTCTCATATCGTCATATGGTTCCCAAGGACAAGAGTAAGTGCAAATGTCCACACTTTCACAAAGAATTCACAACCATGGTAAATAGAATGGGCAAAACAAAACAAAAACTAAGGAGACTCGGTGTTCAAGAGCGCCCATATATGCAGTTCGAGCTGCTTAGCTCCACTTGCATTGATACAGGGCTTCACATTCATCTGTCTCGTCACAGAGCTTCACAGAGCTCACGAGAACGTTTCATTTTTGTCTTGAAGGGATTCAGCTTCTGTTCGTGCCCGAAGTCCTTAGTACTCCGGTATCGCCGAGGCACTCTTACGAAACCAAATCGAATATCGAGCAAATACACGCGCTTCAACGAATCATTCCGCCAAACAATGTGTCAGTGAACGGTGCAAAATGACACATTGAGAACCGAAAGTGCAACGACTGGAAGCACAATTGCGTCGTGAATTGATCGAGTGAATTACAGTGCCAAGATTGCGAAGTCTTGGACTATTCGTCGCTCGAACAAACGAACGTCGACTACGGTTGATGAAATAGAGCTGTTGGACGTATTGATTATTCTACACCTACGACTTTTTCGGCTCCTTGAATATGCCGTCTGATATGAGAAGGCGGCTACAAGCCGGCTTTTAGCGAGAGCCGCGGGAGTCTTGGTCGCCGCCTTTCGAAGCCGCACTAATCTGGGATCAAAGCCTCCTTGATACGTTGGGTCAATTTCTCCGAAGCTGCTCTTAGTACTATACGTTGCCTCGTCAATGACATCATTTTTAACGGCAGCTTATTCCGGCTGACGCGCTTTCCCGAGTTCGCACATCAATCCATTCACTGTGTCATAAAAAGCAAACACTCCAGAAACGGCGATACGCAATGCCATCGATTTATGAGCTGCGAGTAGTTCCCCGTTGCTAGCCGAGTTTATTGGGATCTCGGTTCTCCGAAGCGTGTTACTAGGCGCGCCTCGGTGGCTCACACGTCGTGTTGCAGGATGAAAAATGCATTTCTTTATTAAGGCTGATCTAGTTGTTCGCCGTGGGTGTGTTTCCCATTGCAGATTAACAACCCTAGTTCCCAGACGCGGTTGCAGCCCATCGTTAGCAATGTACTGGTTGTCTTTGTTTTTTTATGCAGCACGCCTTGAGCCGCCAGTCTCACATCCCGTCATCTGTGCAAGCGAGTCTTTGTAATCACGAACCACCACAATTATTTACTGGCCTATACTTTTAGGATAGTTTGCACGAGAGCTATAATAACCTGAACGATAGCTGAAGCATTGGCTACCATACTAATGTTTTTGAATGTGTACCTGTAAACTACTGATACCAGAAGTTGGCGTCTGGCTTCCCAATTTTAGCCCTTGCATTTGGCCTTTGTTTCATTCCTCATCATTAAGAGTTATTTGCTGCTTTCTGGTACCACTGTGTCATATGGTTTCAGATTCTGTTTAACTGTGACTGTTATTTTCGTTCCTTGTAAAATTGTGATGTGCAACCTATAAAATATCTACACCTGTTCCTGGAGAATATGAATGAGCATTATGTCCTATATATGAAGCAATTACACCGGGTTTCTGGAAGTGGGAATAAAAAGTGAATTAGTTCGATTTCACTTCCTTCCTCAGAGTGGTGGCGCTTAATTTTGACAGCAAGGACAGCTGCAATTATCGCCTTAATTAAAAGAGTCCCGCGGCCGCCCGGCTATGTATTCCGTTATAGAATAAAATGCATCGTTTAGTGTCCATCATACTTTTAACCGACTGCCGACCAACTGCGTAGTCGGCCGTAAAACGCATCGTGTGAGTGCGAAATATATTAAACCGATTAGGCTCCTCAATCGTTTCAGTGTTGCGGCGGAAGACGCGTGAGCGGGGCCATAGTTAAGAGATGCGTATTGAGCCATGTAACCGCGGAAGTTTTCCACATTTCCAAACATTTCTGGAGAGTCTTACCAATGTGCGACAAAGATGACTTCAGCAAACTTCGTATATCAGGTCGTTTGACGTTGCCTCCACAGGAAATCGTAATATGCTTCACAGCAACGCATTGTGTGTGCTTCGCCCCATAGCAAAATTGACATGCGGCGAATGATATCTTAAAGATGCAGTGATGAAATGATACGCCCCACTTGTTTTCTTCGAGAAGAAAAAAATGAGGGCACTTCCATGCCAGGAAAACCTTTGAAACAGAGAAGCTGTTCATTTTTTTCTATCGTCAATCTTGACCTAACTGGCAAGGGTGTCCTAGTCATTGACGATGTGACGTGTCAGTTATGTTAATCATAAATGCGTACACCACCAAAACGTTATATCCTCTGTGTACTGGCGGTATCTCTATAATCCACCCTTCATCATTGTCTGGTGACCGTACCTGATCGTACACCATGCCCTCATGCACCTTTCTTTCTTTCTTTCTTTCTTTCTTTCTTTCTTTCTTTCTTTCTTTCTTTCTTTCTTTCTTTCTTTCCTTCTTTCTTTCTTTCTTTCTTTCTTTCCTTCTTTTTTTTTTCTTTCTTTGTTTGCATTCTGCGCTGTTTAAATGCAGCCGCGGCTGTAAAGATCGAACCCGCATCCCGAAACAAAACGATTTCTACACTTTCTCGCAGATTGGCCCTCCCGTTATCAATAAAATGTTAATAAATTGTAGTGACTACTAGAAGGGCAGTCCCGTAATAGGCTGATGACAAGAGAGGGTCGACCGCGGCACAGTGTAACGACTGTATGGCAAGACCGGGTCCGCTTTTCCCTCCTGCTTGACTCCCGACAGATGGCCCGACATTGAACAGACAGACAGACAGACAGACAGACAGACAGACAGACAGACAGACAGCATTACTGGGTCCTAAGAAGCACCGCCCTTAGATCAGCACTGCGGGCCGCTCCCACATGTGGACAGGGAGGCGTAGCCTCAGCGCCGCATCGTGGGCGTTCAGGAGTGCTACGAACAGTTCCACTCGTAAAACATTCCAGATCCGAGCGCAAATTAATAAGCGTTCGATGTGTTCCTAACTTCCTTTGGCAATTACGAGTTTCGTAAAACGGGATATTTTTTTCTTAACATTACTAATTACCTTGGAAAAGCAATGCACGCCCCAAGACCACGCGCAGGAACGGAAAGTAAACGCGCTTACGAACCGGATAAGTAATCCTCGTAAGCCACAGCGATTTATGAAATTGAATTTTAGTGACTCGCTGTTTACAAAACAAAAAAAAAACGGCAAAGCAAGGCGAGACGCGAGAACCCGGATTCTTTTACGGTATGCCCTCCAGGATTTATTAACTGGATGCCGCAAATGCTGTGCGCGACAACACGGCCTTCAGTCCCATTGACGTCCTTCCAGGATGCTTCGGGGAGGCCGTAATTAATACTAAGGTCCCAGAGAAATTGCCCATTTCAGCATCCGGGAATGCGCAATGCCCCTCAAAAGCAAAACTCGCGAGACGTGCCGTTACCGGAGATTTTCTCCCTATTCAAAGGCACCTTTACGAACTTCTATTCCCGTGTTGTATTTTTCTTTATTTTCTTGAGAAATAGAAGAATCGCTGACGAAGGTCGTATGACGTCAATAATAGTGCAGCGAGATTAGTCACCCCGTCAAAAGAGAACAGCAGGGGGCATTACGCTACCGTTAATTACTGGATAAATGAAGAGTGCAATAGCACTGTACAAATAATCGACGGCGTGTAGCGTACGTTTTCATATAATTATAGGCACCCTAGGGTCATTCTAATGTCATTATTTGTTATCATTTCACCATTCCGGCACTCTTGCTTCTATGCGGGGTTCTGCATGCCCAAGGTAGTATTCACAAGTGAAATATTAAAATATAATTGTCAAGGGGAGCTTGATGTTCTTGGTGCTTAGTGGCAGTTTTGATCGGCTGAGGTGCAATTTCGATTTATTTGGTAATACATAAGGCCAGCTTACCTCGGCTGCTGAATGAACACGTGATTTTGGTTAATTTATTCCCACTTTCATTGCGTCATACCAGTTACTGCGCGAAACTATTTTCATTTACCGTTTTTTTATTATTTTAAGTGCTTCTCCTTATAATTAAATAACCCCTTTCTATAATCAGCTTATCTTCTCATCGCATATACCTAATATAACTCTAACATGACGTTTTCACGTCATGTTATTTCCCCACAGTTGTTTCTATTCCTTTTTCCACAATCCCAATTCGGAGGCGAATCCAAGGTACTACTGAGCAGGAAACTCAAAGTCGCTTAGCGCAAGCTCTGTGTAAATACCTTTTTACTACTGACGTTTCGTAGAGTACCTTGACCCCAAATATATATATTTTTTCTGGCCGATGTTTACTACCACCGTAACACTGTCCATCAATATTTTTTTTAAACGGTCTTAACGAGTCCGCCTAATGAATGCAGCCTCCCTGGGCATTTAGAGGGAAAACTGTCTTTAAAAAAATTGCCTTGTGTACTACCCTGAAGATACTTGCCATATATAGAGCGAACTACCGCTGCCACAGAATTACAAGCCTGTAGGACACTGCAGTCATTGTCACATCTGGACACGGTACCTCTAAGTGGTTCTGTATGTCTACAAAATCCAAGTCGCTTGTCGTATATCAAGGAAGCTGCGTTAGCTCGAGATAAAACGTCTGTCGTGACCTTAAAACTCGGCGTATCGGGTACGCGTTAGAGGGGTCTGGAAACAAATCCCCAGTGTCCTCACTGGTCAAACTCAAAGAATTCCTCTTCGCACCTAGTTAACACTTAGCGCAGCTAGAACGGGTTAGCTGCAACATACTTAACGATTACTTCTAGTCCTTTATGCTAAAATCGCAAGAACGCTAGTTGGGTTCGAGAGGGTACCGAGCCCAAATCCGTGCGTGTGGCAGGCGGGTATTCTATCAAAGACCCACGCCAGCACCTGACGCTGGTTTGGAAAAAAGCCCCTATATGTATTGAATCGCAAAGCATATGCATGTATGCTATGGTACAGCAAGGAGGTGGGACAGTGAAGTAAGGCTGAGTTACAGGGAAAGAATGGGAGCAGAGATTAAAGCATAGCATAGTCGACTATAAAGCAAGGGGGCGGAAAATGAAATTGAGGGTGGGCGGGAGGGATGTGAGGTTGGGGAAGAGGTAATTGAAAAATGAAGATGGTAAACTATACGGGCACACCTACGTCTAGCGTGGTACAGCAAGGAGGCGCGGTAAGGAAGCAAGATTCAGCAGGAGGCAGAGAAGGAGGGTAAGGCCACCAGGGCCACAGTATAGTATAACAATGGAGTGGGAAAAGGAGTTGAGAGTGAAGATGAGTGTTGTGAGATTGAGGAAGAGGGAGACCATTAGGGTAGTGGGTAAAACGTATCAAGCGCACGTATGATGCGGTATAGCAAGGAGGTCTGAAGGGAAGGTGAAGATGAGAATAGGAAAATGAGGAGGGGAAGGCGACCTGCCCCGCCGTGACCTAGCCTTGCTCCGTTGTGCAAGCTGCCCGCATTTGTGTGTGTGTGTCTGTGTTGTGTGTGTGCGTCCAAGCATGACACAGCAATTTAATTACGAGTACCCCCGCAACTGACTGCAGATTCGCACGTCAGTACTATTGCGTTGACACACGTTCGTGAAAGCGTTTAAAAAGCTGATCAGTTTAATTACGAAATAATTTGCCTGTTTTGATATTCTTCGCCTTCTAATTTTAAATCCGCATTCACGGTTTCTACGCATTTCCATTATACAGCAAATAATTCACCGTGAAATTACCATAGACCCGCATCCGCCGTTGTTATGGGCCCCATTTTACATACGCCCTTGTGCAAACGGATCGCCATGAAGCAATTGGCCGTGTCTAAGGTTTGGCAATACCGCATTGTACGACGCGTTTCCACATATTACAACACCCTGAAATTAAGTTCTTAGGAGACTACGTTTTGTTCCGCTCTATATTTGGGAATTATTAATTATCGGAAAGACACGTTGCAACACGCTTCGCATGCTACAGGGACTGCACAACTCCGTTGGTTGCTGATAATCCCACTCATCATATCAACTGAGCGCGTCGAATCTACCCACGCAGCTACCCCGTGGCTTTAATGTTTGGCAGACTACTTCATTTTTCATGCGCATTGGCGCTATCCTCGAACTCTGGAATGTCCGTCACCCGTGAGATAACCTATCATCCGGTAAGTTACAGTAAGTGATTTAATTTTCGCGTCTTAATATAGACCCTGCGACATCTATGAGTTCAGGTAATTGTGAATACAGATATTTTTAAAGGCATGCCGGCGTTATTAACAGCGAAGCTACTCTGGTGGTTCGCTATGTTCGTCCTTGATGTCCGCTGTCACGCAAGGGAGAGAAGCAGACCTACTTGTCCGCACGAGCCACCACTGACGTTCTCGGCGCCAGCTCACTACTACATTATAGCGATTGTTCGAAGGGCAATTAAGAAAGAAAGAAAGAAAGCCTCGTTGTCAGTCTACTACCACGGGCTACAGAGAAAGAAAAAGTCAACCCACTCCCGCGAGCGACCCACTCACAGAAAGCTCATGTTAAAGAAGTACACAAAATAGCCACAAGACATCATGAATTTGGATAGCCCTCTCGCAGACGGAGTGTTCCTAATGTAGTAATAATTGGAGTCGTCCGTTATATTTTTCTGCGAACGTTCACAGCACGGCTCCAGCCGTAGTGTTCCAACGATAATCGATTGTCGACGAACATGGGATATGGCTGGACATTTCACGTAGCTAATTAGAAGAACAATATTGTGGTCTTTCTACAGGACCCGGTTTTGTGTCAGTATCACTGCGCGAAAGCGAAAGTCTAGATGCAGACCTGCATAGCCCAAAACAACTGTCCAGAAACAGCTTTCAGCCAATGAACCTCACCAGTACCTGTTTCTTTCAGGATTTCATTTGATTTAGCCAGACAATCTTGTTGTTTTGTGGGGTTTTACGTCCCAAAACCAGTTCTCATTATAAGAGACGCCGTAGTGGAGGGCTCCGGAAATTTCGACCACCAGGAGTTCTTTTAACGTGCACTGACGTCGCACAGCACACAGGCCTCAATATTTCGCCTCCATCCAAATGGAGCCACCACGGCCGGGATTCGATCCCGCGATAATCGAATCAGCAGCCGAATACCATAGCCACTAGACCACCGTGGCGGGGCTAGTCAGACAATGGCTCCACTAAAGAAAGGTGCCAATTATTGTCGTACTACATGAACTATACGGTTTGCAGTTTGAAGTACAGTCAGAAATCGCCTGCCCTTATTTTGTCTCAACGAGCTCTTCTATAAGGAGCACCAGTTGCGCCGCCTGAGGCTGATGTGTCAATGGTTATTTTTATCATTAACGGAGAGACTCTCAGTAATGATTCGTTTGTTTTTCAGTTCAGTTAAGCATTAAGATTACGTATCTCCAGTCGAACAGATAAAAAAAGTAGGTCGACGTACTGAGTATTCCCTGTGCTGTCATTCGTAGAAAGCATATCACGCCATTTTCAGCAGTATTCAAAGGGAAACTGCGCGCTCCCCGGCTCCTGCAGCGTCGTAAAAATTGCATTTCTGTATGTGCTATCATGCATATGTAATGATGTATCTACAGTGGCCACAGTGTTGTCATACTTTACTTTCTGTATGCGCTTTCATGCATATTGTTAATGCACTAAGTCATCTTATATCTTGATGGGATATATTAATTGTTCTTGTTTACTTTACCTAATTAGAGTTTTCTTTGATTTCTTATCTAAAATGTTATTGTGCTTATGTACTTTCTTCCATTAGAGCCCCTACTAGCCAATGCGTACAGGTCTAATCATTGTTGTTAATTGACATGAACTGTATCGAAATGAACTTCAATAAACTTCAAACTTCAATAAGGGTTGGTTGACATGTTAGCACAAGCTTCCACGAATTAACAGGGCTGTTTACTGACTGTGTTGAGGAATTGTTCGATGGCACCTTTAAATCTCTATTAGATATACTGTCGCGTAGCAGACAGTTGACAGCTTTCACAAACCGTTGCAAGACGTTCATAGCTCTTTCGAGGGAAAGAAACACGGAACCGAACAAAATTTGAAGAAGCTGATTGTTTGTTGCTGTCCATTGCATTCTTTATGTGGTGCGATGTTTGATGATATATTTTACTTTTTTTTCTAGGCCGGGTCCCCCTGCCAAAAAACGAGAGAAAGATTCCAAAAAGGCCTAGAGAGTCCGAGTGTTGTTGACAGCCAATTCCACGAACAGCGTTAGCCCCTCGCGGGAAGCCGTCTCCTGCAAAACGACAGCAAAGCGAGCTGTTTCTTTTTGGTCGTCCCACTGCGTCACCGAGCACGCTTGGTACTTCTACACCTGGAAGCATGGGCAGCAGGGAAGACTGGCAGACACTGATGAAACCAGATTTCGCAATCGACAGACAGGTTAGATGCGAGTCGCGTTCTGTACTCAGAAATAAAAAGGACGACTGCAAGACCGACGTCATTGTCATTGTAATGACGTGTTTGATCGTGCGCGAAACAAGGGAAAAAGGGAAGTTGCTATTCCGCTTGAGGCTACGGCTGCTTTCTGTTCGTTATCACATTCGGACGCAGTAAAGCCAATTTTGCATTTGCGATCCTAGGCATCTTTTATCCGATTTCGTGGAGCTCGGATAAAACGTAATGACACTTTTTCGTTGTCACGTTCGGATGCACTGAAGCTAGTTTTGCCTTTGTGATTCTAGGCATGTTTTGTCCGAGTTCCAAGAACTAATACGATGTCGTGGGATACTTCAGACGAAATTCAACTGCAGTACGATGCGTTCCTGTAAACGCCCGCAGGCAATACCGAGGGTTAATAGTTGAGCTAGCAGTAGCTGATTGTTCGCGTAAGTCACGGATGACAGAAAGAGTGCTCATTAAATAAGAGGTAATAATCACCAAGCACATAAATACGGTAGCAAAGCAATGCAACTGTGCTTTCTTCAACAAAGAACTGATATCACAGTGGAGGGCGCCACTCTGTCGAATATAGGGTGGCAAGTGCGAAAAATAAAGTGTCTCGTTTAGGCTCAGCGTCTTCTAAATTTCATGCATAAAGTGATAATGACTTATCCTACATGTGGAACGACATGTCCTCTTCCACGCGTACTCCGCCGTTGTTGCAAATATTTGGAGCGAATAGTCTTCTTTACGGCGGCAAAAAGTCAGAAACGATCGTTGGCGAAGAAGAATGAGCTTTAGAAAGGCGCACAATTTTTTTTTCTTTGTCACAACCGCGACATTTTTACGGAATGGACCAAGGCAACTTTCTCAACTTTCAAGATTTTCCTTAGTATATTTCGTAGCAATCAGTCATGGTTCTTTATATATTGAAGGTTTCGTAGCTTGTTGTTTGGACATTGGAAAGTAATCCTTGATAGCAAACTTCGCATGGGGAAAAAGTCAATATTGTGGACATTCAATAATGACGTAACGATGACGGCGTTGTACATGCTTCTAATGATCTTGGCGTTTGCTTTTGTTTTTACAATGATTCTGACGTACAAGGCAGAAGGAACAGTGCCACCTGATAAGAGGAGAACACAAAAAATAAATTAAAATGCTCTAGAAAGCGTCAAACAGGTGATGCATAGCCTGCTGGTATTACGAAACACGCACGACCAGAATGCTGATAAAAATGAAGACGTATTATAGCCCGGACACGCTCAAGTTTCTTTTGGACTCCATGCGAAACACTCCTTCTTTCACACGACAACAGTTCCTTCTGCAACGAGGACGCACCTGTCGGTTTAACTTAGTGATGCGCAGAACCCCGTCCACAACAAATGAAACTCGAATAATGTAGCCCATCCCAACAAACGACAAATAAAAATCGCTGACTCTTCCAGTCATGGGTAGAACACTGCACGCCATTAAGTTTTCGAAATCTGCGTGCTCTGCCTAAGCTTACGGCTGCGAAAGTGGGAACGTAGGCGTATGAAGAAAGCACAGTGACATCTTTGCCCCCTCCCCCTGCTTAAAAAGACACGCAGCGGCTATCGAAGCTCAGAACGACAGTAAGGAGAGCTGCTTCGTAAGTGTTCATAAATAATTAAGATAAATCGCACAGACACATACACAAGGTAATAGTGGTAGTTAGGAGGAACGCCACTCTCGAGCACAACGAAGAGAAGGAAGAGTGCTACTCCTGCAAGGACAACGATGAACAATCATGGCAGCTGGAGTTTTACGAACCAATAGAACGGTTTTATGAAGCACGCTGTAATGGACAGCTCCGGAAATTTTTACCACCAGGGTTGCTTTAACGTACGCTGACAAAGCTAAGCACGTTGACCTGTAGCGTTTCCGGACTTGCGATCCAGAACAAAAAGACTATCTGACAAAAAGAAAGGGCGCGTCAAGGAACGGCAGCAATATAAAATGACTGGGCACTGAATCTATAAGGACCGGGAAAGAGTGCAGCTCTTCGGTTTTTGTCGGCATCTGCAAGAAGTACATCATGCCAAATATGCTGCATAGCTTAAACAACGAAGCACAAATTAGAATAGAGGCTCAGGGGAAGATATAGGCTTGAATCGATGAACCGATTGTCAAAAACGATGCAAAACAGGGAATGTCGCTGAAGCCGACGCTTCGACAAGTGAACTTGCCTTCGGCAGGACAGCAGGAAGGTATTGCCATGGTACGTTGGCAAGAAAGCAGCGGCAAGGAAATTTATTTGGAAACCCCACGTTGGATCACTTAACGTGATTAATATTTACTGCATAACAAAAATACCGAGGCTTGCTCTAGGGGCACAATGCTAGTGAAGAAGTAAATCTGATGAGCACTTGGCGGGTAGGGTTTCTCTTCGGAACACTCATTTCGTCGTCGTCCAAGGCTTCTAACGCCTTGGGAAACACTGCGCGCACTAGCGAACGCTTCTCAATGTTCCGCAACGAGCTCACCGTGAAGATGTTTGCCACGAACAAGAGACGGTGGCAGACGCGGCTATTGAGGCCTCGACTTGAAGCGGTCCGACTCCTTTGGTATACTACAATACGGACGCCATAGGAGGACGCATGCTCCCATAGAACGAAGCTATGCATAAGCACATAGCTTTGCAATGCGCTGTGCACCGGACAAATGCTGTTGTTGTTGTTGTTGTTTTCCTCAACTCTGTCAGAAATCGACACACACTGTATTCGTCTTCTTCTTATGCTGCTTGCACATGGAACATGTGCGACGGTCAGCCGCAGTGTTGTCAGTCTAGCAGTGGCCTTACGGCCTCCTTGCTACTGCTAGAAGAACTGCGTATGCGAACGCTGCACATTAGGCATTGAAGAACTACACTCGCACTCTTCAAGACCACAACTGATGATGATGATAGTTTGTGCATACGGTTGACGTCTGTATGAATTCACTAAGAGCTTCACTATTAATGTTCATGGAAATATATATTCCGTGTTGTATATGACATCTCCTTTGTTTAGGAGTGAGTTTAGCTCCATTATATGTCCATAAATATCAGCTATTCATCCAATTGTTCGTCGTTTATTATGCGAGATGTTTCTATGTAATAATACTTCTTGTTTCATTCCTCGTGGTCGTTGTTCTTCCTTTTTCTTCTATCATATGTACCCTAAAGTTGCGCTCTTTCCTGATTTACATTTTTTTTTTCGATATGGCCACGCGTTTGCTACCAAATTCATCACCAGGGTCCCGTATCCCGTGAAGCTACTCTTTTGGCAGATTTAATTCATACCCTCGGATTCTTTTCACTCCTCGATTGCACTTCATTTCTTCTGTAGCCATTTTCAGTGTATCAGACATTCAACCACTGCAGTTTAGCAGTATTGTGAAAAAAACATTACCGAATAAACGGAAAGTGAAACTCAAACAGGACTGGCTGTAACTCCTGGCGATGTCCGCTTGCGGGTAATGCGGGTAATGTGCAGGCTGAGATAGTGTTCGAACTCGTATCTGAAAACTACGTGCACAGCCCGTGCAAATAACGGGTAATATTTCATCTTGAGGTGTTTCGTTTTGCCCCGCACACCGCTGTATCACGGCGGAACGGTTGGAAGAAAAAAATGCGACCATTCGAAACGGTTAAAATATGATAATTTTGGAGTCTTCAGCTTCATATCAGCTTTTCCAGTATACTTTAAGGGACGCCAGAAAGATGTCAAACGTAGCCATAGGGTTTGTGTTCCTGTACCTGTGGAAACCTTCTTTAATGCGCAGTGAGCCCAGCCCATTTGTGGACGCGGTTTGCCTCGCCATAACTATATATATATATATATATATATATATATATATATATATATATATATATATATATATATATATATATATATATATATATATATATACTGTTGCTATAATATTCCAAGACAAGCTTATTGTAATTAGAACGCTGGCGTCGTTTATCCTATGCTCTTATGAGGGACAGTTGCCAAGCTGCCACCTACACAGGCACCACAAGTTTCCATTCTTTTGTCTCCATTTTGTTGGACGCGTAAAGATGGCGGCGAGACGTTGCGTCACAGGTCTTAGGGATAGCAGCAAGCGCAGGAAAACGCTTATACAAAGAAGGGACAAGTATATAGTACGGGTAATGCGTTCAATAGCTGCGTTACATCCCTCTTCGTTAAAGAATAACGGCAGATACGTATTGGTATAAGACAAAATGCCAGATTTGGTTGTTCGTGGCCTTTCGCAAAGTGCTCTTTGACAAAGTGAGCTAGACGAATGCGTCCCTTCTCCAACTTTTAAGCGTCTTTGTGAGGGCTGTCCCTGTTGCTCAACTAACTTTATGAAATACTTTGTCACGGCACTTTTCTCTGAAGAAGTTGCCCATGACCAAAAGAAGTATACTTCCAGTGTCGCGTTGGCAGCCTATAATTCTCGAGCGTCAGCTTCGAGCAGGGATCATAGGTATTTCGACATCGTGTCTGTCGCAGAACATGGAGCGACCACGGCCTAACTTGCCGTGATGTACTTCCCTTTGCTTCCCCTCCAACCAGCCTCCTTCTGCCATTGACAAACAAGCATTCTGTGCTCTATGCATTGCATGATCTGCTGATCATTCCGCCACACTTTCGTGGGGCTTTTAGAACACCGGATACTATTGTGCTGCGTGAACGCAGTAAACTTACTTATGAAGTAATTCCGCGGACACTGCGCAAGAAAAATTATCAAGTATAACAGACCCAGCTTCCGGGGAACGTAAGAAAAATTGATCTCGGAAGGCAAAAGTTGCAGCACCGTTGCAGTGGTGCAATAGCGCAGAAATAGTACACAACCATCCCGCAGTAGACGCAACAGTAAAATAAGTATGAGTAATTGCCCCTTGAACGTGCTGTATTATTTTCTCTCTGACACGCCTGCGCAGCTTAACGGAGAATAATGATAGCTCAGGGCCACACCGGCAGTGGTGGAAATCGGTAGATCAAGGCGAGAAACCCTGTATATATTAGCCGGATATCAGAATTCAATATCAGAATCAATGTGTCATATCGCCCGAAGTGTCACAACCGCAATTATCGATATGCAGAAGGTGTACCATAGTTGAAATCTGAATTACGACCTCCTGAAATAAGTGGTGAAGTACATGGTACAGCTGCCATTGTCCATCATATGAAGAGTCTGTAATGCAATGGTCCATTATTTCACACCGAGTCTCGCTGCCCTACTGTTGCTGCAAAGTACGCTACTAATAATATATGTATTCCTTATTAGGCTGAATTAATATGGCTGCATCATTTACATCACACTTAGCGTACAATATCCGGAGACAGTCAGTTCAGACAGGAAAACAATGATTCTGCAATTGCGTAATGTGAACGATGGGACTCACAACTTACTTCGTTCTGAAATGAGCTTCACAAGTTAAAATTGGAGAGATTCGAGCTTAATCATTAGCAGTGCACACGTGTTTATAGCGCGCTACGTCTCCATACGATAATTGGGTGACTGCTGATATGTGGCCGTACTTGTCGAACGCCCAGACTTCTGCTTGACGCTCGGCCGCTACTAGGACAGAACACGCACCTCTGACCATACATGATGCCATCTTATACTGACTGGTGCCATCACCAAGACCTTCCTGAATAAGCGATTTCTCAGTTTTGACGTCAAACGTCATGACGTCACCTTAACACCGTTACATGAGGAATCAATCCGCACGTCCATATTGAATTGTAACAGTATTCTGCTGTGCCGTTGATATAGTTATTATTGAGCAAAACGGCCACTTCTCAGCCGAAGATAGCAGCACCGAATTGTATCTGCAATATGATGGTCTATACGGCCACATTTAATCAACCTGAACTGCAGGGAGGTTTTGGCGTCTTCCAAGCGTTTGGCTCGCGCCCGCAGGGTCTGCGTTCCCTTCTCTCTCCGACTAAAATTCAGCCGAAGTCCTTTACCACTAAATTTGTTTCGTTAAAGAACCTCAGGTAGTCTAAATTTCCGGAGCCCTCCACTACGGCCTTTCTCTCCTTTATATCGCTTTCACTACCTTTCTCCTACCCCAAGGACGCTTAGCCGTGCTCCCGAGATGGGCTGTAGAAATTAGCGTCCTTTCCTTAAGCGAACCACAATCATCAATCATCAGTTATCATTTGCTTTGTTTCCCCGACAAGTCTGTGCTCATTGCTGTGCCGCTATCATTTGTCGTGCATAGCGAACTCCGTCAACGTGCTTGCTGTTACACGAATTTCTTAACACTATCAAGAAAACCGTTCCCACTGACATTGTCCTAAAACTTCTTTCACTCACTAAGCTTGTCCTACATCGCCCTACATGTCCTACATGCCCGCGGCTGCAAAGTAACATGTCACCAAGGGACGTGAAGCCATATACAGTGCCACTTTGCGCCCGGCGAGCGCGGTGACGCTTGGGCACGTGTCACTCACCCTTCTCTTCTTCGCGTCCCCAGATGCAACGGTAGAGCCAACAGTGGGGCGTCACGACGCACACGGTAACCAGGATGGTGGCGGTGACAAGTCCCGCGCAGGAAGCCACCAGGAGCAGCCGATCGCTGTCGCTTAGTTCGATCATCCTTGTGTTATGCTTCCTTCCTGGTCAGGTGGACTGGCAGCGATCAACCTGCGAAAGTAAAAAAACCGAAAGAAATTGAACAATGTACTACAGAAGCAACAATTAAAGTGATACTGAAGTGAAACAATGAGCCACCTTTGCGTTACAAAGTATTCTTAGAAAACTCCAGTACTCTCCCTTATTTAACAATCACAGGTTTATTATACTGTGAAGGTCAATGTTTTCATCTTAAACTAGGCGCCAAACCTGCGCATAAATTTCGTAGGTGTGACGTATCGAAGTCGAAAGACTGTGTGGGTTTTGGACACGCTGGCTCAACAAGAGCTTCTGAGGCATTGCAGGTTATGTTCATGGACCCCTTAGATGACAAGGCAGCCTATTTTTACCGACTCGAAAGCTTGCAGGCTTAATACACCCCGTCAAAATTCATTATGCCATGCAAAGTTTGTATGAGTGCTTCAAGGCGGCGTCGCCATCAGCAACACCAACAAAACGAAAAGTCTACCCTGGCTTGTGGACCCTTCCTTTAAACATTTTGTTGTGCTAAGCGGTCACAACGAAAGAAGTTGCATTTTTACTTGCTATATATCAAGGTATTAGCTTATTGTGATTGAAAAACTTGTGCTAGTGTTTCTTAATGTTTTTATGACCGCCAGCAGGGCACGACTGCAAACTAATAAGAGCAGTATAAGCAGTTTGTGTATGGTGTGGTACCACTCTTGCGATTGAAATGAAGATGCATAGTAATTGTACATAAGTAATTAGGAGTATAGATACGCCGATCCCATTAGTAATAAACGGTGAATAGGACGTCGCAATTATTTATATTGACATCCGAAAAGCGCAAGCTCGACACGACTTTGACATGTTATTATAATATCATCAAACATAATAGCCATTATCTGTCATAGACGAGGACAAAATGACAGCAACAGCTTCTGCTGACGCATGAGGCCACCAAAATTCCCAGAGACGGAGTCCACTGTTCAGTGATAATGAGTCAAGTGTCTGGGTCAACGTCATGGATGCGGCGACGAACATTCGTTATTGTTCCTATATCATCTCGAAGCATTTCTAAGCGCATTAAAAAAAGTACAAACGACTAAGCGTTAGCAACAGCGCCGTCGTCGACAAGCTAGATGGAGTGCAGCTGCTAGCGGTCGCGACGCTGACACAGTCGGTTCTTCCAAGAAACCAAAACAGTTATCGATCAAGGCACAAAGGTTCGCACTAAAGAATGATACTAATACCGGCGAATCGATTACTCCATAGGACTAGCCGAATAATGAAGAAAAATAAGGGGCAGCTTCACTCTGAGGCGAGTGCTTGCTTGAAATTTGAGAATTGCGCTTCCTTTGGCTGGATCTCTGCGCACAGATATGAGGGTTTTGGAGCCAGAGTATTCGTCTGTGAATTCAAGCGCCATAAACACTTGACACCTCGGTGCACTATATGCCAAATGACAAGATCAGAGAGCTCTAACTAACAGGAGCTAGGAAAAAGGAACAGACAATAAGTACAGTTACGGGAGTCTGTATCATTGTACTCTTCTTGAAATGGTGATTCCATTTTCTTACCATCCAGGATGAAATCTTCGATTACCTTCGCAGCTGCCAAGGCCAACAGGAAAATGAGAATTGTTGCAAAGATAACGTAGCCCTTATGCATGAGTAACAAATGAGTGTCACGTACCATCCGTGCTTTCTTGAGAATGAAGCCTTGCGACTACACTTGGACCGCTATTTATACTCTCTAACACAGGGCACCTAAGCGACGTTGTCCCGGAAGGTGTCATAAAACAATCGAACGTGCTGCCAGGCACTCTATCGTCTCTACGCGCATCTGTCAAGGTGATATCTTGCAGACGCCTAAACAATTAAAGCAGATTCCTAGACAGAACAAAAAAGAGTGTTTAGGTGTTTCTTTTACTTTCTAGTTGCACTTCACCAACTATCAGTGCACGTAAACGCACTTACATCTGGTCAAAAATATATGAATGTTCATAATACGTACACTCTAAAAACAAAGAGAGTGCTGGGCACTCACTTTGGGGGAGTACTTTCGTGTCCCAAATTTAACTTCTTTTTTCAGAGTAGATCAACCCCATTGCAGGGTACCGGTACTCTCGCCAAAACAGAGTAGTAGGACGCCTCCGAAGGGGATTCGAACACTCTTTTCAAGAGAGCTCTACTACCCCACCAAGCGGGTTGCTAGTACTCCCAGAGCGAGTAGCAGAGACAAAAAAAACAACCAATGCGTTTTTCGACCATGCTACAATTAGGAGGTATTTAATTACATCACACTGAACATAGAACATACAGGCTGACATGACACGAACGCACATACACGCCAATAACACAACCACAGCAAAGCACAAAGCCCACAACACACTCGCGATACACCGTCTTACACTGAAGTCCCGTATATATAAACCGTATACTTGACCTGCCATGTAGCGCCGGTGGTAAAGTACTGTTCTGCGTCATCATCATCATCATCATCAGCCTGTTTAGGTCCACTGCAGGACGAAGGCCTCTCCCAACGATTTCCAATCCACCCTATCCTGATCGAGTTGGTTCCACTTTATGCCCGCAAACTCTTTAATTTCATCGCTCCATCTAACCTTTTGCCTACCTCTGTTGCGCTTTCCCTCTCTTGGTATCCATTCCGTCGCTCTAACTGTCCACCTATTATCCTTCCTCCTCATGACATGTCCTGCCCAGGTCCATTTCTTTCTTTTAATTGATAATATAATATCGGCTACTCCTGTCTGTTCTCTGATCCATTCCGCTCGTTTTTTATCTCTTAGCGTTACCCCTATCATTTTCTTCATCAAAATGAATTAATCAAAATGTAATTAATCAAAATGTACGCACAGAACAGGTGTATATTTAGCGTTGGCTCATAGGTAGCCGCTCGCCACACAATCTAAACGCGCGGAACATATACAATGCCTTTTAGATTAACGCATTCCTATCGTGAGCTGGCATTCTGTTTTACGGGCTAACGCGAGTTCGCAGTGCTGGTTCGCGATGTAAAATGCACCTGAGGAAGCGAGTAGGAACATAATAGCGGCGGAATTTCATCAACGCCAGCGAAGAAAAGCGGCACCCGGGTGCTGCGCTACCACCCGCTTCATTCCGACGGCGCTTCATTCCCTTTCGAGTCTGTCGAGCACGTCTGTACGGCGAACAAGCGCTGGCGATCACAAAATATGCACTCCTCGTTGTTCGTTATTCTGCACACAGATGCAATGTAGTCTCTGCCATCAAAAGTGTTTAGGGTATTATGCTGTACTTACCAGACTTGCGAACGGGACGGATCGCAGTCACGGTATTTTCACCGTCGACGCGCTCATGGCCGTCATACGGCTCGATGCCGAAGTCGTGGCGAAGCCTTTTTCTTTACAGGTATGAGTTATATCCAGTGAGTCTTCGGAGACCAGCCGTCGACGATCACAACGGCTTACTGTGTCGCTGAAAGTGTATTCCTCTTCGTTTCGCACACGTAAGCGAAGAATCCGAGGCGTGTAGGCTGGCGGGTTTCACTAGCACGGGTACGGGCGTTCGATCGGGGAAAAACACAGGAAAGGCAGCTCGCTATGACTGCCGTCGGTTGAGGCTCGTAGTCGATGAAGGCACGGTTCATTAAACGTACACTGCACGCGTTTGTACGCGAAAGCTTGTACGTGGAATTCGTAGGAAGGTCGCTGCTATAGTTCTATCGAAAAACACTTCACAAAGCGGCTGTTGTCTTCTTCAATCATCCGCTCCCACCCAGGCCGCCATGTCTGCGGCTGCGAATGCGAGCATCACATGTGTGTGGCAGGAGTGAAATTGCATTTTACTCTCTCATGCCGCAGGAGGTATGGACATTTCACTCCATCCAACGTTTTGCTAGAGTAGAACGATGTCCTAAAGAGTAGCTCGGTCGTTTCACTCCTGCGAAACCGGCTGCAGTGTTTAGAGTGTAGGTGCCTTCCTTCAAGGTAAGGACAGAAAGAGAAACATACAAACAGATAAAACAAAAAAAAAAGCTTCGTACACATTGTAAACGACTTCGCATTAGTCATCTCGCGAGAAGTTCAGACGTGTTCTCGTAAGTCTACATCTTACTTGTTTTCTCCGCTTGCGATTCCAACGTGGATGTCTACGCGCCACTCGGATGTTACGTGGTGGAAACGACGGCTTTCGTTGTAGAGACGTTTTCGATACGCAAAGCAAATCGCCCACGAAGGCGAAAGCTGCATTCGCTGAAAGCCCATTTACACCGGTTACGTCAGCGGCACGTTGAAGAACACACTCGAATGCTGCAAAAGCTAGCTGTCCCAATCCTATACGTAGGTGTTGTAATGTCGTTGGTTACGCAACTAGACCAGCCAATTTTATTGTGTAACGCTGAAGGCGACGTTTTGGTTATACAATTTTGGCTGTCACACTCTGTTTGGACAAGGGGACCTTCGGTGAAAGATCCAGTGTGACTGGACCCGCAATGCGAATCTCAGCGCACTAAAGAAATCGTTACAGCGGAACAACGCTGTTATAAGGGGCATTCTGGCTGTTTTCACCTTGTTGTGATATCGCTGTTTCGAAATGGTACTGATAGCCCTGTACCAGACGGGATGGTTCAGTTTGCCCAGTAACTCACCAATTACTTCAAAGAACGGAAAGAACAGCCCGTTCGAAGTGAAATGGAAGAGGGTAGCCGCCTCGTGATGCGTATGTGATGACGTCACAGCCTCCTCGCTGTCAGTATTGTGGAGCTGGTGCCAGCAAGATGGAAGCGGCAATGTCATCCCACTAGGCCTCGAGTTGAGCCAGCTTTTCCGAGCTTGAGAGGGGCGACTTGTGCGGTCAAGGTCTTTGCTTTTAAACACCTGGCTGCTCGGGCAGGAAGCCATCTAGATAATCACTTAAAAAATTGGCCGCGTATCTCCGTGCTTCGCTGCAAATGTTGTCGAAAGACAATAGTCTTCTGCCAGCCGTACTAGGTTGCGTGAGATATGGACACCATCTGTCAGCGCCGTCGGGAAACATGAGCTTGTGCAGGATCCCTGCGCAACTGCCAGGTGGCAGCCCCGAATTGTGGGCAGAGGCCTCTTTCTTGCATAGCGTCGCATTTTTAGCGCGGCCTAACACTAGAGCCTTTAGAATTACGTATCTATGTTTTTTCTACTAAAGGAACACACAAGCTAATACTTACGTATTGATATTGCGCCTGAGATATGCGTATTATTTGATTTTTGATCGGCAATGTTAACAAGTATGGACGCAGCTGCCAGTTCAAGATAGATGGGCGTTAGGCTAGTGCTTAAACTTTGGCCGGGTGGCTGAATCGACCAAAATTGCTGCTTTAAAGTCTCCCAAGACCATCTTCCTTAAAAACACGGGGTGGCCCGCATTGAAAGGGCAGGAAACCCGGAATAGGAACCTTCCCGATTTTCAATTTCTTTTTTCAATAAAGAAAAAGCTTTCATCATCATCACTGAAAATACTTTAAAGAGTAATTTCAGGTAAACTAAATGAGTTGCAGGAGCTTGGCTTGATATATGTTGCCACAGTATCAAGGAGAAACTATTTTGGAAATTCATTATGATAAGTGAACTTCGAAATTTCGCCGGAGTTGCCCTTTAAATACACGAGACACACGGAGATGGGGGACCACAAGGACACGTCGCGTTTTGCTCATTTGTGTTCCGCGTTCATCGATGTTCCACGTCGACGATCAACAAACCCCACGCAATATATTACTCACATGTGTGACAGGTCCTAAAATAAACTTTGACGTGCTTGATATCACGATAGGATTTATGATATATTTAGGATTGCGATAACAAACTCACGTTTGGCGCGAACCCGCGTTCCTCGGTAAGGAATATGCGGGTATGTCCCACAAGGGATTTAGTGTTAACCTTTACAGCCTAGGTCAAATTATAATCATGTGGTGTTTGATAGTCAGGGATACCTGGTTCGAAGGTCTGGTACCGGTTTTGACTCTTCGCTTTCATCTTCTCTTAGACGCTAGCTGAGGCTCCCAAGAATTTTATGGGTGGACCATAGAACCTGTCCTCATGCATGTGCCATGTGTGGGTCGCATTGTATCTAAAGGAAAGTTACAGCTGTTTAATTGCTCAATTTAGGTCGCATCACGACAGGCCATTTCGGCTTGCCAGAACTTCGTATCAAAAGATGAATAAACAATTTGCTCGTTATGTGTTGACTTCTACCTGCCTTCGCATTCAAAATAGGTGATTATGCAGCGATGCAATTTATTTTGACATGGACGCCGTACACGGAGAGATGAAAGTGCAGGTATACCTTGTAGGTCATGAGCTTGTGTTGCATTATATTTACTGAGTGGCATGCAAGAAAAGAATTATGGACCTTTATCATATCATTCAGACGATTAAGAATGGACATCTGGTGTGTATTCTACAGCAAAAATTAAAATATATTGTCTATATACTTGGGGACATTTCTGAAAGAAAAGAAGACAGAACGAACCAAAGCACTCGTCTCAAGAAGCATGATAAAACGAACGGCAAGGATGAACCACCAAATCTTAATCAACAAAAGACAGAGCATGGCTCAGTTTGACGCATATCGAGGTTTGCGCAGTACAAAGACACCGCGAATCCTAAAAGGCATGGCGGGCATTGCATATCGCGGCGTCCACCACACAGCAGTAACCGACGCTGGGCTCGGCGGCTCGTTGAATACGTGACCAGCTCGAAGTTTCGCAAATGAGACCCCGCATTCCCCGGCCGAGCGGTGCGGGCATCCAAAAAAAGGTCACAGCCAACAAACGCCGCACAGCGGAAACCGCATCACTAATGCCAACTGCAGACTCGTAGTTCCACCCGCTAGTGAAGCTCACCTAGCCCACTGGTTTCCATAACAACGGTGCATCTCCGGGGAGAAATAACGAGAGAGAGCCGAGATAAGAACTGGGCAACATGAGAACGGTGTCGGTGCAGACAAGACGCGAAAACGATTCGCGGATTCGCCATGCCGTTGCATAAAGAATCGGGCAGGTCGATTTCCATTGCCAGGGGAAAGCATCGAAGCTTCCTCGTTACGTAAGATGCAATCTTTCAGCCCACGCGCAGATCCACAGCTGCGTCTCTAGCCGCTGGAGCTGAAGGCGCGGAGTCGAATCTTTTATCCAGCACCGTGAGAGCTCTTTCTTTTTTTACCTGTATCTTCTGACCCGCAGAGCCAACCTGCTTCCCATTTGAATAGACAAGGACCCCTGGGGCGATAATGCGGGCAGTCTGGGGCTGGCGACGTGCGCAGACTGCGGCTGCGGGTGTTAGCACGGCGGCTTCGACCCAGCTCTCGTGTTCCTTGCAGTCAGCACTGCGCCGTCCCCTCCTGATAAAGCGCAAAGGCGTGCAAGGAAGACCCGTGTTCCCGCCGTAAATCTCTGTGGGCCCTTTATTCAACTCGGAACTCTCCTCCAGATATAGCAAACAGTGCAACTGCGAATTTGAACTTCTTTGTAAAGCCGGGGATACACGAAAGCTAATCCACGGACTGCTTTCTTGTCGTGTTTCGTGAAGTCAGTCGCTAAGTCCGTGGTGCAACATCTTTGCTGGGTTGTCTTTTGAGTATAGTCAGAATTTAGTCAGAGAGAGAGTTCATGGATAAGTTACATTGACCACAAAATCAGAGCCACTCGCCTCGATACATATAACATCGCCAAAGTCGCATCTGGAATTTTAGAAAGAAGGATTAGAGGAACCCGCATACGCTCAAACCTGAGTTGCGATACTTGGGTGTCATGAAAGGTAAGTGGAGGAGCCCAGCAACAAGAGCTTGCATAAACTTCGGGGCCCTTGGCACTTTATGGAGACAATCTCTAATCTTGACGGATTATACCTCCATTTCCTTTCACTGATCAATAATGCTGGTATAATGAGGCCATCTGAAGATCTGCGATATAGCGCATTGTCTTGGCGCCATTCCTCATTTACTTTAGCGCTAATGCGCAACCCCTGGAGTTCAAAAGTGGTGAAATCACGCACTAAACAGAGAAATAAAAAAGAGATTAGTTTTCCACGCTGTACAGTAATAAGAACTATCGAGATTTTATTGATGTTCCTGAAATTCCTGTTTACGTCAACGCAGCAGTTAGCGAGACATGCGTTGACGGAAACCGGGAGCTTCCATGTGCTTCAATTTGTGCTGGAAAAATAAAATAAAGTAAACGAAGAGCGACACCAGTCGACGTCATCAAGCGATGATATATATTTTTAGAAGTGTCGCAACGTGCTAGATGAACAATAGATTTTAATGACTGCTGTCACGTGCTTCGACCTCAGTCAGTTCACGTGAACTAGTGACTTCATAGGCGACGTGTTTTTCCTGCAGAAGAATCCCAGATGTCGATTGGTTCTTTCGAAGCTTTTCAACGTGCCTGCATTTTATTTGTTATACGCTACAACCATTACTGTTGTGTGCCCCGCCACTGTGGTCTAGTGCAATAAAGTAAACAAAAGACACGGTGGTCTAGTGGTTATGGCACTCTGCTGCTGATCCGAGGGTCGCGGGGTCGACTCCCGGCCGCGGCGGCTGCATTTCCATGGAGGCGAAATGTTGAGGCCCTTGTGCTGTGCGATGTCAGTGCACGTTAAAGAACCCCAGGTGGTCGAAACTTCCGGAGACCTCCACTACAGCGTATCTCTTAATCAAAGCTGGTATTGGGACGTTAAACCCCACAAATCAATCAATCAATCATTACTGTTGTGTGAAAGCGCAGGCCCGATATCGTCACAGAGGTAGCAACGCTTCCTACAGAGCGCAAGCAACCTCTAGTGTTTTATTTCAGTCGTACTGTCATGTACTTTTCGTGAGACACGCTATTCCCCGTTACCTTCAGGTTGTTTCGCTGTGCTTAGCCTACATCTTTTTTTAGAGTGAAAGCATGGCCCGCAAAGAACGCATCGAGCTTGCAGAAATTCCGTTGTTGCTGTTGCACTTGTATGCTAATTGTGCATCCAGGAGTCGGGGCAAGGTTCAGTTTGCTTAAAAAGTATACTTTTGTTTTCTTCCCGATTTGGTGGAAGGGCACACCATTGGTTGTGGCAAATGCGCCATCGGAAGCGCTAGTCCTCGCGATCAACAGCAGATCAAAATCCGCCACCTACGACAAGCCTGTAATTTTCCACGCTGGGTTTAAGTGTTCGCATAGGAACAGACTCAAGTAGCAAAGCAGAATTTTTCATCCGCCCCTTGCCATGGGACGAGTGATGGGCAAGCAAGGTCACGCACATGGCTGATTTGATTCTCTAGTTTAGCGACGCGATGAGTATTTCTTCGCTGCTGTGAATAAACACTATCAGCATTCAAAGTCTCTATGGCTTGTTTAAGGAGACATTAAAGAGAGACGGTGAAGAGGTTTAGAACGATAGCTTATATTTCTGAACCCGTATGTCGTTAATTTCCACATTTTGTGTTCAATATTGAGAGAGAAAATAACTGTGAAAGTTAAGTTTCAGTTTTAAAATGTGCGCCGGCACTTCGGAGCCTAATGAAGTGAAAAGGCCGAATTCCCTTTTCTCAACAGATTTGCGCCTTAAACATTCAGAAACTCTCCGTGTTAAGTCTCTCGCTCCCTTGGAACAGAATGTAGGTCTTTCGTATTGACAAATAGTTATGTAGGCCATAGGAGACGCTGCGACGTAGCGTCTTTCTACTGGAACTTGAAAGCGTCGTCGACAGCCGTATTTTCCTTTGGTGCATTTGCTAGCTTACCGGGGGTGTTTCTTCGCCAAATTGATGTTTTTGGTACTGTAAAATGCTAACCAATTAATTCGATCAAAATTGTTTTTTACTTTGGTGTCACTTAAAGGTCAACTCCGGTGATTTTCTAGTGTCCACAAATCTCAATGAAATTTTTAATATATATTCCTCTCAGTACTATAATGATAAATGCCAAGCCAGGTGACTGCATGTTATTTAGTTTTCCTAGAAGTGAATTTTAAAAATTTTTAGCGGATTCCCACGCGGTCCACCCAGTGTTTTAGACGTCGTCAACTTCAACGCTGCCTACCCGAGCCAGCGGGTCGTTAAAAGCAAAACGCTCATACTTCAGCGTTCAAATCGTCGCTGTCAAGTTCAGAAAACCTGGCGTAAGTCAATAAGACGTCGGATGACCTCGCCACTGTCTTTTTTCTGGCTCTAGCTCCATGTTGCTCTGACGGCAAGGCTGTGACGTCATTGCATATGCTGCACGAAGCATCTACCCGTTTCGGTTTCGGTTTGAACACACCTTTCAGAAGGTTGTTTAAAATTAGTGGTGCGTTTCTGGGCAGACTGAAGCACCCTAGCTGGTTACTGTACTATCAGTACCATTGAAAAACATCGATATCAGAACATGGTGAAAAATACGGAAGAGTTGCCCTTTAAAAGAAGGCATTGTGAAAACTGAGTGACTGTCGTGATTCTTTCGCTGCACTTGGGAACTATCGGAGGGTAGCGAACGCAATCTACCCATTTTACAGGGTGTGGTATGACAACATAAAGGAGTGTTACACACATGTTGCGCGTCCTGTTTTGCTCTCGAGAATTTTTGTCGTCTCTGTTGCTGTTGTTGATGTATTTTTAATGCTGCAAATCACCTTTTGTTGCCCTGCAGTCTGCAATACTCGTTATAAGCTACATGCCAAGCTGCAAAAGCGTGGTGTTGTACAAGGCATCATTCAAGCGGAGTTACATCAGTGCGTAGGTGCAGTGAACTACCGCCACAACTCGCACATTTAACAGCGACGCACGAAAACTCACACATTTATGGGTGACAGCTTTCGAAAAATGTTCGCCTTCAAACGTATGCTTCTAAGTATTTTCATATTAACTGGGTATCGGGGAAGGAAACATGTAGTGCCGTCTCGTCGACCTGTAAGCGCAGAGTTGATCCGCGCGATCGCAAGCGTGATCACCGTAGCGAATGGTGCACGTGCGCACCTGCTCATGGAAGCGGCTTGGTCGTGACTGCCATGGGAGGAGCCGACGCCACTGGCGTGAATCCAGCTGCAAGGCGAGTTGAAAGGGTTGAGAGCGAGGCTGCAGGAAGAAAAACGCAGGGCGCTCTGACACAAAGTGATTCGCACAATTGTTGCGAGTGATTTCCTTATGTTGTAGTCTAAGCGGTCAGAAAAATTTCGAACGAAACTGTTTAGGGGCCCTGCGACGGAACCGCTGCTACTACACTCTTTGTGTAAAAGATCGTCAAAGTGTACAGTGATGAGTCCGTGAATATATGTATTGCTGCTTCTAGTAAACGTGGCAAAAACAAGAAGCCTTCTCTTTGCTATTATATGTAGGAAACCGCGGAAAACATCCCCCACTGGCCACTATGATTGTCTAGCTTGCCATGTTTGAAAATAGCATGCAGTTTCAGTAAGGATAGGACTGCTACCATGGGAGTGTTAAGTTTATTTCAAAGCAATAATCGTTACCACCACTGCATAAAATATCCCCGCTCTTCCAGCGCCACGCTACAGAACTTAGCAAGCGCAACAGCCTTATAAATGTGTTAAGAAAAAAAACGAGCACGCTATCTCTTTCCTGAAGGAAAGAGCCACCCCATTCAATGAGTAAGGTTCTCTAGTATTTATTCTTTATAGCCGCCACGCAGCAGTGCATTCCACATTTACTTGTACTCTGTTTTTTTTTTGTATGCGCGTTCAAATCAGTATAGGATAGCTCTGCATATCTTCACAAATAAAAGTGATCACGGTGACGAAAATTGACCGCGGAAAACAAAGGCTAAGAAATAAACGAAGGACAACAGGCCCGTTATACTTGCTAATTTATAATCTATATTAAGCTTGACTATACATGCAATAACACAAAGCAAGAAAACAACGGTTAACAGCGGCAGTGAGAGGTGACGCTTCTCGGATGCTGATGCGAAGCACGCAAGTTCGATCTCGATCGCAGCTATCTTTTCTATGGAAGCGAAAATGCCGATTCCCGTGCACCGCACGTTGTCAGTGCACGTGAATGAAATCTAAGTGCTCGAATTCGGCAGCCCTCCCCTACATAGCATGGCTAAAAATCGTGGTTTAGGGAAGTAAAACCGGAATATTTATTATTGAAAGACATACATAAGTAGACAGAGTATAGTCGAAACGAGGATCCGACAGACTTGCGAGCTAGGAGTGGTAAACCACCTAACCTAAACCACCTAACCACCACCTAGCTAGGAGTGGTAAACCACCTAACCTAAACCACCTAAACTTATAATGGTACAACCATCGCATTTATGTTTTATATCTTTTCTTGCCCAATAACGGGATGGAAGTTACGAAGTCGTGTATAAATTGTATAAATATGTATTATTTATTCGTTTACGTATTGTAATACTATTTTTATTGCGCATGTTTCTTTTGTTATGTTACATTGTTCAGTGCTTAGGAATAGTACTTGCGAAACGTTTTAGGCATCCTTTCACTGTTGTACTCATGGTTAAACCTACTTTCCATTTTATTATCCGGAAATTTTCCACTTATTCGTAATTCTACTTTATTTCCTGCATGTACCTTTCCCTCCTGCCTTGCTTGACTTCTATGGACTGCAGTATTTTTAAATCAACAAATAAATAAATTACTAGAACAAATTAACAATACAGTGATATTCTGCGTCGTGTAAGGTGAGCGACCACTGGCTGACGTACGCATGGAGCACACGTATACCTGTTTTAAACGAGAAGTCATGAAAATAACACGAAAACGTGGGTGTGTATTCGATGCGAAGCTGTATTTTCATTTTCGGGAGCGTATGAGCGCCTAATTCGTGCCTTAAAAGCTAATTTTTGAGCCATTTGTATTCGCCAACAGACAATACGCGCTGCTCTCTGAAGGCCCGTTTTTGTTTCGAGTATATCTTCTTATTTTTGTTATATTCGTGAAGCTCTGACTGCTCATGGCGCTGTGTTTCGTAAAACGACGCATCAACGCCTCGTTTTTCTTCGCAGAATAGAAATGATACTCTAATGTATGATGAGTAAAGAGTTTCAGCACGCAGTAAACTCTTTGTATACCTTGCGCCACATTCAATATGCCACCGCAGCAGACCTGCCGAACATGGGTGAACGTGTATTC
The DNA here is from genome assembly GCA_013339685.2 of Hyalomma asiaticum. Lineage (NCBI taxonomy): Eukaryota > Metazoa > Arthropoda > Arachnida > Ixodida > Ixodidae > Hyalomma > Hyalomma asiaticum. The sequence goes on from CM023488.1 coordinate 65,197,997, forward strand.
GTGCAGTCATTTCCTCCCCCGAAAACGTTCTAACGCAGCATTAGGAGCCGCGGCGGTGGTTTAGTGGTTATGGTGCTCTGCTGCCACCCAAAAAACGCAGGTTCGATCCTGGACGAGGCGGTCGCATTTTCGCTGGAGGCGGAAATGCCAGAGGCCCGTGTACTATTTGTTGTCAGTGTATGCTAAAAAAATTCACAGCATATCCACGGAGTGAATGATGATGAGTGGGCGAAGCTCCGGTGGCTCATCGTAGATCGTGCCGAGTTTCGGACTAATTTAGTTAACGCGCACGCTACGAATCCTTATGGTTAAGCTATGCACAAGTGAAATCTCCCACCGGCACTTCATTGCAAGTCAAGATCCGATGCATATATATATATATATATATATATATATATATATATATATATATATATATATATATATATATATATGGGTGGCCGGTGAACGGTTCTCCAGCGCGATCAGTCGGTATTTTTCAATCAAGAAACTCGCTAGAAGACGCTGCCTGCGCCAACGTTGTCTCTCGCGGGTGAGGGCGCGTTCTCCTTCTTTGCGAGCTGGTACAGCGTTCATCGAAGAAAGAGCGTTTCCATAGTCAACGCACGCCTTTCGCTCTCTCTCTCTCTGTCTCTCTTTCTCTCACTCACAAGACAGCAGATGGAAGACTGAGAGAGCTCACTTGCCGGGAGGCACGCGCCGAGGGCGAGCGCGAGCCTCCCGGCGGCGCGAGGTGGCTACATACGTACTGCTACTACTACTACTACAGAGGAGGGAACGACCCACACCCTAAGGAGCTTCGCCCCTAAAAGCCCAGGTGGCCAAAATTTCCGGAGCCTTCCACTACAGCTTTTCTCTCCTTTCTGTCTCTTTCAGTCCCTTTCCCCATGGCAATTATCCATGCTCCTGACATACGCCGCAAAAAGAGAGCGTCATTTCGTTAACCGAACTACTGTCATAGTGATCACTGATGATGTTTGTGGTTCGGTTAAGAAAGGACGCTAATTTCTGCAGCGAATGTAGGGAGCATGGCTAAGCGTCCGTGGTGGTAGGGGAAAGGGAGTGAAAGAGATAGAGAACAGAGAAAGGCCGTAGTGGAGGGCTCCGGAAAATTTAGACCATCTGGGGTTCTTTAACGTTCACTGACAACGCATAGTACGCGGGCCACTGGCATTTTCGCCTCCATTGAAAATGCCACCACCGCGGCCGGGATCGAACCCACGTTTTTTGGGTGGCAGCCGAGTACGACTACACCACCGTGGCGGACATACTGATCATTGTTCTGCGGAATAATTATTATCGCGCACAAGGGCGGTCGCGTGCGTTTTGCGCAGTTATGTTGCGTAAACGTAGGGGGTCGGCGGTAGCGGAGTCGGTACCGAGGGTATAAGAGCGCTTGCACCGTCAACTTAGCGAGAAAGGCCGCGGGAATTACGTCACTATCGAGGGCGCTCACATCAACGCTACCCCGCAAAGCGAGGCTGCCGCCTCCGCTATGTACGCACAAGGATATTCTTTTTGTCAGCCTTTCTCTTGCAGCGGTTTACAAAATTTGTGCGTTGGCGATGTAAAGCCGAGCTTCCGCATTGTGGCGTTGCCAAACTGTACGACGTGTCTTTCCTTTTCTACACCGCTTGCGTGGAGCCAAGTGCCGTCTGATGGTGTCGCAATAGATCCATCAGCGTCCGGTAAATGGCTGATGGAGCCAGCGACAACTGCGCTTTGAGAAAGAAAAATTTTCTTTTAGTTAATGGGCTAATGGAGTCGGTAGCCGTAAAAACTACGGAGCGTCTGCTGAATGCTGGTGTGCGGCGACAATTGTCGCAATATCAGACCACTGGAAAACTATGCAGGACTTGTTGCTAGGCGAGCTGCTTGGTGGAGATCATCAGATCCTGTTTTTGCGCAATGTGGAAAGAAAGAGAATTCGATATGAAACACCTGTCGATCTGTTGTATCCTTGTGCAACCTCTTATCTAAGTCTATTCTTAACGCGAAAGTGTTTTACGCAGGGGTCCACCACGGCACCATACGACACTACCGTAGCGAATATGACCCAGTAAAGCAGAACAAGAAAGAAAAGCAAGAAAGAAACAGAACAAGAAAAAACGATAGAGAAATTAGAACAAGAAAGAAAAACACCCAGAACAGGTTCTGTTCACGAGCTTGGAATCTAACTCGCAGCCCCTCGCTACACGACGAGAGGTGGCCGGTGCTCTACCCCTGCGCTAACGCCACGTTTTTTTTATCTTGATTTATTGTCATTGGACACTCGTACATAACGCCGCATATGCTCTGGGCTGTACCAACGCGCCTTATATTCCTTCTTAACTCGCTTCATTCGTTTTTCGATGCTCTCGTCCGGCTCAGCGCACGCGCATCCAGCACATTGCCTGGAACGGTGCCGCCACCCAGGAGGCGCCAAGCGAATCCCTGCAGCTTTACTTCGACTCTTCGAGATGGCGGCCCCATTCCAGGCGTCCGAAATCCGCCTCGATGCACGCATGCGAAGCCGCGGGGGCATCGGAAAGAAGCGTGCTAGAGAGACCAGCATTCGTACACCTTCGAGCGTATGTGCGCCGACAGCGCAGGGGTAGAGCACCGGTCACTTTTCGTCGTGGGTAGCGTTCCCGCGCCGACCACCCTTTGAGCGTGATGGCAACAAGAACACTGCTGCGTTGGGCTCCAGAGTACGGTAACGATATTGAAAGGTCAATGTGGTGCAAGTGGATGTGATCGATACCTTTGTCGAACGGCATTTACGATCGACTGCGACCAGTTATCACGTAAACTACTTCAGTGACCCCAAGGTGTTGGTCCTTGAAGTTATGGAGCTGAAGCGTGAGCGTAAGTTTGTCCACGTTCCAGCAGTGCCGCACCAGCGAAATACCGATAGCAATGGGCAAGTTCACCTGGATGTAACAATGAAAATTCAACTGGTTATCCGAAGACACATGTCACTTTCGTGTTATACCAATTCCGTTGGCAGAAGGATCAGCCACATTTCTTCATGTTGCGCAAAAATGTGTTCTCATCACTGGAAAACAATAAGCGTTGTAAAAGAAGCGACATACTTCTTGAATATCGTTTTGAAGCCATGTTTAGGTGTAGTGGCTATTGCACTCGGCTGTTCATCCAAAGATCGCGCGATCGGTTCCTGGCAGCTGCGCTTGCGTTTCGATGACGGCAAAATGGTCAGACCCGTGTACTGTCCGATGTCAGTGCACGTTAAAGCACCCGAGGAGGTCGAAGTTTCCGGAGCTCTGCACTACAGAGTCTCACAATCATATCAGGTCTTGGGATACCAAATCCCAGGAAACAATTGTCAGATATGCCGGACAAACATTCGTCGCTCGACCAACGGTTATTCACAAACAACTCTCACAGATGGAACACCCTTCTTTACGGGAAAAAATTCATTTGTAAGACAATTCAAGTGTCCTACCTTCCGCTCTCGTCCACTGTTGTATACACTGAAATTACACACCGTGAATTCAGTAGAATTAGCCCGACCAGCATTTTCGAGAAAGCACTCGTCAACGTAAAACCTATTGCCTTGAATATGTGTAGGGCCTCTCTGTGAACAAGTACGGTAAGCCGCGTTCCTAGTTCTGGAAACGTAGCCGCGCCTGACATCTGTGCTGTCGCGTTGCTATAGCACATGCGCCCACGTTCAAACCGTAGCGCGCCACAGACTTCAAAACAGCCTCTCAGGTTTTCAACGAACAGCTGGCGCCAGGAATTCCTCTCGCGATACGTTGCACAGCGTGGCGCGCTTTTGGATGCCGTCACCCCCTCGTACAAATATTTCAGCGGCCGACACTTATGCTGTGTGGTGTATGTCACGAGAGCACGAGACGCAGCACATGTGGAGATTAAAAGAACATTCCAGGTAGTGGAAGTTTCTGGAACGCCATTAAAATTGACCTAAAACTGATTCATAGAGTGTAAGACCGTTAATGCATTAATAATAATAATGAAACAATAATAACCTGGCGTAGTTTTGTGCGCCAAAACTAAGGCGTAATTATGAGACACGCCATAGTGCAGGACTCTACGAAATTCGTCCAAATGGGGTTCTTTAACGTGCACCGGCATCACCAGTAGTACACGGAACCTCAGCACTTTCGCCTCCGTCGAAAAATGCGACTTCCACGGCTGTAATCGAAACAACGTGCTTCGATCAGCTCAGTATTCGAGCCCACTAACCAGCGTACCACCACGGCAGACAATTTACGGTCTTTACTACATAATGAGCCCGGCTCTACTAAAAGAAAACCTTCTCGCTTCGTAGATTTCTAGTGCAAGCATTACGGGAAGGCACAGCGATTGCAGTTGGATTTGTGACTTCGAAATCTCATACGCACCTACAAGTATAGCAGTAGCCTCGCGTCTACTTACTATTAGGCAGCGATCAAGAACCAAGTAGAAGTGACTGATGTTCGCACCGACTAACGTGATTCACCCGTCGCCATGCCGAACTCTCCCAATGCCGCACGGCCAGCACCCCGCAAGGTTTCTGTGCATCTGTCTGGTATGTAGGTTTGTCTCTGCACTATACCCAATGAAGCGAATCCATGAGACAAAGGAGTGTCTTCTAGACCAAAGGCGCTTTGTGCGACCAATCACTTTGCGACTGACTTTGTCGGGCGACCGACGCCCATCGCAGGTGTAAAGAAACACACAGGCTGAGTGCTCTGTCTCCGTATGCTAGGCTAACAGCGCCTAAAACAATACCACTGGCAGCACTATAAGAGTGTTGCTCCACGCAAATTTTTGAAAGCGAGAAAAAAAAATGGGTAAATCGTTGTTTACCGTATTGCAGACAGAAACTAGAAAACAAATAATTAAGGATTACGCAAAAATATTTCTTATTCATGAAAAATGATTTGCAATCCAGGATTAGAACACCGGAATGCCGCGATTCGGGAGCAGTGGCTCTGTGCCAAAAGAGCAAGCCAGGAGGCAAGCTGAGCCCAGTGCGAACGCGAATTCATTGATGCTGAGTGATGCTAGGTGAAGAACATCAGTAATACGTGGTTCGATGAGGCGCAAGCAACGTTCACGAAAAAAGAAATGATTCCTGCTAGAGTTATCTGAGTTATTCACGGAAAAAAGGACTCCCTCTATCAAATTTGTGTGAATGTCCTATTGGAGATTTCGATGAACAGATCGCAAAATACGATGTAGAACAGAAAATTTCGCAGGAGCATCCATCCATTCAAGCATCCATCTTCCCCTGAGCTTCTCTTTTATTGGAGATTTGTGGTACATAGACGAGGTCATCAGCATGTCCGTTTCGAAAAATTATTACGCTGCGCCCCGTCCAACAGCATTAATTTTTCCAGATGTTTACTTCATAGCGAATGCAATGCCGCGGAAGTTGCAGCAGAATCATAGCGGGCATAGAATGCTTTCTCTCCGTGGCAACGGCCGAGGATTCTGCTATTGCCCTGGCCACCACAGATGTGGACAAACGAGGCTACGCCCTACCATCCTGATGGATTCACAAGCAGCATGCAGACTTTACACGAATGACACACTACCACACGCAGTGTAATTAAAATCTTAGGTTCTCACGTCACATCTGACCATTTCATCATTTGGTTCCCTGCTCATACGGGGGTACCAGACAATGAACAGACCGACCACCTCGTTCCGGCAAGTGCATACCGAGTGAAGGACGCGACTGCAAATGAACTCACAATACCTCCCGACGACGAGCGACTAAGCGGCCGAGCCGATATCCTCGAAGCTCAACGGTTAGAGCGACGCACTACGGCACCTCCTCACCCAGAGTTGGACAAGGTGCAGTCAAGGGACTGGCGCCGACTGCAGACATACACATACCCTAAGAAACGCATCTAGGATACACCCCTCCGAATATCGCGATGAGTGCTCCTGGTGCGGAGGGATAACATTGACACACGCTACATACAAATGTACTTGACACGCCGCTAGAGCAAATTCAGCGCTTATGCTAACACACATTACCGTGCTGGTCGCGGGAGGCGCGACTCTCGGAGCAGGCCTTGGGAAGTCAACTGGCAACCCTAGACCAGGCCCAGCGAGCCGCTATATCCAGTGTATCACTGTAGAAATGGCCGCACCCACCATAATTTTATTTAAAGAATTGTAACAAGTGTTTCTTTTCTCCGTCTTTATCGGTTCCTCGTAAGACGATATTTTCTATGAATTTCGGCTGAAACGCACCGAGAGAGTTATATGACCTTTTCGAACAGGCTTAGAACGCAACCATCGAACACACCGAGACGAACGCACCGGCCCAGAGCGCAAGCTAACAACGCGGACCATTGATTTAGTACGTTCGTACTAAAATAATAGCCTACATTCCATACTTGTACCTTACGCGGGCACAGAGTCTAACAGAGTAGTACTTCACCGTTGTCTGCTTCCATTATACAACATACCTTGTTTCAGTCGCGTAGGCGAACGGCGCAGTATACTCAGGAGCTGGCCGATAAAACGTTTCTCTAGCAGCTCCTCCAGCGTTGGCAAATCCGTTCAACACATTTGTGCTTTTGGACTCTCAAACGTCATGAAACATCGTGTTTGATGCTTTATCTAATTTCTTCGTTGCACTTTCGTGCTGTTGTTTCTCATGCGTCAATTCCTTTTTTTTCTTTCTGGGGGAGGGAGGAGGGCTCTTTCTCTCACTTTGACGTTTGTTGGACACCATGTTTGTGTTTGATCAGGACTCAGAGTTAGGCAATCAGTATAACAAGGCCTTGCAATGCTGCTTTAGCACCAAAGGCACAAAATTCAGGAAGAACAGAAAAAAGGGCGGCTTCTGAACTCACAGGTGTTTTCAGCTGTCGAAGAAACTTCAACGCACGCAGGCGACAGTGCGAGAAGTGCCTCCTACACATTGATGTGGGAGGAATGCGTCAACCGTTGCCACAAGCATATATATTAACATACTGTGATGACGCATCTTGAGACACACGCAAACAGGCCCTAATGACAGTGACATTAAAGTCGGAAAGCTATGTGATCTTCAACATTTTCTTTTTCTATATATCAAGCACGTGCCCTGAGTTGCGTCAAAGTGAACGCCTCTCCATGCCTGTTCTAACAGTCTTCGTACCCATGTGTTTGTTGCCGTAATTTCGATGTCGATGAGAAGGCACTGAGACGATGCGCAAATCAACAACGACCCCTATGTCACTGCTGCTGGTGCAGCAACTGTAGTTGTCTAATGTCCTTCGGCGTCGACTGCATATAACCATTTCCTGTTGCTGCGACTCAACCATCCCGCTTTATTTCTTTGCCGACTGTTTGATATGCTATGACGTGCGCCAAACAGTTGTTTGGCGCACGCACATTATGATGCAATTACTTGTTTAAGCGACTGTATGTACGCTTTCTCGTGGCACCTAGGCAGTACTGCTTCCTTATAGAATTACTTCCGATACACTTACTTGGTGTGTAGATTATAGAAACCAGCTTTTTGTCGCGCCAACCCTATCTGGTAAGTCTTCTGCGCTGTGGCACGTAAACGCAGTTTTATGGGAACCTAGCCAACCAATGCTTAGGCATTGACATTACGCGCGTCGGGTCATACATGTTTGGTGCAGTTTACGCGCGATCTACAACATATTCACTGATGACTTGCCTTGTTTTCCCGAAATCCTTCATTATAGCTATTATGCCTTGGGTGTTGCGCACCATGGAGTGAACGCCGACATAACGCTATCATCACGCCCAAGTCGAGTACTTGTTTATATGACCCAATGTTAGCTTTATGACTCCAATGACAAGTAGAATACAAGCGATCAGTTATTGTAGTTTATGATGAGGAATAATAGGAAATTCGATATTTTTATAGACGCATGTTGATTGCGAAGGGATGTGAATCAATGGGTTTGATGCGTCCGGCATACTTGTTCATGGGTGAGCCGTTTTCCTGGTACGCTTTAAGGGAACTCTTGCGAAGTATGGAGAGCGTGAACAGACATGCCCAATGAACACACACAGCGCGATCGTGAGCACGTTCGAGTCGAAGCGGGTGCTATTTTTTCACTGTAAATGCTTATTAATGTTTTTCAGACGTCCACTTCCGTGACGGAAGTGCCTCAGCGATTTCCTGGTAGGCTGCAGCATAAAAGGCCTTCGTGTTAAAAAATTGTCTAAGAGGCGGCGTCACGCGATTGTGGCTACTCGCCGAGGAAAGATCTGTAGTTTCAAACTAAACGGTGTTTGCCCTTGTCTCGCGGGCGTCGACCTATAAGGCGACGGGGATGACGAGGCTGACGGTGGGTACGCGTACTTGCCGCTCATAGTGGCACGTGACACTTCGAGAAAGACGCTGTCGGCGACCGTCGCCATTTCGGTTTACCATGCAGATGGCGCAGTGAACCGCAACCTACACGAGGGATGCCACGTCAGAGTTTGATGCATATTTTGGGTAAATACGGCCACGTACGGACACGGGCCATGTCTAGCCAGATATACATATTGTCACGTGACACACAAGAGACTACGATAGCAGAGACCGCACCGTCAGGTAGGCAAGAACTGCTAGCTGAGCAAGATGGCTCCGACTGGGGCGCGCGCTGAGCCAAAAGCAACTTCTTCCTTTTCTTTGTGTCCATGCTGGCTCACGCCCGCCGCGCATGTCCCGGTGGCATTATTCCCCCCTTGAAAACGGCATCGTCCCGATGCACAAGAGTTTGGACAGGTACAGCCGAATAAAATTTAAAAAAAACTAACAGGAAGTGGATGGAAGATGAAAAATGACTAAGGCCGAAGTTCTCTCATCCTAACGCGTAAAATAAGGCTTCAGTCGTACAACGTGCACAATCTCGGACTGGTGCTTTCGACGATGTGGCGACATAACGCCATCCGGAACAACCTCGTAGTTGACGTCGCTAATGCGGTGCAACACTTTGTAGGGTCCGAAGTAGCGACTGAGCAGCTTCTCGGACAACCCTTTGCGGCGGACCGGAGTCCACACCCAAACGTGATCGCCCGGGCGGTATTGCACATGTCGATGGCGAAGATTGTAGCGCCGTGCGTCTGTGCCTTGCTGCTGTGTGATGTGCAGGCGTGCTAGTTGGCGAGCTTCTTCGGCGAACTGGGTAAGCTCCTCAGCGTCAGGGGTGAGTGAAGCGTCGAGGTCGTGTGGGAGCATGGCATCTAACATGGTCTGAACTTCACGTCCGGGACATGCGCGGCGATATAACCAGATATACATGCATATCTGGCTATATATGGCACGAGTCCGTACGTGGCAGTATTTGCTCAATCCGCATCAGAGTCTTACGTGGCATTCTTTGTGTTGGCCATTTATTGCTACATATATTTCTAAAACGACTTGGGCAAATACGGCCATAAACGGGCACGTGCCATATATAGCCACATTTGCCCAATTCCTGATATCGCCATATATGGCATTTTTGAAAGGTCTTCCATTACATTTTCGTATATACCGTCGGTATTACGCGACCATATGGTTAATAAGGCAAGTGAATTCATAGGTATAATTTTGCCAAACCTATGTCTTATGCACATGTGGTTTGAGTTGTAGGCCAATTAGGCTTTGCAGTGTCCTTTGCTAGGCTACGAGTTAGCTGAATTTGTATAGGGGCCACTTAAAAAAACGAATTGGTCCCGGTTTCGAACACCGAACCGGAGTAAATTCTCTGTTAACCAAAAATCCGCCTCATTAACTTGTTTCTTCCTGTTATTTAACGCGTGGATGCTAATTTGCCGTTTCTTATGGTTCTGATGTACCATTGGCAAGCTTGGGTGGTAGGGCCCAGTAGGTCAGATATTGACTTCAGGCGGTTCTGTCGTCCGTTCGATGAATATCACTACCATCGAAATCGTTTTCATTTTCAGCGATTCGTCAAACGCAAGACAAGCACAGACATATTTCTGACTGTGTAGGCGCATAAATCTTTCGGCTTTTATAATGATGACCAAAATCCTACACAATAAAATATTGTCTAAGCCCACTGCTATTGTGTCACTGTAAGCGACATGTCCACCAGCCCGTGACACGCCCCGTAAGAGAAAGCAACCGAGAATGCATACAGTCAACGTCGTTGTCACTCGCGAAATTTGTCCCCTATGACGTTGATCTATTTTTTAGATAAATAAAACCTTGCACGTACATTGTGACCACTTGTCCGCTTATTTGTGAATGAAAGTGGGAGGGCCTTTTTGCAATAGCCACATTTACTAGTTCATACGCAGTACCCGTACTGGCGTCGCCACTTCAGAACGGCTCAAGCCGCACATATGCAGCACTAAAACTCGCCAGTATTCCCAAGGATTCTGTGTGGTAATCAGGTAACTTTCTTTATGTGCAAGCGCGCGTTTTATGGAAGGAAGCCTTCTTCGAAAAATGAGAAATTTTTACAAGCAAATAGTATCTAGCTAAGAAACCGTGTCCTTATCGATTAACATTGTTGACGAAGAAGAAAAAGAGCAAACAACCCAATACAACAAACGAATCGCTGGAGCCACTAAGGAAAGGAAACACACGAAACTGTCGCTTATAGTGTCTACCATACTTACGAAGTTAATACTGTTATTCTAAAAGCAAGCACTTCAAAAAGACTCCTACGTACCACAGGAGATCTTCTTTTTAAAATATTAGCATACGTTATCTTCTTTAATGAGCCTGCGACATGGCTGAGCTGACGTGGGACGGTATGAGCATGCACGGTGACATTACGGCGCTCGCTGCAAATGCCACACAACTAATGCACTGTTCGCCACTGCTAAGTTATTCGGGAAGTGCACTTCTCCTGTTCTCGACATTTAAAATGCCGTACGAGGATCCCTGCAGGAATACAGCAGTCACTGATCTCAAGGCAATGTGAGCATATTTGATGCCCAGCATCGTTATCCTCGTTTCCTCATGCGTCTACTAAAGGCGTAACGTCAAGAGGCTTTCTGCCTCTTGACGTTACGCCTATCATTTCTCGTACGTATGAACATTGCGTGCGCTTTAACTTTACCTCGAGTTTTCTTTCGTTATCCTCCGGTTTCCTCGTCGTGTGTTAGTAGCAGAAGAAGGCAGTGATTACATGCTGTCCGCTTTATAGACAGTGGCAAGTTTTCGGACATGAATTGTAAATGGTTCCCGCATGCACTCCAGCCCGTCCTCATTGCATGGACATTCTTTTATGATTGTGCGCCCCTGTTAGTAAATGCCCTAAATATACGCACACGTTCACACAATACTAAGGCCGACTGCTGCTTCCGAACTCTTGATTTTATTGTTTTATTTTTTTCAGCTACGAGTAGTGACCCAGGAAACTTAGTCTTCCTTTAGGTAAAAGAAAGGAAGGGTAGTCGGTGAACGGTTGCGCAGCGCCAGCAGTCGGTTTTAGATGCGAAGCAGCTTATGGCCGACCCTGTTCCGTCCACACCCCCATGCGCATGCGCAACAGCTGGCCCAAGCTGGCAAGGAGAGAGAACGCGCCCTCGCCAGCGAAAGATAACGCTGACGCAGGCAGCGTCTGCTACCGAGTTTCTTGATTGGAAAAAAAAAACTGACTGATCACGCTCACCGGCCACCCCACATATATAGGCACTGGATCTTGACCTGCAATGTAGTGCCGGTGGGAGATTTCTCTTTTGCGTAGTTGAACCATAAGGATTCCCAGCATGCGCGTTCACTAAATGTAATCTGGAACTCTGCACGATCTACGACGTGGGAGTGCAGGAACCTCATAAAGACCAGAAGCATAAATGACAACGCGTGTGTAAATATAGACACAGGTTGTCACTCATTTGCATGCATGAGGGGGCAATGTCACAGGTGATTCACAGTAGCGCCGAACGATCCCCAGTGCTTCGTCCACTCTTTATGGTTCACTTCGCGGAGATGCGTGAATTTTTTTTTCAATCAAGGATTTCGCTACGCTAGCAAACGCTGCCTGTGTCAGCGTTGTCTCTCGCGGGCGAGGGTCACGTTATCGTTCCTTGCGAGCTGGTGAAGTGTTCATCGTAGATTGAGCGTTTCCATAGCCAAAGCGCTCCGTTCGCTCTCTCTCACGACACCGCAGGGCCCCTAGCGGACTCCATGCACACCAGAGCTGCAGACGAAGAGGGAGGGACTTATGCGCCGCGGCACTTCCTGCAGTCTCCACTCAAGTTAGCCTGCTCATCTGGGCACCGCAGCACATCTAGCATTCTCCCCTGTAACCACATGGCTAAGCCGGACAAGGTACGACAAGGCTCGGCCATAAGGTGCTTCGCGCCTAAATAAAGAAAAGTCTCACGATATCCACGAAGTGAATGATGTTAGAGGAGCTTGCTCGGAAATGATCGGGAAATCTGTGTGTCCTCCGTAGAAATCCTCTACTATCATATAAGGATGTGACACTTTGTTAAAGCTACATGCACATTTTATACACGTTTATTAATTTACAATTTGATGCACCATATGTGCAATTTACAATTTAATGAACTATATGTACATTAGATGAACTATATATACACAAGTTTACGTATTACAACAAGGACGGCCTTTCGTGGATATGGTTCTCTTGCCGCCGCTTGCGTACTGCTTCGGCTTCGCGGACTCTCACCGCAGGGTTTTGGCGGCGAGCCCGCGCTGCTGCTGATTTGCGAGCCCTCATCGCCGCTGACTTGGCCTCTTGGGTGTTCATGACCAGTAGCTCTAGCGAAGTGAGCTCCCGGCGAAGAGAGGAAGAGCGCCAAAAGCGCTCGCTTTATATAGGCGCCGCCCTCTAGCGGTCACCGATCTAACTAGAGCGCGCGCCGCCTGATCGGCGGTGCGCCATCTAGTGAGCGCTATTGAAATTATAGCACAGCTGCGCCGTTAGTGGGAGCAATGAGAACTAGCGGCTAAGCCAATAATGGACAAGCCCCGAGAATAAGGAGAAAGCTCATGGAAAGGGCAAGCGCTTATCCAAGCGAGCGGTGGTTGTGGGTGAGCACGGCAAACAAAGAACAAGAAATCTCTCCTTGGTGCGCATGCTACCACGCAGCATTGAAGTAGTGACCGCTGCAGGTACAGTGGATTTCATTTGCTATAAGGTGTGTGCAGAGTGGCTCTGTAACCTTCACGTGTCTAAGATGGTTACCCTTTCTGCGGATGGTACAAACACGACTTAATGCTTGCTAAGACACAACTTCCTGTTTTTTAATAAATAATCTTCGTTCTGCGAGCACCGCCAGAAAATAACTCCTCTTGGAGCGGTGGCCATGTGAAGCGATTGGCGCCAGGACCACTATAGAGAAGAGCGTGATGACCACAGCGCGACAGACAACGTGGCGACAGACAGCGACAGACAACGTGGCGACAGATAGAGACTTAGCTACATAGAACTGCGTCCCATTTTTTCGCGCGGTGAAGTACGTGAGAAAGTGCTTTATCAGAGACTTACTTGGCGCCGTATTCAGCTTAAGCCGTAGACATTGCCTACGTTCAAACGTGTCGCCAGTTGTCGAGCGCTACACTGAAGAACTGCGTGGGGCATCTTCCGCCGCGGACGTGAAAGCTTCGCCCAACCCTGATTCCGACTTATGTGTGAGGTCCATTCGACTCTTCAGGTTAGAATGACGGCACCTACGACGTCACGACTCAAGTAGTCAACAAGAATAGAGGTGCGTGTTGACGTCATTACGACTTGAAGATACCGCCGCGTGCTGACGTCAACACTAGGTTAAACTTAAGCAGCTTTCGTTACCACTCGTGTTTTCGTCGGGGCGAAGAATTCTTAAATTATGAGTCACATAACGCTTCGGCAGCAATATTAACTTTTCCTGGAGTTTTGCGGGCGAAAAACACAATATTCTTAAGAAGATAGTTGTGTTAGAGGGCTGCGGTAATGATGACCAATAGGAGTTCGTCCAACACGCACTGACAACGCTTTAGTACACGGGAATATATAGGATTTTGGCCCCCATAGAAAATGCGACCGCCGCAACAGGGATCGAAGGCGTGACCTTGGGGTCAACAGTCAAGCACCGTAACCGCAGTAACACCCTGGCCGTTTGCTTTTGCAACACAAAAGCATATCATCATCTTCTTTGGAATAACACATCTCAGGGGCCTCAAAGACCGACAATCGTGTTTAGACTTCATCTGCACCAAAGCAAGTAGATATGCGACCTTTTGTGTGTGTGTGTGTGTTTGTCCCGGGGGAGGGGGGGGTGGGCGGGGTAAACCGCGGCAGCTGGTATTGCATTGAAGGCAAGAGCGGAAGACAGGGACGAGGAGGCAGTGCAATCCCAATTCAATCCACAATGGAGCGCGATATTCCACTGAGTCACTCGTTTGCCGCCAAGGCCAGCGCTGGAAGAGCTTCGCCGTTAAAAACACCATTATCGGTAGAAACCCCACACGTGTAGGTCCACTCCGAGTTGACCGCTAGTTTTACGAATGGAGAAGCACGTCCCCATTGGCGCATACATTTTCCCTTCTATGCGTAGCTGATACTGGAGCCAGCTAGCTTGCAACGCACGCAGACCTGTTTATGTACCGCAGAAGACCCTCAAGCCCATACGCGCAAAGAATGAGCCTATTGTCTGCTAACTGCGCTGTAGAAACTCCGCGAAGCCAGTCAGCAAGCGGCACTGCAAACGTGCAGTAAGTAAGCGAACCCCTGCTGTTGCGACAGGCTACAGATGACATTTTTTCGAGCGGCAAAGCTCTCCCCGCGTACGCATGTCGAAACGTTTGGTCTCCGTCGGTCTGACGGCAGCCGTCAGCTAACCCCAAAGTCCTTTACGTCAAAGGAAGTGAAACAAAAAACAAAGCAAATGAGCGATGGGAGTTGGAATTGAAAAGTCGGCCCTTGTATCCATGCTTCGTTATTTGTTTTCTCTGATAGAGCAGCCATAGTAACCACTTTTTATTTGCTTCAGCGCATTTTGATTTCTCGTTATTACAAGTGCTGTCCTGCTTTTTTTCAAATATATATAGAAGGACGTCATCAGTAATCCCACATGCAGAGCGGTATGCACGATTCTACTTCGGGAATGCCTTTTGATGTGACTGGCGCGCCACGCGAAACATGAGCTTCAGGAAGGGAAAATAGCTTTCTAGACGCAAATAGCAAACACCGCAGCTACTGCGATTTCATGACACATTGCTATGACTAGACGACTGCTTTTCTATTTTGTATGACTGCGCGTATTTTTTCGTACGTCGCTACAATTTCAGGAAGGTAAGCAGCGGTGTCCCAGCCTGCCGTACTTCGTACGCAACACCTGCACTACTTATTTAGCACAGCACGAGGTCGGCCGATGTGAGTGCTGGAGAAGTAATATCTAAGTACGACTACTCTCGCATATGGTAGGACATGCGAGGACTCATGGTGCCAATTGTTGGGCACTGTCCCACAACATGACAAACGAAAATGACTAATGGAAAATGTCGTGTACTGCCTGACATGACTATCGACTGCAACTGGGTGATGCCCCAAAACATGACTAATTATGAAATACGTCGAGTAGCATGACCAAGAATGGCAAACGGTTCCAAATGTTCCACAACGTGGCTAAAAATAGGAAGTTTTGAACCATCTTCCGCAACATGACCGACGACGAGAAATGGTGTGCATTGTGCCACAACGCGACTAATAATGGCCCATGCTGGATGATACCCCCCCCCCCCATCCCGGCATTACTAATGATGGAAAGTATTGCTCGATGTCCCCCCTCCCAATTTAACAAATAGCGGCCATTGATGGGCGATTTCTCACACGACTAATAAGGACCAACATTTGGCCATGTCCTGCAACATGAATAGTTAGGGCAAATGTAGCGTAAATGCCCCGCAGCGTGACTCATGACGGCAATGGTGGCAATGGTGTGCAATGTTCCGCAAAGGCACAATTAACAGCCAATGGGGGATCATGGCCAACTGCTTCTATAATGACGGCAACGGTGAATGCCCCACGACCACGTCGTCTAGCTTTCACGGGCTTCTTGCCAATTGGAAACGCTGCGATCGCCGCTTTCCTATGAAGAATGATAGCTTAGGCTAGTAGCCGCACACCGTTTGCCACCGATTATGACAAAACGAGCGGCGATAATCGCAAGATAAGGCGCGAGATAGACGACGATTATTGTCGTGGCACTGCAGTACACCGCAATTTTCCGGAAACGAGCTCCTTAACTCCCCCCCCCCCCATCACTGGTAAATATATATTTTAAAAATATTTTCATTTGACAAAGCTCGTAGCAGCACGGCGGTGACAGTGGGGACAGGCCGCAGCTTCTAACACGACAGCCGTCGCTGAGCTATAGCACAAGCCACACTATAGCACTTTGATCTAGTAGCACTCAACCCATTGTAGTTATAGCCCACTGTATAGGGCTGGACCGTGTATACCTTTTCTTCGCCACTATTTCTACAATAGAGCAAGGCTGATGGAGCAGGAATCTTCATTCAGTTCGCAAGGAATGACTCCAAGTAAGTCTGCATTGATGTGCTCCAAACGGCAGCTGGGCCTGCCATTTGCGACAGGAGATATGTGCCTATGTGGACAAGGCGAAATAAAGAAGGCGCCTTTCACTTTAGGTACATGCGTGATTTGATGCATCGAGTAAAGCGTAGACATAGACAAAACTCGGAACCCGGAGACATAAAGCAGAAGTACAGACGCGCAGAATATCAGATTTGCGTTTCAAATTTCCGAAAACCTTTAAGGACACTTGTGTGCAGTCTCTTATTCATTCACAAAGGTCAGGGTGGAGTAGTTACTATGCGGTGAGCTTTGCTTCATTGCAAATAGGAAAGCGAAAGGGCGGCCCGGTATCACCGTCACTCTAACAATTGAGACACATATGTCGCGTCAGTTGATTCGTATACTTGGCTAAACCCTTCCGAGGAGGACTTTGTAGTCAGAGAAAACCACAGAACCAACGGCGCTTACAGCTGCTGCGGCTGAAAAGTACCGCTGCGGTGGGAAGCGAACCTGTTCGTTTGCCTCGGTATTCGTGGCCATCGGTCTGAGTTGACTGATTGATTTGTGGGGTTTAACGTCCGAAAACCAGCTGTGATTATGAGAGACGTCGTAGTGGAGGTCTCCGGGAATTTGGACCACTTGAGGTTCTTTAACGTCCACTGACATCGCACAGCACATGCGCCTCAGCATTGCGCCTCCATCGAAATGCTGCCGCGGCGGCCGTGATTCGATCCAGCGACCTTCGGATCAGCAGCCCAGTGCCATAACCACTAGACCACCGTGGCGGGGCATTAGTCTGAGTTGCTTTCTTCCGCCAACGCTTTAGCTAAGCATGGAGTGGAAACTTTGCTCAAGGAATTACGCATAATTTCGTGCAGTGTCCCATGAGCATTCGAGTTCTGGTAGTTGACATCTTAATACAGAAATTGCGAGTTTACTTTCTTCCGTGTGCCGCTTTAGAGGAAACACTGACATCGGCGAAGAGCAGACAATATGCTTGTGCTGGTTGTTTGTCACCAGTGGCTATGCCAACGCAGTGGTTGAGGTCGTTCGCATATCACGTATTTCATAATTATTTGGTTGTTAATGCAGCAATGAAGCATCAGATCTTGCCTGTGTCTTCTAGGAACTTGACTTAAATGCTAACGCGAGTATTCCTCAACGAGGACCACGAAGTATTGTAAGCGTCATGCCTGAAATGTAATTCTTAAGAGCATGATGTGAGTGTAACTTAACGGATTACCAAATCCGCAGCGGGATTTCTGCCCTCAAATGTTGCGAGATGTTTCGCCTATGTACAAGTCTCGGCCAAGCCGAAGGCTCTTTTTATGTTTTCATGTACCGCGAAAGCTCTTTTCGCGTTCCTTAAAGGGACACTGAAGGTAAATAACAAGTTGAGCAAAATCGAAAGATTTAGCTTCTGCGGCAACCAAATGGTAATTCCTAGCGAGAACAGAGCAATTGTAAGAAAGAAAATGTAAAATTGGCAAGTTGCAGTGGCCGCCACTTGTCCCTCTCTGCTGGTATCCTTTTCAAATGACGTCACCTCCACTTCTTCCATACGCGACAGCTGCTCCAGCATTTGCAAACAAAAAACTGAATTATATGAGCTTTTACAACAAAGAAACCAGCAGTGAGCCACCGTTGTAGATACATTTTGCGGCCGTGCAACTCACTGCACCGTAATGTCGCCAGCCCAGGTGGATACGTCAGGCCCCTTCTCGGCGCTGTAGATTCAAATTCAGGGCGACACTAGACACACTCGGCGCCAGTTTTGCGAAGCATAAATATTCCCTTACTGGCACGCAGCAAGCTGTGCTAGGCTCCCAAGTGGGTAAAAAGAAATCGATCTGGCCAAACCTTACCTTCACTGCGCCTTTGAGATGGACAGGTACTCTACTTTCCTTAGTCATTTAAAGTCCGAATTCAGAACAGCATGTACGACCACTTAACGATCCAGACGCCTGTACGCGCGTGGCAGAAAAGCGTCAGGTGCCTGCCTCCACGCTGGTCGAGATTCGTGAGTGAACCGTGCAACTTGTCCTACTATCTCGTTTACATCATTGACCTAAGGAACGATTTGCTTAGAGCCGATCGATCACGACGTGTGGTATAGCCCGCGCTAGAATTACGTAACGGCTTTCAAAACAATACACGTATGATGGAAGACGGAACACGTATGATAGTTTCGTTGGTGCGAATGAAGCGAAAGAAGATATTTCTGATGCAAGTGCTACGCGAAAGCAGGCCTTGTGATGACACAAACGATCTTATACAAGCGATGCTCTTGAACACGTGTGCCAGTACGTTGACGTCCTCTGACACTAAACGTAAGCTAAAGAAATCTAGCAACACACTAGAGAATACCGATAATATCGGTTGTTTTGATCTACCTTGCCTCGCTAGTGAAAGCTCGATTTCAATAGGAAACGATAGCTTGGCACGATTCGAAGGGAATAACATCGTTACGATGGCTATACTGCATTCCTGCAGCATAGCCCATCGTAACGCTCGGGGCTATCTCAAGCTGAGGTCCTCCGCGATGGTTTGGTGCTTACAGTCCATGAGACCTCGCCCAGGAGACGCGGTTTTGATACCGGCCGTGACGACCACATTTTCCATGTAGGCGAGACTAGTAGACGGGCGCGTGCTGGCGATGGTTGTGAAGCTTCAAGAAAATGAAGCCATAACGCTGAGTGACATCGACAATGAAGGCTACAGGACAGCACATATCCTGAGGTGACCTGAATAAGGAAGACGACAGCACAGCGCATATCCTGTCGCCTTACTCGTTCATGACACTTCAGTGGCTTCATCTTAACGAAAGAACGAACTGGCTCAAAAATCTCTACACCTTGTCGTTTACGGAACCCTACGTGGCTAAATTCCTGGAGTTGTCTTACGGCGGGCCTCATAATTACATGGTGGTTGTGGCATGCAAAACGGCGTCAATTTTTTATCTCGAGCTGAGGAAATGGTTTTGCACGGCCTGTGCCTTGGCATGGTCTCCACGAGTATCTGCTAATCTTGGACTGAGGAGGCCAACAGAATTGCTTCCGACAGCTGTGCCTGCGTGGAAACGATTGTACATTTTCTCTGCTGTAGCCTCGTTCCAATACACACAGAAAAGCAAACGAAAATGTCGAGTTCCTTTAGAAATTCTCTCCAGTCGCGCTTCATCGAGAGAAGCTGTGCCCCGGGCGCTGTCCTTTCTGTAGAGGACCCCATAAACGCACGATTCTACATGGGCATGATCCAAACAACCCGGACATCCTGGAATACTGAACCCCTCTATTACACAGTGGGATAGCGCTCGTGGCAGTTGAATGAAGACTCGAAGATCACGGGACCTTATCTCTCATAATCATATCGTGGTCTTGGGTGGAAAAGACCGCAGAAGTCAATCAGTCCAAGTAGCGTAATTATTGAATTATTCCATTGAGCTACTTTGACTGATTGATTTCGGGGGTTTTTACTCCGAAGACCACGATACGATTATGAGAGATGCGCTCCCGTGATCTTCGAGGCAGCAGTCAAGTGCCATGAGCCGCGGCGCCCGTATTTCGAAAGATGAGAAATGCAAGAAGCCAGTGCAATGTGCGATGTCAGTGCAAGTTAAAGAACCTCAGGTGGTCGAAATTTCAGGAACGATCAACTGCTGCGCCTCTTGTACTCATATCTTGATGGTGGGAAGTAGACCCCTATAAATTATTATTATTATTATTATTATTGTTATTATCTGCTACTTTGACAAAGGTCTCCGGGAGAAAACTGACTACTTCTTTTAAAGCGACCAAGAGGTAGTTAAGTAAGCATAGTAAAACGTAACCAGTGAGCGCGGACGTAATCACACCGGCAGTGCTAGTTAAGACGTGTAGTGATGCAGAGCTTAACCAGAGGCACATAAAGCTACATATTGCAGCGGCTTGCGTATTTTTGTTAAGTGCTCGCGTAAAGCTTAGGCCGAGGTATGACCATTAACTCCCAGTACTAGCATTCTTTCGACGAGAACGCTGACGCGACTAAAATGACATTGATATGAATTCTATCGAGGCAAAAGGCCACAAGTTGTCGATGTCAGTCCTGCTGCTGCCGTAAATAGCCGCTGTGGACACGTGTCCGTATAAACGTTAAAATGACTACGGTGAAACTAAAATTATTATGTTGCACGTATATACAAAACGCTATGGGTCGTTTATGTTCTGCGGATGCGAATTTCGTTCCCGATATTCCGTTAGGCCTACCATTCAACTACGCCCGCAGAACAAGAAGTGTCTAATGATGCGTCGTACCGGTTCGCACATGAATGGAATTCATTACAAAGGGCATGTTGACTCCGGTGGCTGGAAGCAATGTTTGCAAACAAGGTTACAGCAGTCAGAACATCCTACCAGATTTACACATATCTTCTTACATGGCAGCAGGGAAGGATATCCGACCGCAGTGTGACGTCAGAGGAAAGGCAATGGTAAGGAGGTGTAAATCGGAAAGGGTGAGATATGCGATGCGGCAAGGACAGGACAGCTCACAAAGAAACCAACAATGATGACGTCACGCTAGGATGAAGAATGCCCCTATAGAAAAGAGAAAACCATTATACGCACCTGCGACTTGCACCGTCAACAACGCCATCGAAAGCGCGATGCTTCACAATCCACCGCGAAGACACAGCAGCAGCGCGCGTGGCATTCCAGGCTCCGCACACAAAGAGCTCGACGCCTCCATGCCCGCATATGTAAGCGGCGCATCTGGCTCGGCGGTCTCTCTCGGCGCCCGCATTGTGTCGGGGTCGTGACCGCGGGCGAAAGTGCCGAGAGCGACGCGGCCGCGCAAAGCAGAACGACTCGCGTAGGCGATCGAGAACGTAGCTCAAGCGAGCGCGAATCCCCGACAGCAACGGAGGAGGGCTCACTCGGTAGATTCATCGTGGAAAGAGCGCACTCATGCGATGAAAGAAAAGTGCGATGGACTTCGGCGGCCCCGTTAAAATGCCGCTTTGATACGGTTTAAATGACAGCGCATGCAGCAGGAAAGTAAGGAACAAAGTTTTTGAAAACTGGCTTGGAAAGGATAGACAAAGTGATGATGGAGTGGCATTCAGTTTCGCCGGGTATATGGAGGCCGCGAACAGCGCACGACAGGCGAGCTGTGACAGTATGTTTAATACGCATGTGGGTATCTCTTCTAATCCTTCTGATACTGCGTTCTAAGAAGTCTTATTCTGAATAAATGCATGCCTGGTCATCACTTATAACCAGTGAAAATAGGATGAACCCGATTTGAGAATTATTTCATCCGTGTGCAGAGAGAGTGATGTTTTGCTTTGGAAACCGTGGATACTCCTGAAAGCAGAAAGTAAATGAAATTCGAAAGCATATTGATTAGGTGCGTTGTATTCTTAACCATCTAATGATTGCGGTGAGAACACAGTGCGAGTGTACTGGTTAGCGGTAGAGATAAATATATGGAAGTGACCTTTCGATATAGCTTGGAAAAAGGTGAAAACAAGAGTAAGTTGCAGATATTCTTGCGATTTTATTGTTACTTATGTACAGTTTGGAAGTGTCTCTTACACAATTGAGGAAAATAGGTGGGTAAAGGTGTGCTTACATCATGTATATAAATTGCAGTGTCTCATACGCTGTTTTCGTGTTTGATTTGGTGTGTTCGAATTGCAGCGTATATGAGTAGGAATGTTTTGTGCGTTGATTCATATTTACTGTTGTATAACCCCTTGTTGCTGTGTTTTTTGTTTTACGATGTACTTTTCTGTGTGTCCACTCCTGCTTGGAGTCAAGTGACTCCGCTGTATTTCTAAATAAATAGGAACGTCTAAAAGCCTAAGGCGAAGGCCCGACGTGCCTATCTGGGCTCCAGAGGGCTATGGTCTTTCAACCGCGCTGTGTGCAGGGCCTTGTGGGAGGGAGTAGTGGTGCCAGGCCTCACTGTCGGAACTGCAGTGTAAAGCCTGATCTCCACAACGCGATGTGCGCTACAAGAGATAGACATGCCGGCTCTTCTGTTCTAGGCACATATATATGCCTACACAAGCAGCGTAGTAGGGAATGGGCTGGTCCTCTTTCCAAGATCGTGAGGCTTCTACCAAAATCGCCTTTCAAAGGCGACTCAGTGGAATACTCGAGAGCCGATGTGCCCGGCAGGCATACAAGTATATCCCAATCCGCTGCATTAAAACCAGGTATGTGGCCCGGACCGAAGCCCTCACAGAGCAATATGGTGTGGAGTGGATGCCACTCACGACCAAGCTGCTTGGCAAAAGAAGTCTAAAAGTACGGGATTGTATCAGGACTGCTGGTCTGCAAAAGTAAGCGACGGCAAAACAAATCCGGCATAGTTGATGTACTGCTCAGGAAAGCAGGTCATTTACAGATGGCGCACTTTTACGAGAAATCCATAGGCAGCAGTCTCCTGTGCTAGGTTTGCGTAGCGCAGTAGCCACTCAGACCGTAATGATGCAGGCGTGACGTCTGCTGGTTAAAGTACGAAAGCTCGCGTTTTAGCTAGTCCTAACTTATTAGTATTGGACTATCTCATCACTGTACATAAACCCAGGCAAGCTCCGCTTTATGCTTATTTTTTCGCTGGCTTTAGTAACTGGTTTAGACCGTCTAAAGCTGCCTACTTCGACAACATTTGCCACTAAAACTTTACTTAAACAAGGTTTTCGGGAAGCAAGAAAGGAATCGTAGACATTTCAGGAGCTGCTGAATTTAAGTTAAAAGAGAGGGGGTTTGGTTTAATGTATAGAAGAAAAAATAACGCATAACCAAAGTGCCACAGGCTTCTCGTGGAAGCTTGTCATTGCGAATAGATAAAAACGACGGAACACGATTTGCATATATGACTTCATTAGTTGACGGAATGGTAGGGGCATTACAGTGCAGAAACTTCTATTCGCTTGGTCAGTGCCACATTTGCTAAACTGCATCGTTCTGGAAGATTCTCTGCCACACTGCCCACGCTGAGAATTTTCGCTCTGTAAAGTGCATAAAACTCGAGAAAAGAACTACGCCTTGGGCATATACTTTAAACTAACTGACGCGCGCATGCAAATTGCCGTCTCTGATGGACGAGCGTGACCGACGGAGCTTATGTATGCTTCGAAGAAATTGCAGACGGCGCAGAACTGCGAAGCGGTACGCACACTCCTTTCAACGCCTTAGGAAAGCGCAGCCTTCCTGCTCCTGCTCTAAGTCTCATTTGCATAAGCAGTAGCAGCAGGAACTTAAAAGGTTGCAGCTCGAAAAGTGGAAGGGACGCGTAGGAGGGGAAAGAAACGAGTGTACACTTAGGGAAGAGTTTTAACAAACTGAGCTTTGCCCAGCTCGCGAACATTTCGCGGTGCCCACTACTCCTTTTTTTTTCCCACTTCTGCCGAGGCAGAAGTTACTGAGCTGCTTTAGCACCCAAAAAATTATCTATAGATGGTGTTCCCTTAGGCGCGACCGTTTTGCACAGCGGCCGGCTCCGTCTCTAATCTGGCAACCCTCTCGCTTGTCAAACACGCTAGCGTTGCCATGACTACGCGCATCGAGAAATGTAAAAGCGAGGATAGGGCGTCACAGTACGAACCTTGGAGCCTAGTCACAAAATAAAATACTTAAGGGGGAGAACCGTGCGAAGTATGCGCTCTGCGCACGTGTGGGCAAGCGGTATGTACATGCATGGCCAAAATCAACTGAAGTTTACCGCCTCTAAACAGCGTCTCGCGCCGCGGGAACTGTGTCGGTCTAATCGTAAAGACCCTTTTCATAAACTGTAAAGCTAGCTTCCCTGCAATGCAGCTTGCCCTACTAATGGCGGCATTGGCAATCTGGCAAACAGCGTGTGCAAGCGCAATTTGCTCGATAGGGTATGCAAAATGTCGACGCAGCCCTTCTGATACAAACATTCCCAAAAAACGGGCCGCAGCATGTTCAACTTGAATTTTGACAGCATTTATTTATACAAAACCGCTGTCGCCATTAGTAGGGCAAACTGCATTGCAGGGAGGCTAGCTTTACAGTTTATGAAACGGGTCTATACCGCAAGGCACCGCGTACAAGACATGAGACGTAGTTGGATAGCCGAGGCTATATTGAAAGCGTGTGACGCCGCCTGTAGTGTTTTTCTTGGTTTTTTCCGTGGCAACGGGCCCTACGAGCAGGTTCGCACACACTAGAAAAGGGGAAGACGCAATTTGCTCGACCAAGGATGCGCTGTCCAGACGGCTCCTCCACACGGTTTAAACCTTCATGAATGAGAATGTATACAGTACAGGATACATGCTATACCGTACTACAGAATACGGAACAGTATCCCGTGATTGCTCAGCTTTGCCTGCCAAGGCAGGAACGACCGATTAGGAATTCGGAACTGCCCAGGGATTAGTCTCTCCTGCCTGTCGACACAGAAGTGACCAATGAGGGAGGAACAATGCGGAATTGTATTGCCTAATCCGCGGCACGGAATAGGGCCCCAGTCCACTCTTAAACGGAACACTCAAAAGTCCCATTTCGGTGTCCTCGCTCCTTTAAGTATACTCTAAGCAGCTCCCTCGTATGTAATCATCTTCACACTATGACTTTCGGCTATTATTCCATCATCAAGCATCGTACTGTCGCGATAAAGCTCGGACAGACGTCAGCGAGACGTTCTAGAAGAGTAGCAGGACAGTTTGTTAACACGAGAACATAGCACAGACACTTCTTCGTCTTCGCCTAAATATCGCAAATACCCACTAGACGTGAATGCCCGTTAATGTTCTTATCTTCGTTATCGTCTGCAGAGCACAGGCGTCAATACATTACGCAGCACCAGTGCGTCAATACGTCGATGCCCGTCACAGAACATGTGCTGACTACGGTGGTTTATGTTTCATTATAGCTTTTCCGGCAACGCGTATAACAAACGATAAAAGAGTACGCACAGACCCAGAGCGGCGCGGAGTAATAAAGAGCGATTGAGATTGCATAGTTACATAAGCCGAACGTAAGCACCGTTGCGCGATCGCGCGGCTGGTAGTATGGCATTGAGGTGGCCATTCCACATGGGAGTCGTTTCAAACAGAACCCAAGAATTGTAGTGTATCAGATATGTCGTATTCTTGCTTTCATACCTGCAAATATTTCTGAAACCTGAATATCGACGCGGACGCGTGTGCACTACTCATGTTCATTTGTTCCATATTGGAGGTCCGAGATATCTACTAATTTCTAGCAGTGGCGTAGGCAGGCATGGGCTGACCGGGCTGAAGCCCCCCCCGAAATTTTTCCAGCCGGTGCCCCCTGCCTATCTATGCTGCCCATCACATATACGAACAAAGGTGCCCATTCTTGGAAAGTGCGGCTATGCGCATTCGCGTCTCATCGGTGGTCTTAAAAACGAAGAACGCGGCTCTTTCCACTCACAAAGGAAGTTGACTTGTCACTCTATGGCGGGGAATGTTGTAGTTTGTCTGCAGGAAACCGTGGTGGCAAACGAGGGGCACCTGTCATTTTTCGGCAAAGAGTGCTGTGATAAGAGCCTGAAGGGGGAGCTTGCAGTCTTTGAAGCACAGTGCTGCGGCAGGCAGACGCTTTTGCAATGCGTTGACAATTAGCTCTCTGCAGTGATGGAAGAACATGGCGAGTCTGCGTATCTGGAATCATGCGTGGTTTTGCTGGGGGTGAAACGTTCGCGGGCTAAGGTCATCGAGCTAGCGAACCAAGCACAAGATAAAGTATGCGGCTGTTCCCCGTGCAATGCCTTCCCCTGTGCCGCCCGACCCTTCTTCCCCTCTTATTCCTATTTCTGTGGGGCGCCGACGCTTTTCGTGCGTTGTATGCGCTCGCGTGGGGAATATGGCGTACAGTGCATGCGTTTTTTCTTTTTGAGTAGTGCCCCTACATGGGTGGCCCAATACAGCTTCGCTTTTGCTATTTTTCTTCACGACTTACATATGGTTACAATGTGTGCGCACGGCGTGTCCCCTTCTGAGAAGGGCGATGCGGCAGAGTGGAAATTTCGACCAACTGGACAGCACTGCTTTACAATGGTATCCACAAGCACTACGGAATAACGAGTCGACAACAAGACGCGCTGCGGTTCATCGCCGAGCGTGCACAAGGGCATGCACAACAGCTCCGCTACCAGCAGGTGGTGGTCGCGACATTCATTCAAGAAGAGGTGACCATATTCGTATCGTCGCTTTCGCGGCAATATGTCTCAAGGACGGCAGCGGCTCTCCGTCTTCTGGGCAAGCTCATCTTTGCAGCGCCCACAAACGAGCGAGACCTCGAATGCTAAGTCCTTTTCTTCAACTGATTTGTACTTACATGATGCCTTATTCCTCTGACAATACTTTGTAATGTGCCTAAGATGAGCTGTATGGATTATATGTGAATTCTTTGATAATGTTTGAATAGTCATTTGCTATTGCTCACATGTGGTCATATGATGCCTTATTGATTTCAGCAAGCCAGGAAATCAATTTGAAATCATTTCATTTCTTAAATACGATATACAGCGTTTTAAACATAACAGCCGAAATAAGTACGGTCGCCGAGACGATTGAACGATCAATCAATAAATGAGTCAATCAATGAGCAGCCAATGGGAAACAAAAATGAGTAAAAATCTCTTTATACCAATACCTTTCTTGGCTACAGTATCTGGTCGAACAAATCGAACAGAGAAGGCTAAATGTCAAGCAAAAGTGCAAATGAGTTCCATGAAGAAAAAAGAGCGCAATACAACGGTGACAACAGGTACAAAGGACAGGCATTTAAAGCATGCAAAACAAACTTACCCACATCGAGCCTTTGCTCATTGAAGTAAACAGATTTATCAGGACGCTTTATTTTGAAGAAAGTAGTGTTTAGATGCATGAAATACTAAAATTTCGCGCAACTGTTAATTCAATTCCAAGTTAAAGCACCGAGAAAGTCCTGCAGTTATTCGCCATTGGAATAGTTTCAATTGAGGGTTGTATGCACTACCATTATATGCTTGCCTGGTGCGCGGAATCAGAGCCGAAAATATGGCATGTCTCTAACTCACTGAACGGGATATTACTTCTCCGTTAGGCAGAAGGAAACTCACTATTTTTGGACCTTGTTTAGTAAGGGAGCCAAATAAGTTATTTACATCAGCCCCCATGTTTTTCAACAGCAACCTAAGTGAGAGCGAAATAAGAAAAAAACGTACAAAGCCCCATGAAGGTCACAGGGAAAATATTAGCGTGTAAGAACCATAAGAGAGCTTTCTTTTACAAACTTCTTCTTTAACCTTGATGTGTCTAAATCGAGCACTAGGCATGTAGTATTGTCAACTCAGTGTAGCAAGCGATCGCGTAAGGTTAAAACAAATGAAGTTTCAGTATGCAAAAACCAGTGAGATACGGCTAGTACTAGTTGATAATCTAGTATCTGTCGATGCTGGTGCTGCATCAAGTGAGTACATTTGTGAACTTCGTAAGTAGAAAGCTTATGGCGAATGTCATTGATACAGGAAATATTTTATACCTAATACGGATCCTTCTGCCATTGTGACGCCCCGAGGGGCGTCGGCAGGGTGAAACACGGGAAGGCGGGTAGCGGGAGTTTTTGGCCTTCTGCAATCCTACTTTTCGGCTGCCACTGCGGTCAGAGAATCTCGTTAGCCGCGAGTTTTGAGGAAACCGCGCTTTGACAGAAGAGCTGGCGTTTGTGCGGCGGTCCCAGATGAGAGTGTGCATTAAGCCCGAACCACATGGAGCGCTTTTTCCGCCGTTTTCTGGCGTTTCTCTCTCCGGCGTCACTCTGCGTCGACGCTGAGAGTGACGGCAGCCGAAACGCCGAGATCAAGACCGTCCAGATATTGACGCCGCCGCCGCGCTGCAACGCCGACGCCGGAAACTGCTGGGTGAGCGGACACCAATCAGCGCGCGGCTCGAAGCGACTTCCGCCGGAGAAATGGCGTCCTCGCCGAAGCGGGCACGGCCCGCCTCGAATATATTCAGTCATCGTCGCGAACTGTGTGAACCTCAAGATCCCAACTGACGCTTGTATTTGACTCATGTTTGTCTACAGATGCTTCGACAGCAACGCACACGGGATTACATTACGCCGTTTTCGAGAACCATTCTCAATTACTTCGGCAGCTAGGCCTCAAAGATAAGCGCGAGTCTCGGAAGCCATCGATTTTGAGTTTGCTGGTTAACTTTGATCTCCATAGGTGCCGCCACAAGTACAACAACAACAACAACAACAACAACGACAACAACAACAACAAAAAACTTTTGCGGACAGTGTGCTTCTTTTGCAATGCTATGAATGTCTTGTGCACTGCGGAACTTCAAGTAAGGCATATAAGCTGTAATCGTGAATATTTATTGTTGTTCCAGTGGCGCACATTGCACACTGCTTTCCGTGGTCCTACATTAAGTTCATCGGCGCACGTTGTGTGACGCTGGGCTGGCGCCGGTGTGTGCGCTCGTCGTGTGGTTGGTCGCCCTCACTTTCGGCGACGTTGTGAAGACGGCGAGAGACGCAACGCCAGAAAACGGCGGCAAAAGCGCTGCATGTGGGTCGGGCTTTAGGCGGCGACCACGGTGTTAGAATAGGTTGCGGCGACATTGAAGACGACAGAATGCCGCCAAAGCGAACCCAGCGCGCTCATAAGTGCCTGAAAAAAGCCAACGGAGCGTCCCCGGTATGTGTCGATCACCGTGCAATGCAGTAAGCAGAACTGCTTCTCGGACGCGCACATCTGGCCGGCCACAGAGGAGCGACTCCCCACAGGCGCGTCCACCATGGGCGCGTCTTTTCACCGGGCACTTCCAGCATGAGGGCGCCTAGACGGCGCCAAATTGCTTGCACCTGGAGTGTTTCGGAATGGAAGCGGTGCTAGCTAACGCTCATTACGGTAATCTGTATACAAGTGTCGCCGGCACGGTGTTAGAGATTCTAACACCGTGGTCGCCGGTTAGGCTGTCCGACGTCGTGTCCGAATGTCGAGTTTTGTGTATGTTTATATTTTGCTTTCTATATTTTTGGAGAGGAGTTCGTACTGCGTTACACTGTGGAGGCGAGTCCCAAACAATAGTCGCACGGCGGGTTGGACTGGTGCGTTTTCTACCGGTGACGTTGCCGTAGACAACCATTGGATAGACGCCCTGGTGAGGCGGAGCTGTCAGGGAGAAAAACTCGTCTCGGGACAGAGGACAAGGCGGAATTTTGGAGATTCGAGAGACTCGAAGAGATGCAGTGACCTTCCGTCATGTGAAGAAGTAAGCTTCGTTTGCGATCCCTCCCTCATGCAAGCCTGCCCGTTCGGCTCTCCAACCTCGGAGAGTCGATGTAGTCTTTTCGAGAGCAGGATGCGAGCAGCAATGATCGGGGAGAATCCGCGAGCTACGGCGACTTCGTGGTCGACATCCGAGTTTCTAACAAAGCACCTGTGCACAGGCTGGCGACGAGAGCTTTGTGCCGATGGAGCCCACCCAGATAGGCGTTCTTTTCGTTGGCGGCAGCAAGCGTACTTGAGACATTGCGCCATTAGTTTATGAGCTGTTTTACCCCTCGTATTGGCCGTTCATTGAAGAGTTTGTTTGCCCTGTTAATTCCTGTGCTGCACTATGCGTTTACGTTGCTATTTGTTTGCCTCGCATCATTACGTTGGCTACCAATTGTTAATTGTATACTTTGATCATGTTCACATATTAAATTCCATGTCTTGTGGACTTAATTAAGCCTGTTGCCTTTTTTCTTCCCGGCCCAAGCACGAATCCGGTTCGGTTAATTGGTTGTTGAGGTGTGTGGACAGAGGGGGTGAGCGAGTATAGTGGGATTACGTGAAGCATTTCGAACGGAGTCGTAACGTAGTTGTGGTACTTGTGAAGTGTTGCGGTGTAGAACCGCCTCCCCCTTTGCGCGAAGTAGGGACATCTCACCATTCCGGAGTTCACTTCAGCGAGTTCCAAATCAGATTTATCCATCGCAACTTGCATTCCGCATGCCACGAAGTAACTGTAGGGTGTTAGTCCCAACAGCACCGTGGGATTTTTAATTTACCTGGCAAAAGTGTGAATTGGCAAACCGCATAAAAAACTTTTTCAATATTAAGAGATATTTTACCACGTTTTCCAGCTTAACAAGAGTGTCAGTAATTATTCGTGAAAGAGTCGGGACGGTGACGTTTGTGAGCTTAGTGGAGAGAAAACCATGTTTCGGGAGGCCTACCATGGTAATGAGGACGGCATTTTTCTGTAACGCAATAGGCTTAATTCTTTTAAAAAAAGAAGTGGTAATATGTTCAGGACAGATAGATCTGGAGCTGCTCAGAATCACTATCGCAAGCAAATCTCTGTTCTTCCTGCAAATGTATCGAAAATTTGGTGAAGGAAGCGCCTGTATAATGTAGCGAACGCCGAACGGGTAAGTTTGGATGAGGAAACCATAAATACGAAATATATACTAAAATGCTGTCCTGTATCTCTACTAGCATGTTAAGTTGGAAAGAGTCTTCCGGAGTTTATCAGGACAACGCCACAATAAATTCATAAAGGGTTTCAAAAATGTGTTTGTTATGGCGTCATTTTCAGCTTACCTACCTCAGGTATGCTGCCCGCTGTTCCCGGCTGCGCCTTCTATCGCGAATTCTTTCATGCGTATGTGTACATCGATCATTATAGTTCATTTTGAAATGGTCATCAAGGTAGTAGCGTGGGCAAGTGACGAATCTTCGCAGTCGTGGAGAAATAGTCTTTCTACTAGATTTCGTCGATACATTGTCGTCGGTGAAAGTTTTGAATGTGCGAGAGTATTGCTATCTCGGTGCTCGGTTGACATGGCAACTGAAGGCTGAAGTAGGCCGCACATGCTGTCCGAATCTATACTCATTGGGCGACGGTCCACGCAAATACGTCACGTGCATATATATATATATATATATATATATATATATATATACACACACATACACTCTCCCTCCCGCCTGCCCGTCGAAAATTCCCAGCCCCCCCCGAAAAAAATTTCTGGCTACGCCACTGATTTCTAGGGTTTTGCGTGCCAAAAACCATGATATCATTAAGAAGCTCAACGCGGATGAGGACTGCGGAAATTATGGCCGCCGAGGTTCTTTAAACATTTTACTTTCCAGTGTTCCAATATTGTAATATGGGAAGGACCACTTTTATTTTTACTAATTAATAAGCCATGCATTCTAGTTTAGACAGATAATAAACATTTAGACAGAGTAAATAAAACCTACGCAAAAAGCATATGTTGCGTTCTATGAATACAAAGCATTTTTTTGCCTTCTTGCACTTGAAAATTTCTGAACATTTTTTCAATGAAAAAAAACAGAGCCACCACATGGGCAGACGGTCAATGATTACTAGAGGCTGTAATAATAAAAAAAGCTACAGCTTCTCTCCCATCCAGTTTTGGGATTTTCATAAGAATATTGTTTTTTCTTGGGACGTACTAACAAAAAGTGCTTGCTCATTCTAAATGTTGCTCTAACTTTATCACGAAGAATTTCTCAGACCAAAGTCAAATGTGCACAACTCTTCCACATTTCTTGTCACTGGTTGACACTGCAGCCTTTTAAGCGTACCCGTTAAACGTGCACTGGTAAAGCACAGTGCACGCGCCTCTGGCGTTTTCACCTCCGTCCAAAATGTAATCGCCGTGGCCGGGTTCGCACCCCGTTAAGTCAACAATACCTGTACAATGCAGGCTGTGCAACGAATCATTGCAGACACCGCAGGTGCTCTGTTGCGCCTATGTACATAGGAATGCGATCAGTGTTCCACAGCTCCCGCTATACACGGCGCACATGTGTGCTGTATTATGTTTGCAGAGGAGGCGGCCGGTCTATGTGCCTACGCCGCAGTTATTTGCACTTGTGCTTATGCGGTGTATACCGCTGTGCAATTTCAGTTAAAACTGAATACCTGCATGAAGAAGTAGAAAACCGTCATATAAAAAGTAAGCTATAAAGTAAATAGTAAGATAGAAAAAGGCAGGCTACGCTGCGAACAAAAGGGTCCAATAACGGCAAACAAGAAAGAAGTAGCTTATCGCAGGTGGTGGATGTAGTGGATAATTTCTTTCTTTCTTTTTCAGAATATGTGCTGCGAGCTTATGCGTCGCAGGAAATGAGCAACGAGTCATTGCTTCATGTAACGCAATGCTTCATGTCACGCCCGAAGTAAAGTAAGATGAAATGAAGGAGAAGTACGGAATACCCGTTTCCTGCTGGCAAAGTGCATAGTGAAACGGTGTCAGTCACGCGTACACAAGCACTTCTTTTCAAAGGTGATATCATCTATTCATTTACCGGAATCAAGTAGTTTGAGTATGGCCTAGATTGGATAACCGTTTACCAAGCCAGCTTTTGCAAGTAAAGGCAGAAAAAAAACTTTTCTCGCATTAACCTGCACCCACAGAGAAGAAAATTCCCAACGTAGACCCTGATGTTCACTTATGTAGCTTGAATGACACTAGTCCTATGTATCTTGAATGGCACTGGTAGTGGAGGGCTCCGGGAATTTTGACCACCTGGGGTTCTTTAACGTGCGCTGACAACGCACAGTACAGGGGCCTCTGGCATTTTCGAGCTGTGTACTGTGCGCTGTCAGTGTACATTCAAGAGCACCAGGTGGTCTAAATTTCGGGAGCCCTCCTCTACGACTCCTCCATGACAATGGCGTTTCTTTCGTTTATATCTCCTTCAGTTCCTTCACCCCCCTCACGGACGCTTAGCCGTGTTCCCGACATGGGCTGAAGAAATTAGCGTCCCGTCCTTAACCTAACCACAATCATCATCAACGAACACAAGTGTCTTTTTTTTGTGTTTTTTTTTTAGTTTTCCATTGCATCACCGTCCGAATGCGGCCGCCGAAGCCGGAATTCGACCCCCCGACATCGGGCTTCGCTAGCCAACAACTAGCAGCTAATCTACACCACGGTGGATAAGCCGCGCCACCAGATACGTCGTTCGTATTGCTGATAAATCACCGGCGAATTTTCGTTTCGGCTGGGCGAACTGCTGGGGTGTCTTCTGACTAATGGTAAAGCTCCAACTCGCTGATACTTGTGAAGTAATTCGTTCGGCCATGGCAAAAGTAAAAGAACTTCACGTGCATGCTCGAGACCCGCAACTCAGGAGATATAGCGGTCTTCGTAATATTCAAATTTGGGCGAGCTAGTGAAAAGGGACGAATTTCAGCACAAACAAAGGTAGCCACCGCACAGCGTAAGTCTCTTTTTGTGATCGCTCTTTCTTCCGAGGTTCATCAAGTATCGCTACTCGGAGTGGTGGCTAGGGTGCCGGCATGGAAACCTATGGGTAGCAGGATAATCCCAGCTAAGGGCGGCCAGATTTCCGTTCGCACAAAACGGGGAAAAAAAGAAAGAAAACGTTTGAATACTTAGATTTAGGCGTGTGTTGAAGAACCCGAGCTGGTAAAAGTTATTTTTAGCCCTCCACTGTAGGACGTGCCTCATAAGCATATCGATGTTTTAGCACGCTAAACTGCACCAGTTCTTAATATCGTTATTATTATTGTTATTATTATTATTATTTTAGTGTTATTATTTAGCAAAGTTCTTTTTAGCATGGTTATGGAGAGAGTCCAGCGACGACAAAAGAACCGGCACCCAAGTGTCGCGCACTGAGGGCTGACCTTTGAGACAACTTCATTTCGGTGTGTCAAAACAAGGTGACGTCAATGCCACCGGAGGAGCCGGCACTAGCAAAAAAAGAGGAATTTCTAGCTAGTTTTAATGTTTGTTACTTTACCGCTTGTCGGATTCACTCACGGTATCGTTATTGTGCTTTTTTTCCCTGGCCCTTGCGCAGAGAGTTTCTCTAAGTGTTCCTATATATCCCGTCCAAGAATTTCCATCAACCCTTTTTTCATTGGTATATATGGGTTTGGAACGCAGTGAGTCTAGACGCTGAGCTTGATTTTGGTGGATGGGGAATTGCTGCTTATACTTTGAAAGGAAGGTCAACAAATGAATACACAGCAACGAAATCGCGTTTGCTTATGCAGCACATGAAAAGCATGCCGTCCTTTACTAAGATGTTCAGATTAGGGCGACCTTTGGGTGCGGATGTGCCGTTGCCTAGCAACAGACTGGCGTATTTATTGAATTCCACCATACTGTGTAGCAAGGGATAGCAGCAAATTCAAGGCGCTTTCCAAGTGCCACCGTTCAAGATGCCACCGTGGTCTATTGCTGGGCGAGAGCGCATGCACGACTCGAACTGCTCTTGTCGACCTGCTCAACAAGCTGGGTTTGTTTCGTGGGGTTTAACGTCCCAAAACCAGCTGTGATTATGAGAGACGCCGCAGTGGAGGTCTCCGGAAATTTCGACCACCTGGGGTTCTTTAACGTGCACTGACATCGCACAGCACACGGGCCTCGACATTTCGCCTCCATCGAAATGAAGCCGCCGCGGCCGGGATTCGATCCCGCGACCCTCGGATCAGCAGCCGAGTACCGTAGCTACTAGGCCACCGTGGCGAGGCAACAAGCTGGGTCGGCGTGACCCCTATGCAACGGTGTTATAACAGCCAAACATGATTCCAAAAAACTCCCTTTTGAAAAGTTCGTTAAAAATAAGATCGAACATTAGTCTCGCATAACTGACATGATTCTATCGAACCGTCACATGCTACTTCATTTCTCATTGTACGAAAACAATAAACGTTACGCCAAAACAAGTTACAATAATTTTAGTCATCTCACGTGCCATATTAAAATTACAGAGCTCACCTTTGTGGAGGAGTCGAAATTAATTTGGACCACCTGATGTTCTTTAACATTCACACGACTCCAAGCCTTAGAATCCAAGCACAACAATTAATACGCACGAATCCAAGGAATAATTTGCCAATAATTATTCCTCGCTCATACACGGCTGTCATAATCTTCCTTCAGGCCTTCCTTGGGTTCCATGACAGCCTTCAGTGCGATACGCACCGTTCCCGCATTAACAGAAGCAAGATGAGCCCCACCATGGTGGTCTTGGGGTTATGGCACTCGGCTGCTGATCCGAAGGTCGCGGGATCGAAGCCCGACCGCGACGGCTGCATTTTGATGGAGCCGAAATGTTGAGTCCCGTGTGCTGTGCGATGTCAGTGCACGTAAAGAACCCCAGGTGCTCGAAATTTCCGGAGAACTCCACTACAGCGTCTCTCATAATCACAGCTGGTTTTGGGGCGTTAAACCCCACAAATCAATCAACAGAACCAAGACGAGGGGGAACTCATAAAATTGCAGCAGTGCCCCCCCCCCCCCCCTTGGTGGCCTTGATCGACTAAGTGACGGGCAAGATACACGAGTTCGAAAATACGTTTGAACTGTAACTTTCTTTTTGCAGCTTGCGCTTCAATTCAACGTCAATACTTCTTGCTTCATACGCTCTATGCATCAAAAATAGGCTTATCGTCGTTTTCCAAAGTCCCGCCGGAAAATGAAAGTTCCAGTGCTTGGAAGCACTGTATCAATCGGCGTGTTCGACGTTCG
Organism: Hyalomma asiaticum; assembly: GCA_013339685.2. Taxonomy (NCBI): domain Eukaryota; kingdom Metazoa; phylum Arthropoda; class Arachnida; order Ixodida; family Ixodidae; genus Hyalomma; species Hyalomma asiaticum. Next base: position 65,233,923 of record CM023488.1, read on the forward strand.
TCCTTGCCCCTCTTGGTGCCACTCTTCCTTCAGTGGTATTTCGAAAATACGTCCCTCGCGAACACCTATCTGTTTCACTCAATGTATGGCTGTCTTGTTTGAAAGAGACACCTGACACTTCCACATCCCTAAATGTTGCTACGTGGAATAGCGAAAATGCGCGCTCTTACTTGAGTTAGCGAGCAGTGTGTGGGTTCTAGGTAATGATGTCGATGAACTGATAGCTATAAACGGTGGAGAACAGGGAATGTCGCTGCAGGCAAAGTTTCTACAAATGGACTTGTCTTTGTCAGGATGGCCGCCCTGACGAAAAAAAGTGCACTTGTTGATACGTTGGCTCCAGTGACTTGCCCTGTTCTCCACCGTTTTTAGGGATGTGTTCACTGATTCACTGCGCTATCTTCCCCTAAGCTTCACTTCTACTTTACTTAATGATACGTCATACATTTGAAGATACGGCTTTTAAAATCGCGCATATTGGCACTATGTTTGACATGCAAAAACAAAGAAATCAAATAGATAGATAGATAGATAGATAGATAGATAGATAGATAGATAGATAGATAGATAGATAGATAGATAGATAGATAGATAGATGCGTCTAAAGTACAGACAGACACATATGGCGTCCTGCACATCTACGTCTAAAGATCGCATGCAAGGTAACCCCAATGCCAAGAAGATGAACGGACGTTTTTATTTTCTTTGTGACTGAAAAATCACGACAGCAGTAGCAGGACTACATTCGCTAGCCGCTGGACACACCGAATTCGGGTGCGTAGCTTCCGCACCCCCGGGTATAGAAGCACACATTGCAAGTTTTGTACGTCGTACGTAATTCATGTCTCGCTCTGCGCTCCATTTCTCTTCACGTGGTTGAATTCGGGGCACCTTTTCTGAACCGATGCCGTGTTTCTTGATTCAGTAGGCACTGTCCTCGGGCACAATAAATATCGATTTCATAATAGATTGAGCAATGTTCTCCAAATCAAAACAGTTGACCAAGGCGAGCGACCTTTGCGAGCGGTCTCATGGCGGCATCGCAAAAATACACACAAAGTTGCCACTCAAAATGTCAATATGATGTGTTCGAGAGAATAAAGAAAAAAGAAAAAGAAAAATGTTTCGGACGACACAAGAACCTTACGACACTGTTGACGACCCATGACACTTTCGATGAAAGCCTATGCTCTGGCACATTTTCGTAGAAAATCTAAGTCGGATAGAGCGACATATGCACCGGCGTTGCATTGCTGCAGTTTCATTGATAAAGTGCTACACAAGGAGCCTATAAACTTGCCCTTCAGTTCACTCCTTAATACCAGCGTAAACGTTCACCAAACTATAACACGCCTCTCGGCGTCACAGAATGGTCAAAACTTCCATTGTCTTCCACAAACATAATTCTTTCCAGCGGTTCATGAATTATAATTCCGAATAATGGTGACAAAGACCAGTTGACTACTTCCTCAAGTGGACTTGCCTCATTGTGCGATAAACGGTTTTTATACGGGATCCCTTAGACGAGGCAGTACCGATGATGACCCGTACACAAAGGTAGAGGGCTTCGAATTGTTTTGTTATTCTTTTTTGACACTCTGCGTCTAGCTGTAGTTGTAGGAATGGAACTCCAGACTTTACATTCACCCGCAGAAGGTCACTGCCGTCGAACCTCCCCGGATAACAATGCACCACAGTCAATGCCGGCACATGATATGTATATCGTCTTTGCAAAGTTCGTGCGTACACCCTAGTCGGTAAGATATGCAAAACGGAAGGCAAAGAAGTTGTCACTGCGTCTATATATCACAAAGGTAGACTTGTACGTTTCTTCTTTAACCTCATCAGTATTCGACAGTGTCGTACTTCACTTCCATATCTCTCCGGAACCGTATTGTTGCGCTTGTATTTCACTCTACATTTCAACCTATTTAAATGCAGCATCCAGAGCATTCCTGTCGTTTCCATGTTTGCATGTGGATTCAGTGCTTTCGCTGTACACAACAGCACATCAGGGCTTGAATACTGCTTGAACATAGCGCTGGTGTCGCATATGTAAGCGTGGCATTCTTGGAAGCTTCGACTTGAGAGTTCCGAGATGCATTCGGAATCGAAAACACATCCGGCTGTCTGAACATAGCCGTATAGCATAAGAGAAGGCATCGGGATGTGGGAGTTTATCTCCTTACTGCGTTGCAGCATTTTCACAGCAATAGAAAAACGAGATACTTGCTCCATGGAAGACTCCTGAATATCGTATCTGCGCGAAGCCTCAAGCAAGGGTTAAATCGCGACCGTACTGCTTTAGCAGAAATTCGACTTTTCCTTTTTACAAATAGATCTTACTTGCCGCTGTTTGCAGCACTAAAGAATGTCGCAGACTAGACATATAAAGCAAATAGAAATTGAATACTTGCCCGTTCTGCACAGGAAATTATAGGGCGTTTTGAAGCGATTGATTTACGTAACGCATCTAGTGAGTTATGGTTTAGATTTTTGACATGGGCGCAGCAATGTTGAGCAAAATAACTACGTGAAATTTAAACCTAGCGCAAATGAAACACACACACACACACACACACACAAACAAACAAGCAGACAAGGAATGATCGCACTGTCAACCGTTCATTGTTAAATATTTTGCCATGTGTGCGTGTGTGTGTGTATGTGTGTGTGAACGCATGCGGAGCTACAACACTCCTTGAATACAGCTGAGCAACCCGCGATACTGCCATGCTCAATCAAATAACGGTCGACAAGAGCACATATTTCGACATATGCAAACCACTCAATGCCGCACTACTACAGTTTAACTCGTTCTTTATAATGTAAGATCCTTCTAAATCTATACGAACTGCGCAGCAGTTTTTTTTCCAAGGATATTTTTCTCCTTCAACGTTTTGCAATGGAAGAACAACTGACCCGACAGCCTGTCCTGCTCAAACATGCAACTACGTCCGCAACAAGTCGTTCACAACGCCAGCCTAAGCATAAATATCACGAGCAGAAACACATGCAAACATAAATGTTTGCTTCAGTTTTTGTAAACATTAAAACCGTTCAGTCAAAATATGGTTCAACATCTTGCTCTAGCACGTCCTTCGTTCAGCGCTTTCAACTCCTCGCGTTGTTCCATCCATTATGCCTTTCTGATGTCTCACAGAAAAGATGTTCTACCATGGACACGCGTGCTGTATAAATGTTCCGCTCTCGTTGCACTCCCACCCCATCGCTGTCGTACATGCGAAGAAGACGAAAAGAGAGAAGGCCTTCAAGCACGCCTTTCAGTGACGACGCTCCAATATACGAGCCACGGGAGCCTTTGTGATCTGCACAGCTGCTGATGCGGGCCTCGCGCGCACGAAAATGGAGGCGCAGCTGCGCACGCTCGTTCTGCCACCGAAACGCTGGGAGAGGGAACAGAGTGAAAGAAGTGTAGGAGAGTACAGCGCAGCCAGTGAAAGAGCACCGGCCCTGCGCGTGACCGAGCTCAAGCCACTACTCTTCTAACGTCAGGGGTCGCATGCTGCGCAGGCAATTGTTTCGGCAGCGCCGCTAGCGCTGCCCAACAAACATTCTCAGCCAACGCATTCTTTCTCAGGGGTCACGTGTCTGACTAATAAATGCGCAGGAATAGCCAAGGAATATAGCTTCGAGGAGGGTGCGCTGGTCGACGCTGGTTGACCTTATGCTGTTTCATTTCACGGCAGCGTAAGCTGTCATGGGCTCATTATAGAGTCCGAAACTGATGACCATGGTGTCTGCCGCCGCCGCCACACGTTTACGTAACCGCTATCAGCTTCAAAGTGAAAAGAAAAGCTCGATACCTGTGCGGACTCGAACACATATCAATATGAACGGTACAACTACAACCCTCACGGACTCTCTCACCACTTGGTTGGGAGTTTTGCATCCTGAGCCATGGCTCTGATATGATTGGAGAGGTGGTAGTGGCATCCACATGTTGGCTCATCATAACAAGGCCGAGCATTTTGTGCTCTCGGCCACGACACTTTTTTTCTTTATTACATGGAAATGAAAACTGAGGTCACAGGGAGAGAAAGCCTACGCACTCGAAACTCGGGCAAACACGCACAGGTGTCCAACAAGTGCATCCAGTTAGGCGGCAGTTCTTGGGCAGCGTACGCACTTCTGACATAGGCCGCGGTTTCTCGGTAGGCTGATCTAGTGGAACGGGGGTTTTCGGCATGGCGATCACACAGTTTCGATCTCCATAGGCTGTACAAACCAAGTACTACGAACATATACTAGGGTGGACCGGCCACGACACTGATCGGAAACAGTGGTCTTCTACGTGACTATATGGTGCCTGCCACAGGCTGTCGTTTTACAACGAGGACAGGGAAAAAAGAGGACGACGTCGATGAAGAAGGGAAAGAAGACACTGCACAAGAAAAAGAAACATAAGAAGGAGAACTCGGCCAATAAGAAGGCGGTGACGAAAGAGAACATGAAGGCGACCACAACGAAGAAAAACAGGAAGCAGATGACGACAAAAAGAAGACGAAGCTGAAAACGCAAAAAAATAGAAGAGGAAGAACAGAGGGGGAAGAGCAGGAGTAAAGTAACACTAAAAGACAATACTGACAGAGCAACCAGCAAAATAGAGCTAACGTTCCCACTGTGCCGGGCCCTCAGCGAAGTCCTGGGAGTTTTTCTTTGCTCCTCTATACGAATGCTGTAAAGTAAACAAGGGAAACTCTGTGCGCGAGTACTGCGGAGAAATTCGCGGGCACGCTAGCAAAGAAAGGCGTGGCAGCCTTTCAAGCGACTCGGAGTACAAAGGCGGCAATTGTTTACACCACCGGGCGGGGACATCCTTTATGTATGTCTTGGGGACATTCTGTGACTCCAGTCAAGGGGGCGGTCCTCAGCGAAAAGGATTCGAGCTTATACTACTCTTCTTGCATAACCCTCGCCTTCTTCTTTACTGTTTCTTGCTCTCCTCGAAGAAAAGTAACCTCTGCCCGCAACGCTTCCACAGCACGTAACATAAAGGAAAGCGGCTGCTCTATTGAGAGGCTCGAATGGTTCTTCAGCATAACACGGGGACAAGGTAAACGCAAAGGTATTTTTTCCAAGCAGTAGCGATCACTTAGTGAGTTGATAATTTTCAAGCGCGAAGTCCATATCCTAAGCTGCATCCATTGAGAGAATGTCAGCGCATGAAGATGACAACATGGTGTCTAGCTGAGCGGGACACTTTTAGACTTGCTAGGTAGGTCATATTTCAAAAGCGCGCGCTTTTCTCCTTATAGTTACGCCCTCTCGGTACGGATAATGCAAGCTTGCGTTTCCTGATATATATAGCTGACAGAATAACTTCAATAAGGGAGCAATTTGACCTATTGCGCAAGCCGATAATGTCAGCGCTAATGGCTCAAGTGTACTTAGGTAGTTCTTATGACACGGCATTTCATTCAGCATCTCTCCAAAAGGGATTATTTTCTCATTATCATTTTACGAGATCCTCTACGGCCAAACTGTTTGTGGAAAAATTCTGAAGGAGAACCGCTATTTTATAAGGATAGCGTGAGCCGACGAAAGAATTGAGCAAAGTTCAGCGGAAACGTGCAGTTTTCAAGATGTCAGCCTAAGCATATCACGAATATCTGGATCAAGAACACATTAAAAATTCACAGCATATCCACGGGGTGAATGATGATGAGTGGGCGAAGCTCCGGAGTGAATCACCGGTAAACCGTTAATCTTCCGTGTAATTCGCCCAGTCGATCATCATGTAAAGACGTGAGAAACACTCTATTCGAACGCTGGGATCTCGCGTTTAAAGGGACGCTAGCACAAACGCGTTAGAAACATGCAGTACGCAGCCCCTTACACAGGCCGGAACGCGCACCGCGTTTGCCGACGCCATCACATGACTACTGAAAGAGTATAAGGCGGAGAGGCCACAGCGTCTTATACCAGCTTCTTACACGCGCCGTAACGCGCTAGCACAAACCCATCATCATCGTTAGAAACGGACAGTCTTTCGCTCTCTCTCTTTCTGTCTCTCTCACACAAGACAGCAGATGGAAGAGTGAGAGAGCTCGCGCGCCGGGAGTAACCGCGCCGAGGGCGAGCGCGAGCCTCCCGGCGCGCGAGCTATCGAGCGCAATCCTAGAACGAGGTGGTTACGACTACAAGGGACGAACGACCCACGCCTTAAGGAGCTTCGCCCCTAAAAGACCATCGACGGGTAACCCTCACTCCTGTGGCAAATATTGGGTGCTGAAGAAGACTGCGTTTCATTGAATTATATGACAGGTCTCCTCTCTCTATTGTGCACAAGGAAACATTTGTAGTGGGCGCGAGAGACGTAAGCACCAGAGAAAGGTTCCCTGTTTTCGAGTATCTGGAACGCCAGATGAAGCCTACTGAACGCCTAAATGTTATTAAACATATATAAATACAGCTATATCGGCTCAAGAACGTTAACTTAACAGCCAGAAAAGCCTGCATGCAAGCGAATAGAATAATAGAATATAGAATGAGTTTAATGACCCTACTGAATATAAAGCGAGGATGGTTTCGTTACACTCGTTACCATCAAAATCTCCTGCTGGGCAAGTTGGTTCATTCTTGAATGTTCTAGGTAACAGACCACAAAAAGGGAGACACAGACCTACAGGCGCTGTGTCTCTGTATGTTTCAACACTGTTTCAAAACTCGATGCCAGTGCTTTTAAAAGGGAAAGAGTGTATATATATAAGGGCTGGGGTGAGCTTACGTATTTAAGGAATTCTATGACAGACAGCACAAAAGACCACGCGTCTATGAAACCGCCGTACGTTCCCCAGAAATCGTCACCATTTCCTTGGCAGCTGCCAACGAATAGGCCACGATTACCCATCTGGCCGCTCTCTTGCTAAACACGGCATTAGTGAAGTACACTAGAGCAGCACGCGACTAAACTTTACAGGAAACAGCTGTTTGTGGTGTTTTTACTTGTCGTCGACGTCTATGAAAACTATGCAGACGCAGAAATATTACTTTGGGTAATTATGTTCAGGACGCAGAAAATACCAAAACGAAAGTCTCAGACGTTTCACAGATGGCGCGTATTGACACCTTGCATCGTTAAGCAGGGACAGTCAATGATTTCGCTTTAGTTACGTTTTCCTTCTGTGAAAGTTCTTTGCTTAAGGAAGTGTAGTAAGCGTATATGTAAATGTGCCGGCAAATTATTCCTTTCTGCGCCTGACATCTGGAGTGCACACAGGGGTGTTTCTGAATGGAGCCGATTTACATGTGAATCGGGGTAATATGCAAATTAGCAGGGACCCTGAGACATGTTGCTGTTGCCATCAAAAAGAGATTCAATTAGGCCTCGCCACGCTGACCTTTCACGAATGGCGCTCTTTGTCGAGAGTTCGGCTCGTTAGGCACTCACGGTCAATTTACGACGAAATTCCACTTTTCCGTCAAACTACTTCGTAGCAAAAGCAGCCACTGAAACTTCTTGGTAACACATGAGAGAGAAATAACAAGAAGGACTACTAATCTGCACATGATATTCTGCACGAACAACAATTACTAACGCATCACTAACCAAAGAAAAGCCTTATCTTATTGCTGTACAATAAATATTTTTTTTGCTTTATTCTGCCCAACGGGACGAGGATTACGTGCGCCACGCATGCCGCTGCCCGAAAACATTTTCAGAATGCCATCAACTCTGCATCGATATTTGGGTTCCTGGTACTGAGAACATCTTACGTAGCAAGTAAAAAAAAATCCTTGCGGAATATTCAAGGAGCAGTCAAGTCATTAAGCCCCTGTTAAAAGAAAACTACGTGAATAAGACGCAATGGCCTGGAAAGAAGTACAGGCAGGAATCTGTACTTAATGGGCACTTTGCCAGCCATATGCCCAGGGACACACTGCGCAACCCGTAGATGCTAATTTATAAGGTAGGCGAAGGACCTGTACACGGCGTGGTATTTGTTTGAGGGAAGAGCAGGAACGCTCCGTCAAGTAAGAGGAAATGGCAATACTAGATTTAGAAAACTACATGGAACACGTCCAAGCTCTGGAAAGCTTGATGACTACGTCCGAGTTGTGTGCAGTTGCCGGATTACGGCTAGAACCCATAGGTACTTCAAATCATCTTCATCCGCGGCAGAGTCGTATTACCGTAGCTCTGAATACACCGTTTTGAATCCGTTCGGGAAGTACATAATGTAGCTTGAAAGTGGCGCTCATGAGACGGAAACTAAAGAAACCTATAGCTATACAGCTTCCCGTGAAAGAAACACGCACCCGCTGCAAAAAAAAAAGCAAGAGAAAAAGAAAAGACAAGAAATCGCAGCCCTGCCTCTGCCACTCATTTTGGCCGGAAAAAATTTCTCTACCTAAAGTTGGCACTCCTTCTTTCATAGAGTTCTAATTCAAATTTGAGCATGACATTTGCTGCACCTGCTTTTCACTTTGCTTGATCTATCCGCATGAAGAACTTCTTTCCCGGCGTATTTGTGGGAACATGGGAAGACGCTTAGATAATTTTGTATTTAAGAAGCTGGATCTGGCCAGAATCCCTAGCGTCCATTGTCACGAGCCCAGGCACCATTGTTCACCAACTCCTAGAAGGTTCCAACGCCTTTATAGTAGCACTGTTTGGTGAAGTGCAAAAATAAACCACAAAAAAACTTGACCGTTCCTTTGCATTGGCCTTTTATTGAGGTTTGACGTCGCGTGGCGAGCTTCTTGAAACTGAACTTCATGAAAATCGGTTGGTCATAAACACCCCGGACGTTCGTGACCTACTATATTGAAAAAGCTCTTCACGGGAATTAGCCAAGACGTCTGCTACATGTGGCGGCCTTCAATTCTGAGTCACAGAGAAGTACCACATTGCGAGGTCGAGACGTTACTCAAAAGTTACCGTTAAGTTTACCATTTGTGCCTGTAACGAGTGGTAGAGGGACTGCGGATGAAAACACAAAAGCGCTTGTCTTCTTAAAACGAGAGACGCTCGTATTTGTGTTCAAATGATAGCGATGACTCAACCGTCCTCCGAGCAATGACGAAGCCGTTTATGAAACAAAAACTGTATTTACATAAGATATGAAATGATCTAATAATCAAATGAGGTAGAAGAAAAAAGATTATGCAAAAGGAATGCAGTATGCCAACAGTACAGTAAAACTCAGGAGGGCAGCAAAGCAAGATTGTGAAAGTTCACCGATAGGCAAGGCGGCGATGGTTCGTTGGTTTGTGGGGTTTAACGTCCCAAAACCAGCTCTGATTATGAGACGCGCCGTAGTGGATGTCTCCGGAAATTTCGACCACCTGGTGTTCTTTAACGTGCACTGACATCGCACAGCACACGGGCCTCAACATTTCGCCTCCATCGAAATGCAGCCCTACCTACATGTAAATGTGGCTGCCATTGTAGATTCATGCCAGCGAACTTGCGTTTATTTTGCTATGCCGCAGTCGCTAATCGATAGAGAACGGAAGTGATGTCATCGTCAACATAAGTTTTGTCCACCGCAGGATGTAGTCCTTTGCCATTGCTGATTGATTTATTGATTTGGGGGTTCAACCTCCCAAAACCAGTTCTGATTATGAGAGACGCCGTAATGGGGGTCTCCGGAAATTTCGACCACCTGGGGATCTTTAACGTGCACTGACATCGCACAGCACACGGGCCACGACATTTCGCCTCCATCGAAATGCAGCCGCCGCGGCCGGGATTCCATCCCGCGACCTTCGGATCTGCAGCCGAGTACCGTAGCCACTAGACCACCGTGGCGGGGCTACCTTTGCCATTGCTCTCTCACTTATTCCATTCAACACGAGCTGAATCTATTTTCTGTCCGGATACGCCTTTGCTTCATGATCACACTTACTCCTCGACCGTACTCGACGTAACACTGCCCCATTTTCCATATCTCATGCCGATCGCAGTGTGCACAGGTTGCCCGTTCCTGTCGATGCATACTTCGTACAGGGTCGTCATTATTCCCTCCCAACGTCTGCTAGGATATCATATATTCCTCGTTGTAGTCTGATGCGAATCTTCCAGATTGGAAAAGCAGTACGCTGCCGGTCACGTGTTAGGAACTACGATGCTGGCGTCTTTGTTTGCAAAGTGGTGATTAAGGTATTTTTAAGTGATGCCGCACCATTTGTGCTCTTGAAACACAAATGTGCAGCCTTCTCCATTTTATTACTAAAGGACAAGTGGATGACACGAACGATGCGAATAATAAGGCCCCCAAAAACATCTTACATTGTGAAGGATATGTACTGCCACACGAAAGTTTCAGTTTCTCTCCTCGTAACTATGGAAATAAAGGTGATAACCAGCTTTACTTACGTCTTGCTTCTTACCACGCTCCCCGTTCGTCGCCGCACAATAAGCATGACGTGCTAACCTTCATAAAGCGAGACGCTCCTTGTCGCGACGTGAATACGGGACACCTGGCAGCTCCAACGTGTCGAACAATAACACTGGTCTGATTGATACGACGACGCTCAAAATGCCCTGGACTTTCGTCGCCTGCTGTCTAGTGACATTTGATTCTCAATTCGTTACCGGGAATCAAAAAGACGAGACGAAGTGAGCAATAAAGAAGACACGCACGCAGAGTGCGTTCCGCACGCGCACTAAACATCGCTCTGCACAAAGAACGTGCACACACAACTTGCACGAATGCGGAAAACAAGCATGCACACAACACGCGTGAGCGCACTCGGATACATATGAAATAGTACTACCGATACTGACCTTCCAAGCTTATGTAGTTTAGCCTGTTTTGGGATAAAAGGCGTCGTCGTGGCCGTCAAGCTGAAAGTCGCGGAAAGCTAGAGCCCCTGGCACCATCTCTGGAGTGGCGGAAGAAACTAACACGTTAGTTTCTTCTGCCATGTCATACAGGGCTCTGTGGAGGAAATTAATTTGTCACCAGTACAGAGCTCTGTAGCAAGGTGCCAGACTTCTGAACGCAAGAGTTTTGACCCACTAGAATACACGCTCAAGCTTGCGAGACGTGAACTTATCTGAACAAAATGAATGCATTGGGTTTTCTGCCATCTAACAGAAAAGAAAGAAAGGAAGGAAGAGAAAAAGAATAAAAGAGTATACTAGGCCATCACGCACACTCAACGCACTATACGACTCATTCAAGAAACAGTACCCGCGCAAATGGCCCAAGCATCCGTGAACATGCGTGAGCTTTTCTAGGAAAGCTACGCTCATATAAGGCAATAGGATTAGCAAAGATTGTTTATCACAAAGGAACATTCGAACGTCATGCACGCCCCAATGGCATTTCTACGAAAGACCCGCATTGCCTGGGCGCTTTCTGTAGAGAAAGGAAGGTGTGGGTTTTCTGCACATGTACCGCCATGACATGCTTGCAAAAAAAAAAAAAGAAAAAAAGTGTGTGGGTCACTGTATGCGAAGCGCCAGCGTTCGCCTGAATAAGTGTCGTCGGTTACGGGCATTAGGTCCTTGATTGATTGATTTGGGGGGTTTAACGCCCCAAAACCAGTTCTGATTATGAGAGACGCCGTAGTGGAGGGCTCCGGAAATTTCGACCACCTGGGGTTCTTTAACGTGCACTGACATCGCACAGCACGCGGGACTCAACATTTCGCCTCCATCGAAATGCAGCCGCCGCGGCCGGGATTCGAACCCGCGACCCTCGGATCATCAGCCGAGTACCATAGCCATTAGACCACCGTGCCGGGGCAGGGGCACTAGGGCCTGTTACAAACGAAGGCGCATGCATAGAAAACCGCCGCAACTATCGCGAGAGCTTTTGAACAAGCATTAATGATTATTTGGATTCACTAACAGGCATGCGGCGGCGGCTGCATTTCGATGGAGGCGAAGTGTTGAGGCCCGTGTGCTGTGCGATGTCAGTGCACGTTAAAGAACCCCAGGTGGTCGAAATTTCCGGAGGCCTCCACCACGGCGTCTCTCATAATCAGAGCTGGTTTTGGGACGTTAAACCCCACAAATCAATCATCACTAACAGGCAACACTCAGTTCCTGAAAGTTAGCCACGCTTCTCTGTACACGCGAGGCTATTGGCAAAGCAGACCTGTACATGTTATTGAAGAAAAGTGAGCGGTTACAATTATAGCCTAGAGACTTAATCACAAATTGCTGAAGTGCGATTAATTACTTCTCACATTGCTTTTCATGCCATCTCTTTATTAGGGCAGCACACATATGCACAGACAGCGTGACATAAAGAAGCCCTCGGCAAGTCAAGCAGGAAAGATTGGTACCGTCACGTACGCACCCCAATTTTTTCTCTAACGATTAATTCCACACTATGACGGAGTGACCGCTTTGCACGAAACCAATTCGCACAATGCGCAGGATCCGGAGGATTTATCCTTTCTATACGATTGAAAAATATATTACATCATTGTTTGCAACTGTTGTTGAAAAATGAAAGCATCATTGATAGAAACAGCTTGAATTTTTTCGCAGATGTAGCACTAGGCGCATAGCTAAACACCAGAAGCGGGGTGCAACTCGTTCATTATGCTTTGTGCTTGATTCAATGTGTGTGCATTTATATCTCCTTCGTACTCAGGCAATGCTATGACGTACCATTAAAGAATGATAGGCTTGAGATGAAAAGATGAAAAGACCGTACTCATAAGTTTCAAAATAAATCTGCATACGTGGAAATGGACGAGAGAATACATTCTAGCTGATAATACATTCTACCTGACTGGAAAATAAAGAAGACCTATTATTCGGACTGTGACTTCAAATGCGGATACCAAGACGTGGAAGGTCATCGCGATTACTGCAATGCGGAAGGCTCCGCGGGGAGCAACGCCGAATGTCGAAACACACGGGCAGACGCCGGGAAAGAAACCGGAAATGAACAGCACGTGAGGTCGCGTACTAACCGGAAGCGATGTAACAACGGAAGAGAGCCGCTGACGCCACCGTTGAAGAACGTTCCCGAAATTGCACTAGATGTGTCCAGTACAATTGGAATGGAGGGGCGCAAATTGTAGAGTAGGAATAATCGAATAAGTGGTGTTAAATGGATACTTATTTGAAACACTGAAGTTGCTTAGAGAGAATTATCGTACAATTCGCATGTTAGTACATCGTAAAAAGAAATATCCAAGCAAACTGATGCGGCAGAAAGCGGCAGATTGCAATTGGCACGTTAAATTGAATGGATCACTTGAGATGGATTACAGTTTAGATTACGGTTGTAAATTCCTCTAGAGATATGCCTTCTTGTAACTCAATATCTTTTTTTCCTCTAATGGATCACAAAATTACTTGCGGAGGTACGCGTCAAACTCTAATATCAATTTTTATGCTAGGCTTCGAGATTTCACGAGGTGGCATGCATCCATAAACAACTTTTCATGAACGCTTATGGGACGTGGGTGCAAATACGGATGTTCTCCGAATCATTTTATGGCTGGCATGAGTGTCTTTGCGAAGCCATATATGATATATGTGCTACCACTATACAAATACGCGTGCGAAAAGTTTAGCGCGATAAAATAGATCACTCAATGGAGGCTGTAACGCAGCCTACATTTCCATGTTTTCACATTTAAAAATTGTATTGTTATTAAAATTTCTATCCCGTAATTTAATCAATTACTTCTTACAAATGCGCTATTGTAGTTGTAATTGATTCTTTTTTTGTAACATGTACTAGTCTGAAAGAGGCTGAGTTTCCACTATGAAGCATACATGTCTGGACACATTTGAATGGTCACATGAAAGCTGTGAAAAAAAGAATTGATCTATGAACCCATGATAAGGATCATGTGCTCATACAAATCTTTCTTCAAGATTACTGAAACAAACCTCAAAAATTATGTATTGAAGCTTATCACGCGCCCGTTTCGAATGTCGGTCTTAAAAAGATGCCTTTGGCCTGCTTAAAATGAAAGGCAAGGTACTCACCGCAATCTATTCTTAACACCCAAATTGGGCTCATGTACACATTCCATAAAGCGTATTGTCTTTTGTCCTATTTGAAGCCTATTGCGAGCTAAACGTTGTCTCATACACAACTTGAACGGGCACTGGGAGAGGTGGAAAACGCACATGCGTTTGCCTGTATACAAGTTAAGTGATTTCCGAGTTGTGACCCAAACACGTGGAAACGTGCAATTTGCCATAGAGGCGCTTACAGCATATTCCCTTTCATTTCATTGATGTGGTGCGAAATTGCCGTGAATAAGAAACTGCTTGAAATTTGCTTCTCTAGCATTTCTTTACCGGCTTTTCGTTTTCTTGTCCACTGAAGCGTTTGCGGAGATTCAGATCAGTTAGTGAGTCCAATCCGAAGCGGCTCCCTTAACTTGCTTACGTAGACTAGTCAGCTCAATGCTTGCATCATTTTCTTCATGTCGAGTGCAAGACACTTGTAGAGATATCCTGTGTTATAAGAACGGAGGCAACACTAGTGCAGGGTACACCCCTCCTGGTTGGGCACCACGCATCGCCGCTCACATCGCCTGCTCCGGCTTACCGTGCACCGCTTGCGACTGACCGCCGAAAGCATCGACTGACCATTTTTGAAATTCGAAATGCTAGCCCCAGGAACCAAAAATGGCCACTTGGTGCAGTAACCTAGTAAACCCTTCTTACTGCGCCGCGGTAAAGTGACAAAGGGCTCCGAAAAGATCGTCTTGTGCCCAGAAACGTCAGCAACCTCACTACAAGAGGTCGAGCACATGCAACCTTGATTCCTCTACCTATATGCGAATCTCGGAGTCGATGGTTACTCATTGCAGGTTATGCATGCATTATGCGAATAAGCTGCCAGAAGTCTACGACCACAGATATTACTTTTTACTAGATGCGAAACAGCTCATGGCGGGGGCCCTGTCCCTCTTTCCCGCGGCGTCTACACTCCACTGTGCATGCACGTCCCCTCCCCTCTCTCCTCTCCTACGCTCCACCCTCTCTTCCTCTAGAAATCCTCTCTACGGAGCGGCGTCCGCGTCCCACACTCCCACAGCGCATGCGCCTCCACTCTCCCTCTCTCTCCTGCCCTAAGCTCCCCCTTTATCTCCTCTAAGAATCCTCTACTCTACGGAACGGTGCGCACGACAGGTGGTGCGACAGCTGCATACTTCGCTGGGGGCGCCATGGTAAGTTCCGCGGTATGAAAATGACGGAGCGCGCGCGCCTCATTCTCTCTCCTGTGCAGCGCCACGATGAGCGCTCGGGCCATCATGCAACCACAGCGTTCTCTCTCTTCTCTTATACATTCTCATTCGTCCTCTCAATAAAATTACACCACCTCCCGCTCGAGCTGACCATCTTCCTGCTTCTTCGCATCCACATATGGCTCCCTTTAGCGGCAGATGGTGTAAATTTTTTTTTTATTTAGGAGCAATCCGAGTTCTCACCGTGCCAAATACCATGGCGACCCGCTCTCCCCCACTGCACCTTTAAAAATATCACCGCCCAAAAATTTCCCGTATCTAGTATTAGGCGAAACGTCTCTCTTTTTCTTTACTTTGCTTTGCAGCGACCACAAACCCTAATGGCAGTGGAAGCAAACTAAGTGTCGATTATTCATTTACCAAATGAATCACAATTCTCGTTAAGGCTTACTGAGAATACGAAGTAGTGCTGCACAATCAGCCAGCCGCTCTACCTTCGTACTTGTGAATACTCTTAAAAACATCGTTAAAATATCTGCGTGCGTGGACTACGTCGAACCCACAATGTTCACCTTGAATAGTTTATGTAAACGGGAACGAAAATGTCCCACAGCAGAGTATCTGTGGGTAAATGTCAAGGAAAAATTGAAATAATGAAGATACGACAAATAATTATGAATGCTACGTTACCATAGGAACTGTCCGCGCATTGTTTCCAGCAAAGCAGCGCCTCGGAGGATGCTCACGTCAGTTTTACAGGAGAATATGCGGTAGTAGCTTTCGTCAATATTGTTCAGAGTCCAAATATTGTCGTCATAGAAAGTCATTGTTTGCGATATTGTTTAAAATGTCACGCCGCACGTATTTCAACAAAATGTCACTCCTCTCTTTGTGTACCAATCGTCTGGTGCCGTGCACCTTCGCGAAAAAATGGCTTCGGCGTCTGCACTCTGCCGACTTCTCTTTCTCTTTTTTTGATAGAACGGTGTTTGCAAATTAAATGCTTCAGTAGAAGAACAAAATGAGGAGCTTCGTAACATATGAGACCTCAAAATATGAGACCTCTGGTGCCGTGTGAAATGCTGAGCAGTTGACAACTGTCAGCGGTTTGTGATGTGAGCGAACACATATGAAGAGAAACGCTCGTGTTATTTGACTTGCAGCAATTGTCGTTGACGTGGTTTCGGCGAAACACTAGAAAACGCCATGTTTTGTGGACATATACGCTGCTACAAGCAATCTTCTCGACACAGCACGTTGAAGAGATAAAGAAAGCGGTCCTGGAGAAGATTACTGCATCCATGCTACCCCTCCTTCCCTCCCCCTCCCCTTTCATATGTCGTATTGTTTGTAAGGTGAGTAAATGGTAGCTGGAAGTAAGGCGTACATCAGCGAATATGGAATCGCGAATTTCTGTGTTTGCTTCGTTTTTCTCTCCACGTATCTACTGCTCGTCCATCTTGATATTGTGGAATGTACAATTACTGTAACATTATACCAAATGCATTGTGTCCATATTAAGTAACCCGTTCAAGAACGTATCAGCACAAACGTGATCTGTCCTCCCTACTCATCGTTGGACAAGAGCCCACATTCCTACTCCATATAAATCATCGTATTACAGAAGTGTGTGCCAGAGATACAGCTTACCGACATTAGAAGCATTTCCTTAATGTGGGACACGGTCGACCCCTAAAACTGGCGGCGTTCTAAATGCAAGAAACGAACACTATTCTCAGACCCCTAAGCTAACTCTACTGTCGCGGCTGTGTAACTTGATTTCGTTAAACAACCTGGGATAAGTTGGCGAGGACAAGCGAAGGTTGAGCATCTATTCTTTCTAATTAAGCGAAACGCGGGACTTGGGATTCTTGCCTTCTAGCAAAGCAGTCGCAAGAAGCTGAGGTCCCCACATTTGCGGTGCTGCGGTTGAATGGAAGATTAATTTATTTCGTAGTGAATTACTTCATAATCTACATCGAAGGCTCAAGTGACTACGACTTAGTGTGCGTCTTTCCTGCTGTCGTGCTCTGTGCAAACAACACAAAATAGCGCCATAAGATTTTCACGAGGAACACTCTTACCGAGTCTGGAGAAGAACATCTAACGGTCTGTCAGGGGTTTCGTCCACAGATGAGCAGGCTTGTTGGGACTGTAACACTGCGAAGCAAAAGAAAAAGACATTTTGCATGTAAATAAACTGGTCACAGACTATCCAGCTAAGTAATGTTACTTTTAATGTACCGCTCAGTAAAATACCTCCTGTTATTCCAACAAGGAACACCACATCGTATACTCTGATCTCTGGCACAGATGGCAGCTGGAATGGCTGATTAATTTCGGCGGTTTTACGTCCCAAAACCACGATGTCATTATGACAGGTGCAGTGATTCTGGGCTCCGGAAATTTCGACCCCATGTGGTCATTTAACGTCAAGTGAATCGCGTGGTACACGGGCCTGAACGTTTCGCTTCCATCGAAATGTAGTCGCTGCGGTTGAGATTCAATCCCGCTATTTTTCCATCTGCAGCCGAGTGCCATAGACACTAGACCACCGTTGTGTGCCGACGGATGACGGAAAGACATGGTAAATGGAGACTGCATGGACTGGCCTTGCCTGTACGAGCACCGTGATGAAGGAAGATGCATATTACGGAGGCAAGGACTCCCAATTTATTGCTCAAAGCTCGGCCGTGTTCACTCGAGTGCTTACAATTACGAATGATGAGCCGTTCACAAAGGATCTATCAGAACAAAAGCCATGCGCATCCCTCGTCCGTGCCTTCCTTGAGCAATCTAGTTTCTCTGAGCGATCCATTCGCCAGTACAGCATTTCTTATTCGTCTTACCGATTTCTTATCGAATTCATCCACCAACAATCGATATATTGATTGGAAAAGATTTCATCACCATCAATTGAATCTATTCGCACTGACTCAAATTGGCATATGTATGTAAAATTTGAGACTGTCTGGCGTATCATGGAACCCCGAAAGCCGGTCATGTTTTGTGCCACTATACCGCAACATATTTTGCCCATCATATATTTTTCTCTAGCATACGTCGGAACGTAGGCTCCGGTAGTCTATGCAGCCCTGTTGAAATAAATATCCCTATCTAATCTACGAGCTCATATTTCCCACTAAGGTCAAGAATCAAAGCAAGCACGGCCTACGGTGCTTTTCTTGTGTTTCCGTTAGCGCTTCTTTGTAGGTTACAAATATTTTAAAAAGAAGCCCGAGTTACAACTTGGATAGATAAGCATGAATATACATTCCCTGCTTCTACAACATACTCGACGGAATTGCGAAACTGATGAGTTTGTAGATTTATTCATGTTCCATGATTTGTTGCTGCGTTTCCTTCCTCCGTCCGTCAATGGATACATACATACATACATACATACATACATACATACATACATACATACATAGATACATTTTTAATACACAATGTAACCGCCATGACATAACGTACGGCACTATTTCACTTTTCACTGATTTGTTGTATACATTTTTATCATTACTTTTACTCTTCAAACGTCATTGTAAAACATGTATGTATGTTGTGCAATCCTATGCGAACTATTATTGTGTAATAGGAATGATCACTTGTTTTGTACATATAACCACTCCCCTCTGTAATGCCTTTTGACCCTGATGGTACATACATACATACATACATACATACATACATACATACATACATACATACATACATACATACATACATACATACATACATACATACATACATATTTTCCCCTTCGGTCAGTCGAGAATTCCATCGAACCTGCCTCATTATCCAGCCGCCACTGCCAATGCCGCATTACACGGGCACGTGGCCGTCCGTATCTGACGCGCACAGCACACTCGCCTCTTCCTGAAGGGCTGCCGTGCCGCATAAACAGGTGGGCGACCTATACCGACGAGCCTGTTGCGCCAGGCAATTAAGCGCGCTCAAACCGACACGGCCAATCCTTTTCCTCGCCACACGCACCCTGGCTTCCGGCCAGCGTCGCCAACGCTGTCCGCCGGTCGATATTAATTAGAGTGCGGGCGCCGTTGCCAGCACAGAACGCCAGTAAATGGACACGCAGGTCGACCTTGTTTTTTCTTCGAGAAAAGCCAAATCGCAAAGGTCATAGACTTTGGCTCTCTCTGTCTCACTGCTAACAATGCCCTCGGGATCATGGATCACGTCAGCGGTTATCCCAGTGAGCAACAGAGCAACATAACTCGACAAGGACCTGGAGCATCAGGTTTTGATGAGCGCAAGAATACAGCTAATAAACACAGTAGACAAGGCAGGCTCCCATGGGTGCAGGTATTGGCTTTGCTGTAATCTTTGCCTGTCTCCGAGGCTTTCGCACGCAGTACACGCTTCCTCCGCGGAGGGAGCAAGCGACTGTCGTTCCTCGGTTTCAGTGTCATGAGATAGCTCCAAACCACAGGGAGCTTACTTCACAAGGGTAAAAGAGAACGTTCAACAAAATGAAGACGTCCTTTTCGGAACTTTTTCAAGCGGTGAAGCAAGGAGATAGCTGCTGTTTCTTTTTCCTGCGGTGACACATTTGGAGGATATGGTTCTATTCGCGTTCGCATGAAGTAGTGTTGCTTAGAGAGACATCTGCTCGAGTGTTTTGCAGTCATCATCAGCAGCAGCCTGTCTACGCCTACTTCCGAGCAAAAGCCTCTCCCACAGATCTCCAATTAACCCGGTCCTGCGCTAACTGTCCCCAATTTATCCCCGCAATCTTCC
This sequence comes from Hyalomma asiaticum, assembly GCA_013339685.2. Taxonomy (NCBI): domain Eukaryota; kingdom Metazoa; phylum Arthropoda; class Arachnida; order Ixodida; family Ixodidae; genus Hyalomma; species Hyalomma asiaticum. The sequence goes on from CM023488.1 coordinate 65,253,834, forward strand.
TGATCCTATCTACCCAGCTAACTTTGTGCCGACCCCGACCAGGCTTGCCCTCTCTGGGAATCCACTCTCTTACTCTTAATGACAACGGTCCCTGACTTCGCATTAAATGATCCACCCACGCCCATTTCTTCTTCTTAATTTCTATTAATATGTCCGTAACACGCGTCTGTTCCCTAACCCACTCCGCTCTCTTCTCGTCCCTTTATGTTACACCTACTTGTTACACCTGTTTTGTACTAGCTACAGAAAAAGCGTCGAAGCATGTTGCAATCTGTGAACCTATAAGACGTGTTAATTAGAGCTACAGGACGAAGCACAAGAAATAAATTAACGAGAGAGAATCACCACTGGATAAAATGTCTCCGTATATTGCGTGGAGTGAAGTTGTCCGACAGTACGGTAATCCCAGGACCAGAATTATTTCTTCAGGTGCACATATCGCTCCTGAGATGTTCAATAGGGCACTACCTCGGGATGTCAGCGGCGTCCGGATCACCGTATCTTATAGCGATCTTGACACGATGATAGGGGAAATACACGGGGCACATTTAAGCCGATATATCCGAGAAAAGCCGCCTGAGCATGCAGCTCGTGCGTTGCTAGCGGAGGTGCGTCATCAGGTGTTGGCCAATGCCGTGTCCTTAGGGAAGGCAATCCGGAGTCGTAGGACCCTCTCCACGACTACAGGGGGTACTTCAGGAGACACATAACCTTTAAAGGTCACTTGGTTCAAGCCGCTATTTTTACACAAAGAAGTATGGTTTCACGAAGACTTCTATTCTCTAAGGGTTGCCACACATAACGTATGGCGCCTAAAGAAGGTGAGAACGGTTAATTGAGTGTTTCGTGGCAAACTTCAATGTCGTTACGAGCGATGAAATTGGAAAGTTCACAGACTACATCAAGCTCAAGTCGTAGATCAGACAATGAATGAAAGAGAATGAGGAAATGCGTGCGTGCAGTACGGAAAAGATAAACACAGTGTCAGTCATGTTGAAAGGTCCAGAATTGTGTACGATGAATCGATACCTAAATGTCAAACTGTTATGAACCTTTCTGTGCGGAACTCCTGAGATGTACGAAAGACAGTAAGCACCGGGCAGCCGGGCAGGTTCAACGAATTGACTCTATGGGCGCTAGGCTTTGTGAAAACATAGCGCCTACCGATATTCGCGCACTGTCCGAAGCTCACTCTCTGATGGTGAATGAACTTTTAACGTACAGTATGAATGTTTAGTATGAATCGCGTATCCAATTGAATTTGCGCTTCCATGGCCAGATTGCCACACTTGTAGACCACAACACATGCGCCTTCACGGTCAGTCAACTGCGTTTCATAAGAACTACACACTTGCAAAATGCGAATATACACATGTGTACCAGGGCGAGTAGATTGTGCAGGCTTATCCACAGCGCAAACAACCGGGACAAAGAATACACAAAGAATAATCAACATGAACGAAGGAAAAAAGCTAGAGGAAGGTGTCACGTGTCAACCTTGAAGCCTAGTCATAAAAACATTTAGAGGATTGAGTCCCAGGAAATGGGGCCCTGTCACGTGATAGGCAAGCGGTAGAATAATGTCCGGTCAAGCGTCGCTAAAGTTCACCACGTCCAAACAACCTCGAGTACTCCTGTAACTATGTATGGTCTAATCCTCCCTGACAGGCACCTCGCACTGGCGTCAGAGGAAGTTGGCTTACCGAGGCTAGCGGGATCATGCCACGCCGCCTCCTAGATTTTTTCCCCCATGAGGACAAACAAGAATCTTGCGCTGTGGCTGAACGTAAAATATTACACACCATCAGGTACATGAAACTTAAGGCAGCGAAAGAGGAATAGACTATCTAATCCCATGAAAGATGCACTTCAGCAGCGCATAATATATGTATGGGACAGTTCGCGAAGAGGAACACATCTCAGTTGAAAGATCATTACCGTTTCTTGGACGCCTGGGCTTGCATGCTTTGTGAGCGGCTAGGCCTGCATCGCTTTGTCCACGCACAAAAAAGCATCGCGTATTCGTGCACGGCAGGGCTGGCTCGCGAGAAATGGATAGCGCGAGTCGCACTGCATTGTTCCTCCTGCAGAACCGACGTCTCTGACGTCCTTGGCTGAGCCGCAGTAAAAAGCAGCGCATAGTGTACGCCGCGGACGTTATTTCGAAAACACGAGAGCGCGCTGACAGTGCCGAGTAATCCGAACGGGGCCATTGTCCGTGCGGACGCAGATATGATTTGTAAGAGTTCCTGTTGTTTTTCTATTTTTTTTCTGTTCTCTCATCGTATCTGTGCAAAGGCCCGCTTTGAACACGAATAATGCTGACACTACAAAAAGAGTTACGCAGGAGGGTGCTTAGACTGTGCCTGAAGTGAACCTATCAAAAAACGAAATCTTAAGCTCAATAGTTCTGATGGGTGACTCTTCCAACAGAAACACAATAGAGAGATACTTTGTTAAAGGCGTAAAATACACCCTTTCATGCAGATATGCTTTGACTCACCGCCTGGGACGCTTTGTGAAGTAACAGATGTTGCGTGGCCTTGAGTCAATGCGCTCGCAAATTCTGGAAAATCTAGGAATCTGCGCAGTCACGTCGTTCTATTGTGAACCAAGTTGCGAAATACAGAGCAAGCAAACGTGACGCTATGTGGTCGAGAATGTATTTAAGCAACGGGCTCACATAAAGTGATTGTTTATGGGACACGTGCAGCTGTTGTGCACGACACTTGGGTAATATGCCACGTCTTTATAACTCTCATTATGACGAATGTGGATGTTAAAAAAGAGAAAAGGGGAAATAGAAGGCTTGCGCAGCACACGAAAGAGTAGGACAAAAAGCGTTCTTCCAGAGCCGGAGCCGAAGTGTCCACTAGCATTTTCTTCGTGTTTTCGCTTCTCGCGCCACCGTAGCCCCCGGCGCTGCTCGAGGTCTCGCCTGACCTCCTCTTCTTTCCTAGGACAATCGCGACGGTGTTGCTGTTGCTACAGGCTTCTCTGCTTGGAAATACCTGCACGTTACGCAGGGCCAGGAGGTGAATAGTGAGTGGGATACACTGAATACTGAATCTCTTATAAAGCACAATTCCACTCTTTGAAAAGATATACGTCTTTGCGAACCTTCTGCCCTCGCCGACACAAGTCCCATCATTTCTTGCCCGCAGAAGTAACGAATACCTCGTCATCCGCAGAATATCTCTTAAAAACATACCTGCTCGTAAATAACTCAACTGTCCGTCCCGCCACGGTGGTTCATTGGCTATACATCACTCTAAGCCGCAACCCAGCGAATTGGGAGTAACTGATGCCGTTCTTCTCAGGGACGTCCAGTTAGTCCGAAAAGAGATGAACTGCAGGGCAGTGGTGCCGTGTGCAAACTGAGAGAGAGAGCAACAGTTGCACCGCGAGGAGCAAACGGTCACATCCACGCGAATTTTCGGCGAGCGCAAGCAGCCGCCACAGAACGGCCAGCATGCGCGTAAGCAAATAGTCCGCTGAAGAAATATGCTGTTAGCAGTTTATTTTAGTGTAAACGGTCGTGAACAATGCGGCAAAAGAAGTGGTGCCGTTTGTTTCTAATAATAACAAAAACATAAATAAATAAAGCTATCCAGGCAGAAATTTTTGCCAACGGCCACGTTGACTCAATGTGCGGCGTGCCGGTTCTCTCGTCACATGTACTGCAGCGACAAGCTAGGCCTCGCTGGTACACGAGGATGTTGAAATGCGTAGTGGATGTATTCTTGTTTTCTTGCTTTTGGTGTTCCAGCTAATATTATTTACTGCGTTAATTTCTCCGCGTTGTGTTAACCGTGGTTCGTTGTTAGAATGAAGTGCTGCGCCATCGGAACGCTACGAGCTGTCTGGGACCTCGCCTGAAATGTGCGTGTAAATCAAGCTGTACTAGTATCCTCTGATTTCACTTGAATGCTTTCCACATGTCATGATAAGCGCACATCTGTTACTTGTGTTCACGTAAGAGATGTGCGGTTATCATGACAAATAGTAATAAATTGTGTCTTCGCTAACATTTACTCCATTATTTCATTTACGTTTTGTCCACATCATTCGCTTAAGCGCCTAATGTTCAGAACCAATCCCTGAAAAGCATGTTTGAGATAAATACTCAACCTCTCAAGAAAAACTGCATATAAAGAAGACAGCAGAGGTCGTCCCTGAGGAAGAAATGAGATAACAAGCAGTTTCTCTTCATAGAGTAACTGGTAAGACCAACATTTATTACGCAGAAAGCAGCTCACGGGTAAGATTTAATCCATGGGGAGCGATTGGGGATACTAACACTTCATCCTCCACAGAATAACCGGACGGAGTAAATGTTCCTAAAGAGATTAACTTCAAGGAGACTAACCGTTCGTCCCCTTCCCGTTAACCCTGCAGGGAGCAATGGTTGTGGCGACACATTTAGTCCATCAAAGGACTAACTACAGTGCCCCCATTGAACCCCTTTGGCTTGGAGTGTATGGCACGCGGCTGCAGATCCGGAGGTCTCGGGATCGAATCCCGGCCTCTGCGGCTACATTTCGATGGAGGCGAAATGTCGAGGCCCGTGCACGTTATCGTTCTCGGTGCACGTTAAAAACGCACGTGTTCAAAATTTCCGGAGCCCTCGCTACGGCGTCTCTCTTAATCATAGCGTAGTCTGGGGAGCAGAAATCAGCCAGACAATGCAGCTTCTCAAGAGAACAGACGCCGTATTGGAGGTCTGCGGAAAATTCGACTACCTGGTGTTCTTTAACATGCACTGACATCGCACAGCACACGGACCTCAACATTTCGCCTCCATCGAAGCGTAGCCACCGCGGCCGGGATTCGATCCCGCGACCTTCGGATCAGCAGCCGAGTGCCATAACCACTGGACCACCGCGGCGGGGGTTCCCAAGAAGAGGAATGGGTAAGAGCTATTGGAACCGCAAAAATGATATCACCCGAAGCCACGTGTGGGTTGTCTTACGAAAGAGAAAGGCACGAAGTAGGGCTTTGTGTTCTCTACGATGACACTGCGAGGCAGGTCAGAATGCGTCACCGCGCGCACCTACACGAATATCTCAAGTCTCTCGTTGGGCAACTAGTTCGCTGAGAGGGCAAGCTAAAAAGGTCGCCGACTATTCTTGGTCTATATGAAAAAAATCTCACATTAATAATCCCGACGCCGAACATAAACAGAGAGCAACCGACAAGCTAATGGAAATAAAAGCGTTTACAAAAGAGAAGTTTCATGAAATTTGCCGCTTATTGTCGTTCTTGCGTTGCCCAACGGAGACAGACGGTGTTTGGACAGACACCCTCAGGCACAACGCCACCGTTTGCTCAATGGAGAATGTCGACAGAACTTCCCTGCTTTTTAATTTCTTTTTTTGTGTGTGAGCTGATATTGCTGCAATCATGATGAAGCGCGTAGGACGAAAGCGAAAAGGACTAGGTAGCAAAGTTTCGCAGGATTACATGCCGGCATGTATTCTTCTGGGAAGCTCTGAAGAGCTTAACTTTTGTTTCGTGCATCATGAGTGTTCCTAGCGCTCACGTCTGTAATGATGAACTACGTATACTGAACTGAGATAAGCAAACAACGTGGGGTGGTTAATCACTGCCGCTTATATTACTGCAACTCACTGCGTGGCTTGGTTATACCCGATCGCGTCAGTGAAAAACGGCGCATCCAACTCCAATTTCGCAGCGGCGAGCCAATCGCGGGAGCTGTGGCGAGCACGCAGTAGTGGTTAATGCGCAAAACAAACCATAAATTAAGTGAAAGAGGTCAGCATTTGGGTGAATCAGAATGAAATTAGGTCGACTAAGTTCGACTTCTTGGTAGGAAAATGTTAATCAAAATGAAATTTCAGTAAAAAGCGAATGATCCCTACGTTAGAGGAAACAGTATACTACTAAAGTGACAGCTGTCTTCGCACAAGCAGTTGAATGTTTATTGTACATCGAGGTGAACTTGCCCATTGCTATCAGTGTTTCGCTGGTACGGCCCCTATCGACATGGGTGAACCCACACTCACGCATCGCCTCTTGTTACGTAATAAACGGACACAGTCGATAGTAAACGCCGCGCGACAAGGACATTAATCATGTTTTCTTGCGCAACATTGACCCGTCAACGTCATTGTCGTACTTGAGCACCTACGGGTGCAGTTTTCTTGGTGCCATCGTGCTCGAAGAGTAGTCGGCGGGGAAATGCCATCCACGACGAAAGGTCGCTCTGCCATTGCGCTATCGGCGCGCATGCTCGAAGCTGTACGAACAGGTATTATATTCTTTTAAAGACGAGTCTTTCTTGGGATACTTGAACGCAGAAATTGCGATCCGTGTTTGTCTGTCGGTCACACAATTCAGCCACCCGGCCAAAGTTTAAGCACTTGGCTAACGCCCAGCCATCTTGAACTGATAGCTGCGTTCATACTTTTGAACATTGTCGATGAAACAGCAAATATTTCGCATATCTGAGGCGCAAAATCAATGCGTAAGCATTATGCGGTGTTCCTTTAGTAGAAAATACATAGATGCGTAATTGTAAAGATCCTAGTGTTTTTTAGGCTGCGCTAAAAATGGGACGCTATGCCCGAAAAGGGCCTCTGTCGACGATTTGGTGCTGCCACCTGGCAGTTGCCAAGGTATTCTGCACAAGCTCATGTTTCCCGACGGCGCTGCCTGTACTACCGTCTTGGCAGCACCGTCGGGACTACCGTCTTTCGACGACACTTGCAGCGAAGCATGCAGATATACGGCCAAATAATATTATCTCGCTTCTTTCCTCGAAGCAGTGTACCGGCTCAGCGCGCGTTTACGTTATGCATCTATATTGGTCGTTTCACCGAGAAAGCCGTTTGAGCTTTCTTATTTATGATTATCTTATCTGTTCAATGTGAAAACAAATAAACTCGAGCAAATATGCAGAAAACTCGCCGGTCGGCGAGTGCATGCCAACGTGCTTCGTATAAACCGGATGCGCGGGTCATTGCCTAGGGATGCATGACTCAATGTTCGCGCTCTGAGCTGTGCCTTCAAACAGGCTTATGAAACGTTTTCGCACGTTCCTCTTTTCCTACGTAAGCCTTTTACCGGAACTTGTGCGATGGCGGTTCGTAATCCTCGAATAGGGATTATGTGTGGAACTCTGCCGTTCAATGATAAATGGAAGGAGTGGCCTCTTTGAATCCCCTTACAAAATCCCTGGTGTTCCTACGAAATGTTAAAAGCAAACATAAAGTAAGCTAGGATTTAGGTATGTTCGCTGTCACGATCGTCCACATCAAGCGTTCGTAATTACATTTACATTATCTGAAGTAAGTATAAACGCGTATTAAGCACAGAATTTCAGATAGCCCGGACAAAAACACTTACTCGCTCTCATAACGACCACGTGACAGTCACAAAAGGCAGCTATATCGTAGATTTCTTCGTATGTCATCTTCCGCGTGTGTCAGACGTCAACGCGTCCCGTGTGACTCGGCTGCTGACCCGAGGGTCGCGGGATCGAGTCCCGGCCGCGGCGGCTGCCTTTTGATTGCGGCTAAATGGTGAGGCCCGTGTGCTATGCGATATCAGTGCAGGTTAGAGAACTCTAGGTGGTCCGAATTTCCAGAGCTTTCCACTACGGCGTCTCTCATAATCACATCGTGGTTTTTGGGAAGTTAAACAACAGAAATCAATCAATCTTTCCGTTTGTCACTTTGTGCGCTACAGCGAAGCGGAACTAAGCGCGTCATACAAACTCGTTCCCAGACTGTTTCAACATACCTCCTACTCCTCACTTCACCTATTGAAGCACACTACACCCTGGTGGAATAAAAAAATTACATCATATCCACGGAGTGAATGATGGTGAGTGGGCGAAGCTCGGGAGGTTCATCGTAGATAGTGCCGAGTTCTGGATTAATTTAGTTAACGCGCACGCTACGAATCCTCATGGTTCAACTATGCACAAGTGAAATCTCCCACCGGCATTTCATTGCAAGTCAGGATCCAGTGCCTATATATATACATATATATTGGTTGCCGGTGAACGCTTCTACAACGCGAGCAGTCGGTATTTCTCAATCAAGAAACTCGCTAGGAGACCCTGCCTGCGCCAACGTTGTCTCTCGCGGGTGAGGGCGCGTTCTCCTTCTTTGCGAGCTGGTAGAGCGTTCATCTAAGAAAGAGCGTTTCCATAGCCAACGCGCTTTCGCTCTCTCTCTGTCTCTCTCTCTCTCACACACAAGACAGCAGAGGCACGCGCCGGGAGGCAGCGGCGGGAGAGAGAGAGGCACGCGCCGGGAGGCACGCGGGTTACGCCTGACGACTGACGCCTGACGACTGACGCGTGACAAGGTTAGAATAAGAGGAGATTCGCCCCTTAAAGGGAACTTAGGCATGTCGAAAAATTCCGTCAGACCAAACGCAGAGGGGGAGCTCATTCTATGCATACGCAGTCAGCGAGGAGCTGGCAACGCTGCATATTGCCTGCGATGGGCGGCGGATTCACTGCCATCTTTTGGACATCAGTTTTGCGCGAAACCACCGGAGAGACAATTTCTTGCTCGATTGGCATGCGTTGTCACCAACACACATCATTGCGTTACAACTGGTCATCTGGTCTTTTGCTTCGTGACAATGGAAATGTTGAAATGTTAAATTTATGTCGATGAGGACAGGATGCACATCGCTATGATAACGGGTTACCCACAATTCCTTCATTTTCCTTGCTTATTTTTATCTTTAGCTTCATGTTAGCGAACAATGCTTTCCACACTCGGTCAGTGGGAAAAGCACCGTCGTTCTCAGCACGAACCACGTGACGCAGCCGTCGTAGAGTGACGCGCCTCCTCTTCCTGTACGACACAGCCGTCGTACAGAAACAGGGGGTGCGTCACCACTCGCCTCCTCTTTCAGAGAACACGGTGACGTGGACGTACTTTCATCATAGGCAAAAAGCACAGTTACGGATAAGTGCACACCGCGTGCATGAGTTACGATCCCATGTCAGTAGCGCCTGCCACAGCCGTGAGATTTCCTAATATGAAGGTACATATTGTGAAAGGTACTGAATATAGCTCGAAACACCCTGCTCTCGCCGGACCGTTATTCGAAAGCAGTACGTCACGTGGCTGAGTGACGGTAACACGACTGTGTCTCCCACTGCGGATCAGCGTCATCTGACTCTAGCGAGGACTCGCTCTAACGCTAATGGCAGGGGCCCTTGCTCTTTGATCCGCGAGCTATTTATTCATATAGCGTTCAGTCTAGAGAAGAAAATGCAAGCACATGGGCCATTGCTCTCTAGCAGGTCGTGGAGCTGTAGGCGAGAAAGGACGTGAAATTCGGGCTGAAATAAGCCAGTGAACATGATAGTCCAACAAACGCAACACAGAACAAGATCATTTCATGGCGATCTTCTGGATTTTAGTAATAGCCGCGTGCTGGGATATTGACGTTCCAGGTAGACTGTGACAATCTCCCTTGAATTGATTGCACAGCGTAGAAATACGACATGCACGGCAAAGAGGCACACATGGACAGCGCCGGCTGTCGACTGAATGTTTAGTGCATACAATACAATTGCAGACGCGTACACGCATGCGCAGGAGAAACTTGATTATAGGCAATAAAGGAGAAAACACAAAAGGCGAGACAACCTGTTTACCACTTGTTCTGTTACCGTGAAGAGGAAGTATTGGAATGAGATCGCTAAAGTATGTAATGTACCATTTGTTATGCTGAGAACTTCACAACGTACTAGTCATTTTTTTTTACCATCAGGAAACATCTACTCAGGACCGCCGTGCCTGGTAATGCGCTGATATTCTTTCAGTAACAGCTGCAATCCAGCCCTGAAAAGATGAATAACATCTTTGTACAGATAAAACCATTTTGAGTGTGGTCGGAGACAACAGTCAGACCATCAAAGAGAAAGGACCCCGTCGGAGAATAACAAAAACTGTAGCTGATTGCTCTCGTTAAACATAGGGATACGAATAAACATTGTTCGTAGAAGGTGCGCAGAACACAACAACAAAAGGACGTTACGTGTTGCCCGACAGCGAATCCCTTAGCGCAATGAACCGGAGCTGAAATTTTTCTTGCGCTTTATTTCGTACCGGCAAACAAATCCCCGATTCGCTCGTAGACAAAAACAAGGGTACTGGCCACACAGCCACAGCACGCGTCTAGGCAGTCCTTGAACTCGAGCGCATATTCACGTGTTTACTTCCTTCCTGTGCTGACTAAAGCAATGGCTTTGGCCCGTCAGGATATACATGAACTACCTTACACGAGAGCGTCACCTGCCCTGGCATCGACAGCTGCACAGATGTTTTGCATGGAGTGCATTCGTGTAAACTTTGGCTCTCCGCTACGCAGAAAAAAAAATCTATTTCCGCTGCCACGTGTGAGTGTCCGGAACGAAAACACATATTGACGTTTTTTTGGCTCTAAACTTTCATCTTCCCATTTCCTGTTTCCTCGACTTCGGGAAGTACCCCCGACTTGTACATCTAGCAGGGGCCGGCAGCGAATACGCTGTTACGTGGAGATCGGACGTTAACCAGACGACTAACGTAAAGGAAATTTGATTCCTTTATAGTGATTGTAGAAGGGACATTAGTAAACAGTAACAGTTCATCAATTTATACTCATAGACCGGGCTTTATGATTTCTACAGTCGTTTATTTTGCCATCGTACCTTGAATATTCGAACCAAAAAATGAGGCTCAGACTTCGACATTTTTTAATTCACGCCGAAAGCTCAGCACCTGACCGCGAGCACGACAACCCGGATTTCAAATTGATTTTCGGTATATCGGTCGTATAAGCTGTGGGGGCCTGGTCCCGCTCGACGCCATGTTTTCCATGGAATGTCCCCGCATCCCCTCTCCCAGCTGGACGGGGCGGCGGCCCGCCCGTTTGCCCCATGTGGCTTTAACTAGTTTTCCATTGGACAGCGACTAATTTCTCGAACGTTCGCTAGTTTCTGGTTTTGGAGATCCTCGACAGAACTTGCTGGGACTTGGAGAGGTGCGCACGTACTTTCGTGACCCTTCGGCCGACCAGGCCATCGGTCGGATGGCGTGCCTCTGCGAGGCCCAGCGACCACGGCGGCGACCTGCGACCGACGCCCATGTCTGTATGTTCTTCTTCTATTTTCCTTTTCTGAGGGATCGCGGTTGCGGTTACGCTGGCCGGGGTTAGGCTCTCCTTCCTTGCATGGTTATTTTTGTGTGTTATTGTGTGTTCGCGTGTTGTTCATTGTTACTGTCCTTTGTTTGTGTTCGTGTGTGTTCGCGTGTTGTTAATCGTTATTGTTATCCTTTCTTTATATTTAATTCGACTAATTCGGCCTTGTATTATTTGTTTCATTTAACCGTTCATTAAACTACCATGCTTGGAGAGTTGCGCCTAATGTTCTCCCCTTTCGCTGCGTGCGGCGGTTCGTGCTGTCCCGCTCCGAGACGGGCCGCGGGCCGACGCGCGCGGCAACGCGGCGATGCATGGCTGAGATAGCGAGCGCGCGGACGCTACTACCACATTCTCTGCTCGTCGAGTGCTCGAATCCACGACAGGGGGTTGCTAGCGGCGATGCCGCTGCTAGCAGTAGTAGTTAGTAGTAGAACAACCCCTACAAAGCTCATTCAATTTCATGAAAGTTTGTTCATTAGTTCTCTGGACACCTAAGAACACAATGAATTTTATTTTTACCGGTTAATAGCAATGTAGGTGACTTCGAAATCTATGACGTCACCGTGAGTTCATGCGGAAAATTCAAAGGGGCGTCCCCACTTGTGTTAGCATCTGAGCGTTTTCTCAGAGGCTCTTCTGAAGATCTCGACGCCAATAGATTTGAAGAAGTGACGATAACATTGATGCAGGAGCGATTAATGCAGGAACAATATAATAGCCACTGACTCTAATGACAATATGCTCCCTTTTCTCTCTCTCTCTCCACCTCTTTTCTTTCACCTTTCAATCTCCCACATCCCCTTCCCCTTATGCAGGGTCGCATATCAGTTGTCCTACACTAGTTATGTTCTCCCTGCCTTTCACTCTCTACTATTTCCTTCCTTCTCGCCTACCAAGCATGTTGTCGCGGGAAGAGCGGCGCATTTGGTATTGTGAAACAGCGATCTACTGATACGAGACGGGTCATTTCGCTCTTGATTTTCCCTTTAAGTTCATTACCATTCCATTTTATTACGATTGAACAAAAATGCCAAATTACAAGCGTTCGAACGCTTACTTTACACACACTACCTAAAAGAAAAAAATCCCTGTTCCGCCAGAAGTGCGGAGTAATGAAAGCGATATCAATGCAAGCTATCATAATGAAGTAATAATAGCAGCTTTAGGGGCCACCTGCACTGCAGGCTTATGGGCTTATAACGTAAGGTGCAGGTGCGTGAAGTACCATGTGACGGTCGAGCGGCAGAGACAGTGGCCTAGTAGAGCTGCGACATAAGTCACGTTGTTTTGATGTCCTCTGGCGCACGCTTCACACCACGCGACCGCCCTAAGCAGAGTGCACTTCACACCATCGAAAAAACCTGGTCCAGCACAGACGACTGTGGTCCGGTTAAGAAAAGGACGCTAATTTCTGCAGCCCATCTTGGGAGCACGGCTAAGCGTCCGTAGCTCTCTGAAAGGGGACTGAAAGAGATAGAAAGGTGAGAAAGGCCGTAGTCGAAGGCTCCGGAAAATTTAACTACCTGGTGTTCCTTAACGTGCACTCACAACGGACAGTACACGGTCCTATGGAATTTTCGCCTCCAGTACCATAACCAGCATAGCGGCATCAAGCGAGCGCATTCCTTCCGTGAGCGCTATGTGGCGAGGACATTGTGCATATGCGAGGCGCATGGAACGAAGCACGCGACAAAGGCCCTGCTACGCAGTGCGCAGCGTGCCTAATGTCTGCCCAGACAGCACGCGCGCCAGTGATGACGACCATGCGAAGTCCACAGTTGCTGGTCGAGCGAAGAGCACGTGCCCCGACTGGTGTCGCGCTTGCTGCTTGTGTGACCGTGTCTGTTTTGACAGGAACATTTCTGCGCTGATCTCGGTGGGACACTTTGAGGAGCGTTCGGTGGGCGCCGGAGTGCATCGCGAGGCGCTTCCCGAAGCCTCAAACCATGACAAATCGGGTGTGCTGGTGTTGCCAGGAATCTCTGATGAGAGGCAAGGTGCGATGGTTCGCAACGACGAACGACGCTTCCCGAAGCCTCAAACCACGACAAAATGTGGGTGTGCTGGCTTTGCCAGGAACCTCTGATGATAGGCAAGGTGCGACGGTTCGCAACGATGAACGACGCTGCCCGAAGCCTCAAACCGCGACAAAATGTGGGTGTGCTGGCTTTGCCAGGAACCTCTGATGAGAGGCAAGGTGCGACGGTTCGCAACGACGAACGCAACGACCGAAGCTAAAAAAAAACCAAGGACCAGCCAGTGCCCATCAGCTCCGCTGTGTCGAGCCTTGTGCCCTCAGTGCAACCTACGCCTCTTTTTTGCCCCTACATTATGCAGCGCATCTCGCAATTCCGTGATTTAGCCTGACTACAGACCAACCGCAAGGCCACGAAGTGTCCTGCTTAGACTCCATACACCTGACCTTTTTCAGTAGTGTGAACATGGCAGAAGTTTCAGTGACTGTATTGAATATATGTGCTACCATGCGTCGTCAGCAATAGCGCTCAAGGGTGTCACAAGGAGTCAGGGGGCCGGATTCACAGCGCCATCTTTTCCTTAGAGATGCCTTCGCGAATGATATGCCCACCAGTAGTAGTGGAAGAAACTGCTATAAAGACATCTTTAATGGCAACACATCTTTCTCAATTCGGGAATAGCTAACCACAAGGAACTTTGGATGCAACAGTGTCGATGTACACATCCTTTCCCATCGTATACTCGCACACCACATAGAATTGCAGCGGCCAGCTGCCAGGGAACTTCCGATTGACTGCAACCCATCTTTCTTCAGAATTCGTTGTAATACGGACGACGCTTTCGAAAAGAAGAAAATCATAAAGAAAAAGAAAGCCCTACGGCAGGTTGAGCTAGCGTCACGCTCACGTCATGAGACAGTCGGGGTTTCTCCACAAGCGCTTTTGAACGGCAGCTGCAATCGGGCGACACCGACTCAGAGCAAACTAAGTTGTGCTCACTAGTTCCCCCGCAGAAATCAATGCGAGACGTCTGGCATGTGTTAAGTGTCGGCAGGAAGAGCTACTACCGCCGAGTAGAGGATTAACGACTAATTATTTTTCTGAAGTAGATCGATGTTGAACACCATCAGAGTGGAAATTTAGATATCCTGGCGTAACGTGGAGTGAAGCGGTTAGGCGCATTCACCAGTACCACTGTAGCATGGTTAAGGGGCATAAGCGAATGACTAAGACTTCCCGAATGCAAACAGGGTGCACTCCGTATAATGAAGGTTCGGGCTTGGCGTGGCTGTGCTCAACTAAAGTAAGCTTGACATTTCCATGTTTTCGAACTAAACTCAGAACTCTTTACAATATGTCAACTTTTGGCAGCAACCACTCTAAGAGAGGCAGTGAAGTCGCCCACGCAGATAAATACCCTGTGGCGTTTATAGTTAGCTAAATTTCGAAAGTTCATGTCAACCTTCCGAGCGTGAACGTTCTCGTGTTATCCGTCAGCGTCCCAAACACTTCTCGGATGTTGAATAAATTTAAAAGGCTAAATTTTAAGACCTCTTCATTCGTGGCGGTGCTGGAACGTGCTTTTGCTGCGTAATTGTACTGACAGACAAGAGCCCTAATGTGCAGTATGTTGAAGCCAGCCTCATCTTTAAGGGAATCAAAAAAATTCTAGAAGCTCACGCACTGTGCGTTTTTGCAGTAGGTTAAGGAAACTTCTAGTGGCGAAATTTCCTCAGCTTTACACTGCGGCATGTCTTGAAGTAACATCACCATATTGGAAGGTAAAATCTGAATTATTACTCTATAGTTAGCAAAAAGCTCACCCTACGTCTTCCGGTCCTATGTTTCATCGTTATGTGTTATACTCGTAAAACGAAAACCAGCTAAAACACGAACAGACAGATGAAGGCAACACAGCGAGTCTGGAGAACGACCTGAAATTTTTTAGATGCGGAGCATCTCTTGTTTGCGGGTATGTAACACGTCCGGCGTCCGCACTCACACTACGCATGCGCGACTCTCCTCTCCCTTCCCTCTCTGCAACAGCTGCTGCAATAAATAAAGCGGGTAGAGAGCGCGCGCGCGCTTCGCTTCAGTAGTATCTCCTCCTTCTACGACGAAAGAAGTTGGTGGTGTTGTGTGATGGAAGCAACAGTTCCGTCAGCGTGTGGGTTGACGCAAGTACGCATCAGCATCAACCCACACTCTGAAAACGGTCACGCGATGCGTGGTAACGAACCAAGTTAACAACGCAATAACACGCAAGGTTCATCGCATAGGTAACACCGAAAACACTGCAAACCTGTAAACACCGCCGTTAAATGCACCGTTGAAGCTCCCAGCGATCACCCCATGGTCCCCTTCGGGGAGACGGTATAATTTTTTCTGTGCACTATCAAAATATGAAATAAAATGTCGTTAATCCATGCTTGTCCTGTTGCTTTCTCCTCTGCGTTAGTGTTCTAGCTGGTTGTCGTCTTGCAATCATGTACCAAGCCCAACTTTCGTCTCCGGTGTTATACTCGCTAGTGTTGTGTTTATACCACTTAATGCTAGTCATGCGCACGCGATTAGCTACGGTGATTTGATCAACTCGTTTTCGTAAAGGCGTCCAGCACTGTCATGCAGCCTGGGACTACTGCTCGAATGCTCTAGTCTGAACGCTCTGTAACGCCATTGTAAGCGTGACTCTTAGACACAAAACAAAGTAGGGACTACAGAACGGCTAACCCCAGCTTTTTCTCAGCTCTGTCACATTGGCTATGTGGCTCTATTTATGATGAAGAGGCCCAAGAGGAATTCAAGGACGCTGCGCCATTGTGTGCGGCGCGATTCTGCGCTCAATTGGACCATATAAAGCAGGCGTTTAAATTCATTACCATTTTAGTATGCCTGCCTCAACAATCGGTTTTATTGGATACCGTTGTTTCTTCTCCATGCTTGTCTCAATTGTGGTAAAAAAATAAACTATTCTGAAGGAGTGAACGGTACCAGCATTTAGTCGGCTCACCACATTTGTGCGGGTAGGGTTCATTGCCTATTTAAAAAAAGTAGTTGAACCGACATTGATGACAAGCCTTCTCGTGTAGTTTCTCCTCTTCTTGGTGAAGCATTATGACCTTGTTCCAAAAGAGCTGAGAGGTCATGGAAACAGCTTTAATTAGGCACGCTATGTCCAGGCTGCACACGCCACCTTTGACCATAGCGTAAACCTGTGACAGTGAAGTAGTGAGAGCGCACTCTTTCTTGGCTTGATTAAGTTGCAGCGCTCCCATGTTTCCAGATAACACAAATAAAAAGACGAAAACCAGCTTGACAGGAAAATCATTATTTTTATTTATAGAAAAACTAATTTAAGCCTAACCTGAATGCGAAATAAAAGGGTAAGACTGGGGTGGACGCCTTCTGAATAACAGTTCGGCAATAATACCCTTACAAAAATGCCATACATGGCGATATCAGGAATTGGGCATATGTGGTTATATATTGCACGTGTCCGTAGGCGGCCGCATATGTTCTAATTGTGATAGAAGCATATATTGGAATGAAACACCAACACAAGGAATGCCATCCAAGTCTCTGATACGTATTGGGCAAATACTGCCACATATGTTCCACGTATAGCCAGATATGCGTATATGGCCAGGTATGCATATCTGACTACATATGGTATGTGTCCATACGTGGCCTCATTTGCCCAACACCTATTGCAGTCTTATGTGACATTCCTTGTGTTGGTCTTTTATTGCTGCATATGCTTGTATCAGCAGTGGGGCAAATGCGGCCACATACGAGCACGTGCCATATATATCCAGATATGCCTGATTGATGATATCGCCATATGTGGCATTTTCGTAAGGTTATACACCTCACGAACAGCCGTTATTCATGAATAAGACGCAAGAGCGTATAGGGAATAGCATTTTAAACAGGAAAAAACAGATGCATTGCTTTACTATCGCATCCTGATATTTAGTAAGTACCATACTAAGAAGTAGGTAGAGGTAGGAGTAAGTAAAAAAAGTAAGAAGTAATAAGTTAGTCGAAGTACGAATCTTGCGTTTGGGCAGTCTGGGATCAAAAGGTTCTGCTCTAAGAAAACAATCAAATGTCTGGCGCACACAATCGCATTGTTCGTGGATGAGATGGAAAAATAGAGCAATCTGTCAAACTAATAGTTGTGAAACTTATAAAAAAGAACACATTGAAAGGTTACGGCACAACACTTCCCGGGCACTTCGATTCTCTTCGCTCGATGCCTATACCGACATGGCCTTTTCTGATGAGGTTTTTTTTTTTGTCTGATGCTTAAAAATAAACATATTCCATTTCTCAAGGTTAGCTGCTAGTAAAGCCTAATTGGCATTTCATTCGACACCCTGCATGAGCAAGTATGTCATTGTTTTGTCGCCAAATGTTGTAGCTTATTATTTGTGCCTGCGAAGAACGAAGTAGAGCCAAGCAGAAACAACTGAATGCCAAGACCGGGGATTCTTCAAAAATTCAAGTTTCTACCAATCGTAACTTCCTCACACGGTCATGAACCGCGCCTCATTGTAGGAATGCTGCGCAAACTTGAAAATAATTTTAGTAAGACAAAAAATTGCGTCACCGCAGACGAAATCCAACAGATGAGTGCTGTCATTAGGCGGCGCGAAAATGAGCCAATCCGCCTTATGGAAAACGCAACGGCGCATGCACATTTACCCTGAAGCATGCAAGCACTTTGGTAAGGTCGCAGCTCCGAGACTTGCTGTTCTGCTTTTTATCGATATTATAATGCTTCATCGCAGGGACCTGCGTTTAGGCTAGAAAACCTGTGAGGACTAAATATCTGCTATAAACAAGGCAATTCATGTGCATTAGGCTACATAGATGTTACGCTTGAATGACACAGCTCAGAGATCAAATTCTTTAGTGATCCGAACAATGCCTCTTCGCGGATTGGACAAGAAACTACGCTCACAAACAGAACACAATCTCAAATCTCATTACAACGCTTGATTATTACTGAAATCGCATAAGTTTTATGTTTCTATAAAATAAAACATTCGAGTCGTATGCACAGGTAATCTTACCCTAACATTGCAGATGAATTTACACACTTCAAGTTCTTTTTTCGCAGAAGAAATGTGCAAACCAAGCACAAGGCTGCACGTACGAACAACCAGGCAGTCGTCAATCTGATTCATCTTTGCATTTCACATCCCCAAACGATGATATGGAAATGTCGAAGCGAAGGGCTCCGCAAATTAAAACCACCTGGGGTTCTTTAACGCGGACTTATATCGCACAGTACGGAGGCCTCATCATTTCGCCTCTATCGAAATGCAGCCGCTGCATTCGAACCCACGACTTTAGGATCAGCAGGCAAGTGTCATAGCCACTAGACCAACGTGACAGTGAACACAGCGTTAGAGGTGAATCTCAATGATCACCTCTAACAAAATAATAATAATAATAATAATAATAATAATAATAATAATAAGCCTGCGCCTTCGTTTTGCAAGTCCGGCCTCAAGTCTCGCGGAGGATGTGATCTTGGGAAAAATTCCAGTGTAAACATTTACTGCGAACTCCGGCGATTATTCCAGTCAGAGTCACCGAGCTGGAGTGGGTTCAACAACGGGGCACGTCAATTCGAGATCGAGAGCTCTCGTTAATAAGCTCCAGCGTCGCTTTCAATCAATCATTAAGCAATGTGAGCCAAGCGCGCTGTCTTCGTGGCGCCCACACTTGCAGGCGAGCTGCGTTTTCGAGCCTCGTCTACCGGGTGCGTCATTTAATTAGGGCAGCGCAGCTTTGCTCTGGCGGCCGCGCCGCCCCCCCCCCCCCCCCCCCCCCCCAGTGCGACTGTAGACGCATCTACTTCGCCCGTCTCGAATTTGACCATGACAGGCAGCACGCCAGGTGATGTGCAATGCAAGTGTGCAGAGCGAACTATGTGGATCGCGGCGGGTCCCAGAGTGATTGCTTCCGCGTGCCACGCGGAATGAACGCAGAATTTCTTTTTCCTCATGCGTAGGTGGCGTGGGATAGAGGCCCGCCGATAAAAATCAGGACATGTAGGCTCAGCATATGGCTAAGTACGTTTTATTTAAGGATAACGACGCCGTGTTTACCAGAATTCTGTTCCAACTGCTTCCTTTAATTGGATGGATGCATTGATATATAGTGTGGTTAGTAACAACAAATACAGCGGCAACAACAAATTATTATTCATAATTTTATTATTATTATTATCATTATTATTACCGTTGTTGTTGTTGTTGTTGTTGTTGTTTTGTTGTTGCTATTACTGTTATTCAGGGGTTCTAAGCTCCAAAGGCACGATATAATCATGACACATGGCGCAGTGAGAAACAGAACGGCGAAATCAAAGCGTAACGTCCGCCATCTGAACAGGTACAAGAAGAAAACTCATGCTACAGCGAAAAAGACGAGGCACCTGCCTCGCACAACGTCACATTTTACTGGCTACATTTCCTTCCGCTGGCTGATACCGCTTCGCATATTTCCTTAGGGAATATGCGTTTTGTTTTGTGAAATCTCCAAGATTTGTTAAGTGCCGCTTAGCAGACTCACTATCGATATTAAACTTCAAACATTACTTTCTTCCAAAAAAAATAACGATGTTTTAATTCAGAATTTGTGTAGCCTTTACATTAAAACGCCAAGAACACTTCATGTCCAATCGGACATCACCTGCTGAAGCTGTGTTTCCGCGGCAGACTAGGGGGAAATTCTCATTTCGCCTTTCTTGCGAATTGTAAGAGGTTGTTTCCACTACCGCGGCGGCTGCATTTCGATGGAGGCGAAATGTTGAGGCCCGTGTGCTGTGCGATGTCAGTGCACGTTAAAGAACCCCAGGTGGTCGAAATTTCCGGAGACCTCCACTACGGCGTCTCTCATAATCAGAGCTGGTTTTGGGACGTTAAACCCCACAAATCAAATCAATCAATTGTTTCCACTACAGAATTTCTACAGCGCTGCTGTTTTTCTTTAGTTATTTAGTAAATGTAATTTAAGGAAAGGCTGGTACCAATGTGTGGCGCCGGCTACTCCTCTATTCTTAGATGTTGCCTGTCTTCGCAAAGTTATGAGCACTTCACAAAAGTGAACGAATATGCACACGGACACGAACACATACTCATTCACTACTGGTATATTATGATAAGAGGGACTACTCCCGTACCATGACGCGGCAGTCGCCGTTCATAGTCAAGATCGTACCATCCGTCGGATGATCTCGCTGTGACGAAGACCAAAGTGGACCCTCTCTTGCCCTACTATATACACTTGACCCCAGCGCACTTCGACATGATAGCTGCGAGAGCCACTGTACGGTATGGTGTGGAAAAGTTCCGAGCTCGATTTTGCGGGTTAGATCCCTGCAGCCGCGGCTACATTTCCAAAATAGCAATAGTTAATTTGCCGTGAGTACAAAGGTTTGACGGAAAGTGTGAGTCGAAGAAGCGAGGAACGCTTGACTAAGGTCTCGCACCTTTTACAGCAGGCAGGAGGGAACATAGCACAAAATTTACAGTCTCGGTAACAGGAAGCTACAAAGCACGAAAAATTACTTTAATATGCACCGAAAAGTTGAGAACAAAAAGCTCAAAATTAAGAACCATCTTGGCAAACTTGTAGCACAAGGTGAAAAAGAAACTAAGAACAACAAGAGATCATACTCGAAGCACCTAATTTTACAATAACCTGGATGTTATCTTAATGTTCACAAAAAGACACGTCCATGTTCGACACTAAGGGGCTGTTGATGTAACTTGCTGATCAGTAATGTAAGTGGGTAGACGCGCCCTAGAAATATTGCCAAGGGAAAATTACAAGTGGTCTAACTCATTCAAGAACAGTGGTAATTTTCAGCTAACCAGCACGATATTCAAAGAACTGGATAAAGACAGCAAGAAAAAATAGTGCATCAGCATATGGTGAAAGATCTCGCGCTCAGTAGACAATGATGAAAAGGTGGTACGGTATGACAGATTTTTGAACAAGGCTCCTGCGCGGGAGCCTGAACGTCCTGCTTTTATTTCCTTTTATAGTGGTCAGTGTCTTACTTTATCTTCGTGGTATGACTAATACAACTAATCCATGACATCAATAGCTTGGCACACTTGCCATTTACATCACGATTAACACTAACAGAACCTGGTTTTTTCAGACCGGTTACCACGGTAGGGAGCTTGCTTGAAGTATTTTCTAAAATTTGTAGGTTTCAGTCGTTCTTGACGCAGAATTCTTTAGCACGCAGATCATTCTGAAACGTGGATGTCTGTGCACTTCGCTATGGACGGATGCTCATGCGTTTCGCCCCCACAGAAACGCGGCCGTCGTGACGGGGAATCTAACTCACGTCATCGATTTTCGCTGTCCAGTCAACAAACCAACGAGACAGACAGACAGACAGACAGACAGACATGATGTGCATATGTACAGACGGACAATCAAATTTACAGACAGGCATACCAACAGACATATACGGATATACAAGCAGATATAAAGATATACAGAAAGACACAGACAAACTGACTGACTGACTGACAATGAATAACAGACAGACAGACGGCGAATTCAAATTAGCTGCACAGATTCGGCACGAAAACGAAAAGACCGCGTGTAAACTGAATAACTTCTTACAATAACAGCTTCACATTCGAGAAGCCCGGGAGAGAGTGTGAACGAGAACACCTACTGCAGCGAAGTAATGTACACGTACACACTCCTCGATTATTTGCGCACTTAAATTTAGATCGCAGTTCATTTGGACGTCCTCGCCCTAATTCCATTCTCAAGGCCTCGCACGCTTCGAAAGTTGTTTTCGAAGTCGGACAAAAGGCCCTCAATTAGGCCGCACACATAGTTTTGGCAAGCAGACTTGCTGTTTCATCCTTCATCAAAAATAAGTCATAAAAGACTTTATTGATCTAATGCTTTTGTGCTTGCTGTTTCGTAAGGTCCGCGCTTTTGTAGGAGACGGAAAAGCGGAATGACTGGCGGACAGAAAAATAGCAGATTCACTAACGAAGCGCTCAGCTTTTATTGCTGATTTAAAACTTCAATATATACGTGTTAATTCTTGTCTGCCGGCGGCTGTTCTTGATTTGTATTTGACCATGCACATTTGACATTTATTAATTTCTGTGCTTTTGAGTAACCTTCGTTCCGTTGAAGCAACGAAAGGACGAGTAAGCGTGACAACACGTCGCAAACGAGTAAACTTGTTAACAAATGAAATCGTCCTGATAGTCATCATGTTCATCGTCGCCAGCTTGTTCGCATCTGCTGCCCCGCCACGGTGGTCTAGTGGCTAAGGTACTCGGCTGCTGATCCGAAGGTCACGGGATCGAATCCCGGCCGCAGCGGCTGCATTTCGATGGAGGCGAAATGCTGAGGCCCGTGTGCTGTGCGATGTCAGTGCACGTTAAAGATCCCCAGGTGGTCGAAATTTCCGGAGCCCTCCACTACGGCGTCTGTCATAATCAGAACTGGTTTTTGGACGTAAAACTCCACAAAATAACAACAACATCTGCTCTAGAGCCAAAGGTATCTCTCACATAATTCGCCAGTTAACCTGTTCCTGCGCTTACCTCGGCCACGTTACGCCCTCCAATTTATGTCATTCACCCACCCAATCTACTGCGGCCTCCTCTTACGCTTGACTGGCCTCGAAGTTCACTATGATATCCTCAAGAATATTCGTTTTTCTTATCTCATGCACGCCCTCCCCACGTCCATTTCTTCTTTGTGAATGTTTGCGGAACAAACCACACGAGTTTGATTTTAATGGCGTTAGTCGCCCTGTTACATTCAGAGGGCAGGTTAACTGTGCAAATTAGACTTTGAAGCCTAATGTGAGGCGTGATCCAACTTTAACGATCACATAACCAATGGTTGGTGATAGTCTTCTAGAGTTCTTAATCGAGCGAGCTCTTCTGCTTTGTGACTCACCGAAATAACAATAGACTGTTGGGCGAGTCGGCAGTTCGTGACGAATGAAAACGGCAGAAAGAATTTCTCCCTTCGCCGTCGCCTCCACTTCGTCGGCGTCAGGGCAGTGGAGCCTTTCCTCTGTGCTCACACAGCTGGGCTCGCAGCGACTCAGTACTCCCGCCGAACACGCCGGGAGCAGTCAGCGGCATAGCAGCCTAGTACAAGGAAGGCACCTCCGCCGCCGCCAGTGTGAGAGAGAGGAGTTACACAGCTCCACTATTTTGGAACCTAAGAAAGTGTGCAGCACGGTCAACCCAGCTATTCCAGTAGCTCGCCAGAGAAGTGGCAAGGGAGGAGAAATTGCACCATCGGCGAGGCGGTGGCGCCCTCTCTTGCGCGTCGTTGGTACCGGCGGGAAGCGTGAGCACGCGACAGGAGGAGGCGACGATCGTCGGCAAGGCCAGCCTCTAAAGCTCTACTCACTTCTAAGGAAGACGTGCGACGAGAACAAGAAGGTGACAGGGTTGGGGCGTAAGTAAGAAACGAAGGTATAATGGAAAAAGAAACATATTATATGTGTATTAGAAATAAGTTTTCACACTGAAGAAATCTATAAACAACAATTTTAGATGTGCCAATTGAAGCAAATTATTTCGCCCTTGTGTAGGGTAAGCGAAGGCGTTGCCGCAATGCTATCTCACTTTTTCCACAATGCCATAACGATAATTAATCCCTTGTTCGTAATTAATATGAGAATGAGTGCGCACTTTATTCTATGGGTATGGTGCTGTTTACCGTGAACTGTACGTGAGCTTTATAAGCATGGTTTGCTTAATAATACCGATGTTGGTTCTGCATATTATGATACCCCATTATTAACAAATACGTCAATTAATGAGTAGTGACTACCACATGATAAAAAAGACAGACAAAGACGCAGAAAAGGAGAAGGCATGAGGGTCTGAAAATTACGCGAGGAAAAAGATAAAAATATGAAGATGTACAGGACCACTGAAAACATTGTTATAACATGCTACATTAAAATACCCACAAGCAGATATCGAACTCACCTAATCGTGTAATAAACGACCATACCGCCGACGCCGATCAATGTATCCATCAAATAACCAATCAATTACATTCGTATTTAAGAAGTACATGAACACACGCGCAAAAATTATATACCCGGCATCCGAGAGGTACGCCTAAAATCAACGGAAAAAAGTTAGTCGCGTGGGCGATTTCCATAAACGTGGTCTCGTGCGCAACCCTGATAAGCATTTCGGAAACATTTGTAGAAAATAACAGCAATACTACGTTTGCCTTGCCATTGTTGCTCATGCCTGTGCTTTTCCTCCTCTCTTTCTCAGAGCTATCCTCCTGCAGTTGACATCAATCACCCCCACGCCGAGTACAGCCAGAACGCCCACGTTGTTCTTGGAACGGAGAAAGCACAGAGCAGAGATCACACGAAAAACAAATGTACGGGACAAGCGTAGGCTCCCACTTTTCGCATCGGAACGAATTGGTAGTCCGACAACCTCTGAATTCTCATGGCAGCACTTTGCGGCTCAGGCCATAAGCTGATCAGCGTGGACGAGCTCTTACGGAGCATATAAGCTGCTTTGCTCGGCGTCGATGGCCAGGCCTGCTCGTCTGTATATGTACTCGTATATATGGAAGAGCACTTACACTGCTTCCTTTCAGCACCGCGTGCTTCTATACATGCCAGCAGCAGCGCCGGCAGCATCCCCATAGTGAAAAGAGCTGCGGAGCACGCGCAAAATGACCTGCGGCGATTAAATATCCTGCATTTGTTTTCAGAGTGAAGCTCTCTTTGCTGACTGGACATTGATGATTACCACTCGAGGGTGCTGCTAGTGCTGCTGCTGCACTTTAGAACGTGTTCCTCAATAACAAGCATAATGGTGATAGAAAATGGTTTTGCTGTTTTTTTTTACTTTGCAAGGGTAAGTTATAGCCAAAGATTTCCAGGAATGTAGAAAACCGACAAAATATTCATTGCTAATGTGTAGTTCATTGAGACCAAACATATGCCATGGCGTGTTACGTACCAAACTGTATAGCAGACATAATCCTGTGACAGAGCTAATCTTGCTTGAGGTCTTTTTACATGGTAAGTTAATTGAAAAATAAGTCTTAAGTACTATCGGCAACACCATTAGTACAGATTAACAAAACCTCTGAGAGGCTACAGTGTCCAACCAGAGGAAAAATTCTATCAGAGTAAATGATGCCTTTTGGCGCGTCACGATATCAGTGAGCAAGCTATTTTTGTATCCGATTAAGATTGCATTTATTTAGGAGATACACAAATGCATTCCTCGCTCATGATAATTCTGCTGCACATATTAAACCATTTTAGCGTTTGGCTCTTCCTGCAATATATTTACATTGTCTACTGCTGACAATCAAGACCCACAATTATATTAGTACATATTTGAGTGTTTTCAACATTTGATGGTGATCTGCGTGTTAAAACCACTATGTAATTAGAAGGGACACCAAAGTGTTAGGAGATTGCGACGACCTGGGGTTCTTTAACGTGCGCTGACAACGCACAGTACACGGGCCTCTGACATTCTCGCGTCCATCGAAGATGCGACAACCGCCGACTGGATGGATGTTTTCTAATGGAAATACATATTGAGTGTTGAGTGGAATATATTTAGTGTGGAAATACATCTTCCTTGTAGCAATGGGAGTGCAAATATTTACCTTAACTAACCGCCTTCTGTACCGCGCGTTGCTGCCATTGTATTGTATCGGGGTGGCGGGGCTTGTCAAGCTGCAGATATTGCAGCTTTTACCCTGCTATCCTCACCATAAATGGTACTTTTTCTTTCTTGTTCAACCTGTTAACTATTTTAATTGTATCGATTATGGTGAAATAAACAAAATCTCAAATCTCAAATCTCAAGTCTCGTATTTTGGGTCAGCAGCCAACTGCCGGAAACACTATACCATCGCAGCGGAGATATTGCAGTGTTTTTGATAACAAATTTCACTTGGAAGTCAGAAGCGGATTCCAACTGAAAGTGTGCTGTACATCGTCAAGTCAAAACAAGCATGCAACGTGCCACGTGAAGCCCTGCGCTAGCTGCGATCCTGGAAGGTCCACTCCTTTGCAAATCCGGCTACGGAGCTTATAATAGTGCAGTACGGGAGAGAAATCCCTGATGTGCGCTGCAGTGTTTATTAAGAGGAGCGTCCAAGTACGCGTCAACGTGGATTGGGTTTTTCTATAGCTAATTATGCTGCCTGATTGTAATAGTGCAACATGCTGGTAAAACGCACTCGGCGGGACGTATCTATATCCGAAGAACACAGCAGTGGCAAACATACAAGCGTTAGCGTTTTTGCACATATGGACAGGATAATACTGTGCTAACTTTGAGTGGGTACTCATGTTCAACAACTTTAAGTCTAACAAAAGATGTGTCGCTTTTCCTTCGGCTGACATCGTCTCGACATTTGCAAATATATTAATACGGTTGAGTACTGTGAATAAGAGATGCATGGGGGCTTTGGCTTCACTGTAGTTTTCATTTTCGCTTTTGATTTACTATTTCATAAACGCAACTGAATTCTCGGTACTATACACCGAAGAAATCCGCTATCTTGCCGCCGTTCCAAAGAGCATGGGATTTTCCTTCGCACGAGAAGTAAGATACCCAACGAGGGCTTTTCCAATCCACGGCAGTTCCGCAAACTTCTCCTGTGTCCAATCTAGAATCTAGCGCAGGCAGCCGTCAAGAATGCAGGTGTTGGCCGTCCAACAAAAGCAAAAAGAATAAGACTGTGAAGGCCTGACACAGCTGCCGGCCCAAGCTAGGTTTACGCCGCTTTATTGCTATTGCGTGACACGCTGGGAAAAACGCCACGCAGTCTCGCAGAGTTGCCGGCGTCATAGTGTTGGAGAACACGATCGAGTGTCCATCACAAAATGAAATAAAGAGAAAGAACGCCTCCCAATGACGACCATCTATAATATGTTTTGCACGCTGTCAGTGCACGTCAAATGACGTGTATTGGTAATGTTCGACTTGCACGTTCGAAACTTCTCAATTCCCCAAGGCCTTTACACTTTGAATAGAATCTGAATGTTTACCCGAATGCCGTTCGGATAACTCATATTTCATTGATAGGTTTCATTCAGAGTAATGATGATTCACGGCAGTGATTCACGGTCATCTTTATTACATCTGAAATAAACAGAAGCCCATGTCAGGAGCTCGGCAAGGCGTCCTTGATGGTATGTGAATGGGACTCTATGAGAAAGAGTGCAGAGAAAAGCCGTAGTGGAGGGCTCCGGAAATTTCGGCCACGTGGGGTTCATTAACATTCCCTGGCAACGCACAGTACACCGACCTCTGGCATTTTCGCCTTCATAGCAAATGCGACCACCGCGCAGAGGTTTCCACTAAAGCATATTTTAAAAACCTCCTTCAGGAAAACCATTCAACTATAAAATGTCTGCGCCTGCTGGTGCCTAGCAGAGCGCCACAAGGCTAGACTGGATTGGCTCCAGAAGGCTCTACATCGGCTCGCTGGCCATGACGTAGTTCAGCTGGAGTGGAAGCACTGAGGAAACTTCGACAAACTCTGTCCTGCGCTAGTATACGCAAAGCCGCAGTGTCCCCTGGCGTGCTTTCTCTATGGCATGCGAGTATGAGCGTAGGCAAATGCAGCAGGTGTTCGTCTCCGTGCATATAACACAGAAAAAAAAAACGGTTTATATCAAGCGCTGCATCAAAAATCAACATAACAGCGAAACAGAAACGGCTCACGTTATGGAAAGCAGCACGCTGGCAGCTGGCGCCATAAATGCGCGTGTCCCAAGCGGCGAGCGTGAGCGCCTGCGTACAGGTTGTGGATGGTCGCCTACAGACCGTGGCACGAATATGCCCGTCCCGATTCCGCTTAAATCTGGGTTGCTAGGGCCTGTGGTGAGATATGTGAAAAGCGGGTACGGTTACGAAATGAGGCTGCCGTGTACCCTTAATATTCCATTGCGTAATTTATGGGAAGCGAATCATGATTTGCGGATACCTTACATTTAATTTCAATGGCCTGCTGATAACGAGAGTATTGTGTAACGATCATTTACCATGAACGTCAATAACCGCAAGTGGAGGAGGAGGAGGAGAAAGGAGTAGGAAAGGCAGGGAGGTTAAGCTGGGCTGGGTCAGGTAGGCTACCCTGCTCTGGGGAAGGGGGAAGGGGATGAAAAGGTAGAGAAACTGAGGGCGTTACAGAAAGTGAGGGCGTTATGCTCTCTTGGCGTGCTTTAGGCAATGTACGTTCTGTTAGCTGAGTAATAAATGAAGAGGTTATTCATTTACTCAGGAGAAACACCGTTCCATGTTCTTGAGCGGCGCTATTTTCTTTCCTTGAGCTAGTCGAGATTTCTCAATCACCTTCGGGACTGGGGTGTATATGTTAAAATATATCGAGCGAACTAGCTTTCCTGTTGAACATAAATTCATAGTAAGCACCAAAAACGCACAACCGGCTATCTACGAAAACAACACAAATCAAGATATAAGAGTGCGACTGGCATGGCATGCACGTACGATCTTTCATAACTTTCATATCGGTGTACCCTAGGATTCCGAGGTGTGTTTTTTCAGACCTTTACTGCAGGTTGCCGACACTCGACTAAACAATTACGATCAATGCTCCATCTATAAAAAGTCCACGGCACGTTTTCAGTCAGGCGCGCGGAAAGGTAAAATATTGCCTGGTGTCATAGATAAATTTGTTGAATATGAGTTATAGTGGACAAACCGTACGAACCGTTGAAGGACGTTCGGTGCTCTGTCAGGCACTTCTGACTTAGTCAATATCGTCTACTTCTCCACACGTGGAAAGAGTAAAAAGTAAATAATCAATTTGTGGATAAATGAAGCAATTTTACGAGAGAGCACCCCAGGAACGTCGCATTTACAGCGCCTCTACTTAGCTCATCCGTCCCCTCAAAATACAACTTAACCATCGCACAAATGCACAGGCAATTTTTTCAAGCGAGCCTAGCTCGTATTGGCCTACATACATACATACATACATACATACATACATACATACATACATAGGAAAAGGCACAAAACGCTAAGCATCGGTTGCCGACGTTTTCCCCGTAGAAAGGCTCTAAGTTTTTGTTATGAAGTCATGATATAATCACTAAATTATGTCATCATGTGGCCAGCTGTTTCAGAGAAAGAAAAGCGGGATTTCGCTCAACGAAAAGTGTTTCACAGCGAACGTGATACGTACAGGGGCATGGGTAAATACGCAAATGTAAAATGCGCGACATCCAGATGGAAAACAGCACTAGTTCCTAGTACACTACCACGGTTATACCGCAACTTTCATGACCCAGTAAGAGGTCAGTTATATATGTTACTGAAAAACCTACCGGTACTCGCAGTTCATACGCTATGCTCATACGCTCTCCACCGGATGTCTGCGTCCTCCCAGTTTCACTTGAAAAACGCACCCTCTGTATGAGCTCAGTGCATGTTCTAGTTACGCGTACTCACGGCAGCAGTATACATAATGTTTATTTTCAAAACCATAAGCGCCACAATTCCAAAGGGGGCACAAAATGAAAGTATGACTCACTTTACACAGATAGCTTATTCGCCTATGACTTTATTTTTGCTAATTTCGGGATCGTGGAGTTATTAAACGACAAACTGGAGGTCAAAGTGTGGTTGGAAGATTTCGTATCTAAATTTCTGCCAAAATATCAGCATGACGTTAAGATATTACAAATTATTGGGTCGTTTTCATGAACCACATTGTCTCAACCAAATTTCCTGAGAATTGCTACGTGAAATCTCTTGTTCTCTGCGAACATAATGTGCGTTATTATTACGGACTAAGGTAATGTAGGCCCTTGTAGACGCCTTTAAGATCTAAAAAGCATGACGTGACGGTAAGATGGTGGCAGAACTTCAAAATGACGCTGCGAAGTGCATTTTCAAGATTAGCAAGCACCTTCTCGCGGCGAGGGCGCCCATAATAACTTACGTTCCCAAATGGACAGGACACCACTACGAGAAACGTCGGTGTGGCGGGTGTCGGAAATTTCGGTCACCTCGGCTTCTTTTACCATGCATTGACGTCACAAATTACACGGGCCTCTAGCATTTCCCTTCCACAAGAATTTCGGCTTTAATGAAATGTGAAAACCATGGACGGGAGTGAACCCACCTCTTTCGGCACAGCAGCCTATAGAACCGTAGCCACTGCACCAATGCAGCGGCCACTGGAAGGATCACTCGCTTCGGTATTGCGTTATAGACTGATTAAACCCGATACTAGATTTACCTATTTTCTTTCTCTACTATCCCACTAAAAATTTCTTGCAGCAATTGTGCCAATTGGTCAACGAGTGACATCAATTGCGAAAACAGCCGAAATTCTTTCTCACATTTTTCACTATCTCAAGTTTCAAGTATACTACTTTATGGTACGCGCTATAATTTACTTTATTAGTCAGTGAATTTGCGACTTGCAACAAAGTCCAAGCATTCACATAACTAAATACTTCAGTTGTTCTAGAAAATAAGGTCCCATTCTTAGGCGAAAGAGAACTCTCTCTATGCTTCTCTTTATTGGCATTGAGGCTTATTAATCGTTGGCAGACGGAAATTATTGCGGCGGCTGTACTTCTTTCGGTAGAATTTGGATTGAACATCTGGAGACTGACATTGAAACAACGGAAATAGTTCCGCGGTACGTGCGCTTTGCGAACTCACTTGCCATAATCAGAACCGAAAAGCCGATTCTCAAAAACGCAGTTAATTCTAAATTGAGTAGAATATTCATTTCAGGTTCTTGAAAAGTAAAGTATGTACTTTTTGCAATCGCGCTCTTGGACACAGGATATGCGCTATGTTCTATAGGTGTTTCTAGGAATTTCTTGAATTCTCGTAAACAAAGTAAGCCCCGAAAACTATGAAATTTGTTTCGGGCAACAGTTTGATTTTACCATGCCTCATTGTCATTATAGGAAGGCACAAAGTAAAAGTTAATTCTAATGATATAATGATGCATGTTATCGCCTTCTCAGTTAGCTCGGTGCTATTAATAATCTATCCCTCATTGAATTCGACAGAAATTATGGCAAACTAAGGATTCCAAGTCAATATAGCAGAGGTAAAGCAAAGGACCATGTTGTTTAGGTCCATATCTGAGGCGCAGAGTCCCGAAACTGGTCCATTGTGATAATCCTTCAATGATTTTCTGAATACGATTCCATTCTCATGTTACTCCTTGTGGGTTTCTCCAAAGAATCTGGCTGAATAATTGACTGACCACGTTAGTACGCGTGGGGAAACATTTCTTGCTTCATAGTGCATCATAGCCTAACTGGGGCTGCATGCACTATGTGTATTTAGCGCTTTAAAGCGCATAGAATTAACTGCTCGAATCTTTGATTGTAG
Source organism: Hyalomma asiaticum (assembly GCA_013339685.2). Lineage (NCBI taxonomy): Eukaryota > Metazoa > Arthropoda > Arachnida > Ixodida > Ixodidae > Hyalomma > Hyalomma asiaticum. The sequence goes on from CM023488.1 coordinate 65,285,416, forward strand.
TGCACTCATTGTGGTCGTGCCGTAGCCGACGACCTATGCAGTAAAGCTTCAGAGCTCCAGAATCGCTTCCGTATTCAGTAATTCGCAAGCGCAACATCACCAAGGACTGCTGTTGGAAGCGGTACCGTAGAACCTTGAATGTCTGTACTCGTGGAATGTGCACTTCACAGCAACGCCCTGCTGACGTCCTGTCGACATCATCTTCCTTGTTTAGTTTTTCTTTTAATCTGGTCGTTTGCGTTGCATGATGCATAGGCCCATGTTGCTGCATACCTGACGCTTGCACGAAACCTCAGCCAGTATAAAGACCAGCGCAATAGCGCCAGCTGTGAGTACACTGTCGCCATGGCGATGAGTCGATTTCTGTGAAACTCGCAGGTGTCTTTGAGTCACATTTACGCACGAGGTCTACGTGTGGCGCCCGTGACACCGAATGGCTCCCCGCTTGCGCTACGAATGCCGGCGCATCCTGTCCTGGCACACGCAAGATTGCCAACTGTCGGTGCAACCGACGGAAATACTCATTACTTGAGTCATGGAATTACGCCCTAAATGGCAGAATCAACAGCCAAGTGCAGAACGAGCAACGACACCTTGGCTGGGATTGCGAAGCCGGCTGAACCGAGACCATAGAAGACGTCACTTAAAAAAGGAAAGATGGAGGCCGCTTAGCTGTCCAAACAAGACAGTGGCTGAGCAGATAGTTTTGAACACTGTTAGCAAGTTTGTCGGTATAGGTACAAAACAACAAATAAAAACAAGCGTATCCACGCATTCATCTCCACACGTTATTTCTTCTTTTTTCTAAGGCTGAGTTGTTTTATATCGCATGTTTTCAAAGGGGTTCTCGGGAAACGGTTGCAAAAATGTGGTAAATAACTGCAAATCTCACGTCTAGTTCAATTGGTGTTTACGACAATTTCCATGAAAGGCCATGGATGTGTAACTAATGTGACTCATAGCTCAAAGATCAGTAACATGGCATGCCTTCCTACGTGAGGTGCGCGGTTAGCTTTAGTTGCCAGGAGTACGGGGCCGTGAGCCACACAGGTTTGAATGTTCTAGCCAAGCGTGTTACGCGTTCCATTTTGCCCCGCCACAGTGGTCTAGTTATAGCACTCGGGTGCTGATGCTGAAAGTAGCGGGATCGAATCCCGGCCGCGGCGGCTACATTTCGGTAGAGGCAAAATGTTCAGGCCCGTGTTCTGTGCGACGTCAGGTAAAATAACCCCAGGTGGTCGAAATTTTGGGACACTTCCACTACGGCGTCCCATAAACAGAGCTGGTTTTGGGACATAATACCGCGGAAATCAATCGACACGCGTTCCATTTCGTACCCAGCTCCCGAAGATAACGGGAAGTTTGACAGCCCGATTTTCCTGCTTAACCTCACATTCAAGCTTCCATGCATGGTATGGTCCATGCGGGCGTGACAAGTGTCGAGCCACCGTGGAAGAGATAAGAAATGTCCTGTCATGTTTCTGTCGGTGAATACGGAGTGCGGCAGGCGGTACCGGGAAGAGAGTAGGAAGATGAGGCATACAACTACGTACCACAACCGTATAGAGGTCAGAAGGGCATTTGTCAAGTCGTTCTCGCTAATTTTATTGATACCTTCCTTCGAGTTTTGTGTGGTAAATAAAACATGAATTGGAAACCTGAATTTGAAAAAGGTTCAGAGCATCCTCAAGCACGATTCACACGTGTGTGACCTCCGTTTACCAAGACATGAAGAAAGAAAGAAAGAAAGAGAAACTGTTGATTGTAGTGTACAGCAGCAATTCCACTACTACTGACAATGCCTTAATACAAGACAGCAGTCCTCCTGTCGCTCTCCTTTAAGTAATGGTCACAAAAAGCGACGGTTCCATCAAGACGTTCTAAGGCGTCGTTAAAGATTTATAATCGTGTAACCTCCCCGGAGATGGCGCGCGAGCACACGTCAGCAGGAACAATTCATGACCTAAAGGACCGAAAGCTCTTTTTGAATTTAAAGTTTTAGCCTATTCCCTCAAACTTTCTTGTACAAGAAACATTAAAAGGAGCAGCGTAGTGATGCCCTGAGGCCCTAGCGACAGCGCGGAGTTTCCTGTTGTTCTATTCTACAGGTTTGCTTTTTGTCCAAGGTTTGTCCATGGGATGGCTCGGCTTTTCAGGCAGATTAAGGCTCCCGATGCCGCGCTAATCCGTGCCGAGGGCTCAGCCAGGATTAGGACGGCTTCCAAGGCAGATGTTCGTGGACACACGAAAGCAGGAAGGAAGGGCTGCGACAAGCCGTCTCTAGCAAAACAGACCAAAAACACTGTATGATATTTATTTTCTGACGGAAGTCATTCTCTAATCTCCTTCTCCATCCGACAGCTTCGCCAGTGGCGCTATCCATAAAAAAATGTGAGTGATAACGACACATTTAAAACAGAACATCGGAGCCACGGAAAGATTAACAACGTGCTCGCAGGCTCAGGGCTCTTAGGCGGGCCTGTCAAAGTACAGGGCAGATTAGCGCCGTGAACTAATTAATCAGTGACGACCTCTAATTGTCGTTCCTTGAGGACACACCTGGTTAAGATAAGAAAGGCCGTTTTTCTTTCCCAACTGTTCATCCGAATGCATTTATTTTTTCTCAATAATGTTGTTTACAGGTTCCAGTTCTGAGTGACAGTGGTAAGGCAATAAGAAAAAGGTCACAAAAGGAACAAATTCTTAACCAAAAGAGTAGAAAGTGTGCTGTAATTATGCAGTTGTGATCATAAAACGTATTCGGGAGTGGTAGCTGAAAAAATGGCGATAGGCGATAGAAGCGACTTTATCCGAAGTGTCGTTCAATCAGGCGGTGGCTCGCGACAATCGCCGAGAAATTAAGGGAATTACTTAAACATACGTATGCTCGGCGATGATGTTAAAAACCATGGAAGAACAGAACTGTCGTTAAATCATCAAGCGACATTCCCCGTTCTTCATCGTTCGCAACGATCCCTTCATCGATTCAAGCCGGCATCTTCGCCTCAGCTCCTGTTCTATATAGGCTGTATTTAAACATATACCTTTTCATAATGAGATGGTTTTGCACACGCTGAGACGTACGTAATGCATATTAATCTGACAATGTGCATTGTATCACTCTATGCGTGTCACAAAGGGTATCAGGAGGCCCGCTTGAGAATGCTCAATGTGACATATCAGTTACATTATATGCGGCACGATATGAGGAAGACAGCACTGGTACCGCAAGACCCGCTGTTCATGTCACCCATCCAAAGTAATTTCACGCACCGCAAACGCAAGATAAATCAAGCGCAATTTTCATTCCATTGCTTGAGAAATGACGATGCGCAGATGGAAATCAAGCCCCTGAAATAACCTTCACCAGCGTTGTGGCGTACGTGGTCTTTGGGACACTTTCACCTGTGTCCTCTTTCACTCCAATCTTCCAATCTCCCGTATGCGTCCCCATGTGCAGGGTAGCGAACCGGTTATCCCTAACTGGTTAACCTCCCCGCCTTTCCTCTCCACTACTACTTCTCTCTCTGTTCACCGGTGTTTGTTTTCTGAGAAGACCATTTCATATGCGCTGATAAGATAGTCTTGCAACGGAGTTAATCATGAATGCAAATCTTTTTTTTATGAACCGGGAGCGGCTGAATATGCAGCCATAATTGCAATGCTATTCCTCTGATTTTTTTTCGGTTTGCGTGTACCGTACTATTAATATCGTGAAATCGTTATTAGGACATCTTATTTTAATCAAGATCGTGTGCTTCAAAAATGTTACATAAAGGCGACGAGAACTGGCAAAGCTTATTGAAAAGACACGGTGCTCGCATGAGAATTGAAATGGAATTAGGGTACTTTTTTTTTGGTAGGGCTAGAAGATCGGCACGAATGCTTTCTGAACATGTTATAAAAGCGTACGCGCTTCGAATCAAATTACCAGCCTTGTATGCGAAGGAAAATGAGTTTTAGCGTAGGCTGGATGGTTTTTGATTGCAATGTTTCTCGGTACAGGAATTTCATTACTATACTGCTTTGAATGTCGCGCAAGCAATAATACGCTCTCCATTAAGTCGTCTGGACGTGCTATATAATGTGCTTTGATGTACACCTACCATCCAATCACGTTTTACGATTCGCGTACAATGACTCAGAAATCGCTGATTTAATTTCAGTTGGCATGTGCAGCCGCTTGCAATGAACGCAAAGCTTGTGCAATGCTGCCCATGCACTTTGCAACACCTCAACATTCACGATCAAAAGCCAGAGTAGCACACCTCCCCCTACTGCCTTACCGCCACCTCGTAAAAAAAAAATAATTCGTGGTTTCGCCCTTTAAAAGCAAAACTTTCATTACGAGCGACTCCAGAGTGGGGGAATGCTGGTTAGTCAATAAATCAAGTCATCAATCTATGAGTCTTTATTGTGTCATAACAGGTTAATTACAATGCGAGGGTCCCACACGAGGGTCCCAAAGTACAACGCTGCAAAGGGACCCTTGTTGAAGGTTACAGATAAATAATACACGAGATAACAGCAGTAGGAATAGCGTAACCTAAATAAAGCAAAATACTTACTGGAATAAAAACACCAACGCGTGTTGTCGTTTTTTTGTGGGGTTTAACCTCCCAAAACCACGCTATAATTATGAGAGACGCCGCAGTGGAGGGCTCCGGAAATTTTGACCACCTGGGGTTCTTTAAAGTGCACTGACATCGCACAGCACACGGGCCTCAACATTTCGCCCCCATCGAAATGCAGCCGCCGCAGCCGGCATTTGACCCCGCGACCCTCGGATCAGCAGCTAAGTACCATATATGGTACTAGACCACCGTGGCGGGGCACAAGAAAAAAACAAATAATGTAATAAAGAAAGACAGTGTATAGAAACGCAGATCTAGTACCACTAAAGAAAAATACAGATAAAAGGTTTACCAGATACTCTTTTCATGAATTCTTGAATGATATTCTTGAATTCTTGAATCTACTGGCCTTCTTCCACGTGCACCAAAATTGAAGCAGCCACGTGTCCGTGATCTCCACCTACATAAAAAAAAGAGCCAGGGTTGCGCGGAACCGCAGGACTGTGGCAGCGTAAGCTGGAGGACCGATGCTCTTAGAGGCCATTCGATTGGGGAAACCAGTGCCACTAGAGGTGGTAGATATCCGCAGCGCCATAAGTCTTATCATTTCGCCAAGTAGGGAAGTACCCACTACGCGATAATTACTGCGGTATTGCAACGTGCAAATCTGTATAGCTGCACATCTTAGTCTGTTGGCATCGTTTCCTCCAGAACGAACCGAACTCTTGGCCCGGCATCGACGGCGAGCTGCGGTTTGGGCTTCTCTCTGCACAGCTGTCTGTTGTGTCCGACATTGCCTCGCTGCAGCCGCGCGCGTAGCTCTGCGACTCGCTTCTTCAGCAGCGGTCCGCACCTTGCGAGGAGGCACCATCAGGTATATCGAAGAGCCAAGTCAGGTTGCTGTCGCTGCTGTGCACGTCGCCTGCCGCATGTCGCATGGCACGATACGACAAAACTGCTTCAAAGGGCAGCGCTTCGTAGTAATGGTGACGGAAAAGTTGAAGAAGATTCTTTCATAATGATGACATTGATGATGCCTCTGTAATGGGTGCAGAGCTACGAAGCATGCGCCCCTGTGTTCTTTCAAGTGATCGCTCGAACTCGTTATACAATCCACTTTCCGCGACGTATAGTGGCGTATTATTATTCTGCCACGTAACGTTACATTTGTTAATGCGATTCCTCGGCACAGGTTATACATGTTTAGGTCTTTTAGCGAAGATTTTGCAAGCACAGGCGTAGCTCAGTGGTAGCTCGACTGCCACGCAGAGGACGATTTGGAATACTGCTCTGTCCTGGTTATTTTTTCTATAATTTGCACAATAGTGCTTACGGACACCGGTGGCGGTGGCGGCGGACAACTACGGTGCCAAGAATGTCCCTTGTTGTGATCTCATAACAGCTTACGCTGTAATTGTGTCTACCATGGCTGACAGTTCACCCGGCTGCTTCAGATCTAATCAACACGTAGGCCGCTGAAGTATACAGAACCCTAACCCAATTGCAGACGGGGACGCATTTTAGATGTCGACATTGTGGCTTTTCGATACCAACCAAGCCGCTCAAATCTGTGGACTCTTCGAATGAAAAGATTTTAGACAAGTTGTTGAAACATGCGGAAATATAACTAGGCTTTCCCGAGGGCAAAATCGTTGACAGCTTTATGCAGCACGATTAGCTAGCAGACGATGAATTTACTAACGGCATGCTGTCGTGTGTTCTTTTTTTTCCTCCTTTTCTCCAAAGAACGACCAAACGGTAATGTAAGTTCTCCGAATATCAGCAGAGATGCGTAAACAAATCGGCAAGGCGATATAAGTAGGCGTGATCTTTATCTAGATAAGCGACCGAACGTCAGGGTAACTGTGGGAAAGTAAACACATGTCGTTCCGTTGCTCACGTCAAGTGGCACAAGCTCAAGCGGAGTAATATCGGGATTCGAGTGGACGGAATCATTCGCCCCAGCAGAGCGATAACTGAGTAAACGATTTCTAGCAGCACAGGGGATCTTCACGCCGATGTTTTATGTACTACGTTCGAGTACTTTCAACGGAGAGACGTCAGCAGCGTGCGCTGCCGCTGTGTGAATAACAGTAGCCTCTAATGCCGTTTTGAACGATTCAGTTCGTAGCACTCACGCAGTGACGTTCCCGTGGGATCTGACAGCTGCGTCGCTCTTGCTGAAGTCTTAATGGCAAGGGCTATTGACTTCGCAAAGAAGGGACTGCTCTGCAGATGGTGGTTCACGGGCAGCGCTATCTTGTAAACCTTGTGTGACGCTTCTCTTTTACTTGATTTTTTGTACTTAGCTAACGCCATGACATTACACTAGCTATGCCGCCGTCACTAAGACCACAGTGGCAATGTGCAAGACAGTTTCACTAAGAAAGCGCTTCACTGTGTCCCACGTAAACTCAATATATGGAAATGACAATATTTTTTGATGTTCGCGACACAGTTTTACGATTGACTGAATAATAATAATAATAATAATAATAATAATAATAATAATAATAATAATAATAATAGTAACAACGCCACTTTCCAATTTTGTAGCGATCTTTTAAGCAGAAAGGATTAACGTTTATGTAAAATGCTCGAGCGCGGCAGTGTTTGTACCCAGAAGAAGCGCTTGGCAAGCTCTATCCTCTGCTCTTATATCAAAGCTGCGTCGCTTGAACGCATGGGATGTGTATGCGCGTCTGTGTCACATTTAAAAATATTATTGCCGCAAATCATGCGCTTCCTGTTTACGGCATGTAAGCTGCGACTGGAAGATTGTCTCATTTTTTTAAGGGCTTTTATCACTTTTTTCACTTTTACAACTTCAACAAGCAGCGGCATTACTCACTTTACGCCCCACGTGCTTTTTCCCCGAATTCCACACGCACAAAAAAAAGAACACGTGCGTAAGATAGTGCATATCGCAAGTGTCACATGGCAACACAACCATGCAGCAAAGGTCGCAATGTTGCTAATGTTGTTGACATTCGAACGAGTGCGTTCCCTCATGTTGTTTCTGTTATTTTTTGACATTGTTTATTGTAATGTTTATCCTGCTAGTTCCCTCATTGTCACTTACTCTGCAGACGCACCTGGGTTTTCCGTTGTTTTGTTTCCTTAAGAAGACAATACTAGGGCGAGCATGTTACGCGTTCCTTGAAAACAACGACTACAAGGAAGTATCAGCTTCCATAAGAACACTTCGCCGTAAGCTTCACGTCCGTGTTAGTTTTTTCGTGTCTCACGTTGGGTCATTCATTGATGTCCGGGAATCCTGAATGATAATCTAACCTACCGTAGCGGCCGGAAAGTTATGGCCCTAGGATATTGCTGAGCAGAATATAGCACGTTCGATTCCTGTGGCAGCGACGTAATGTATTCAGATTTCAGCAGACGATCAGGTATACCAGATGGTGCTCATACAACCATCCAGTGCCTGTTCTCTGCAGACGTGTGCATAATGCTTCATGAACCCTGCGCTTATACACGGGGATACAATAAAATTTTACAGAGAAGCACGTTGCGCGCCTGTAGAAAATGCAGAGGCGTTGGCGATATTTGGCAGGCATGACGTAATTCAGTAACCAGGTGAACGTTCTACTAATGATTGCTGCAATTTCACGTTCCGAAGCGGTAACTAGATTTGGAGAGCTCTGGAAATTTTAACCACACGGTGTCAATTTTAGTGGCTGCGGGCCATCCTTGATGAATTTCCTGTTTTCCATCGCTCTAAGGAGAGTCTCATTCGAATTGTGCAAGCTGGAAGGGGTTTCCATGGAAGTAAGCGGGAAGTCCTCAAACAGAATTTTTCAATCTTCGTGGTCACAGTATCTGTGCGTGTACGGACGCCGGCAATACTGGTTATTGAGTTTAGGAGTATCATTTTCAAATTAAAATTATTTTAGTCTAGAAGGAACGCTATACGGTGCGTGTAAATTACAATTTCAATTAGTAAGTTTTAGCTTTAAACCAACATAACTGGACCTGCGTAGATATTTCTCAGTTTTTCGTTACACCTGGAGTTTCACGCTCACCAATAAAGGTGGCGTCACCGGTAATTTTTTCTGGACTATTAGGGACAGGATAAAAATGTTATCCCTTCTTTATGGTGTGCAAGTATGCTCGTTTAGGTATGTATGATAAACGGTAACCTGATATTCGCCGCCACACCCCTACCCCCCCCCCCCGCTCTTCCCCCACCCAGTACAGGGGCCTGCATCGTTTTCGTCTCCATCCAAAATGCCACCAGCGTGGCTAGGATCCAAGCGCGTACTTCTGCGCTGAACGATTTAGCAACCTGGGACTAACAAAGTTTGTGTGAATCGCTTCATTTTCCCCTCAAATTCGAGATAGTGGTGAGTACCACGAAAAAGCTTAAGTTTCATACGATAGTACTATAATTCCCCAGATTTTTACGCATTCAAGTGACAATATGTTTAAGAGGCATGCCGTAGTGGAGGGATTGCGTAAACCGTTGCCACCTGCGTTTGTTTAACACGCACTGTTAACATACTGAACACGGGCCTCTGCCATTAAAGGGCAAAAAAATCGCCGTTCTAATGTTTTCCTTCAACATACATTGAAGGGTGCGATTGAGCTCCACAGATGCAATTACACGCGCTCAGTTTACCAGCAGCGAGTCACGCACCCTAAACCACATACAATTGCGCACACGCTACGCCTTTCGGCCTAATTGCACTCTATAGCATCTGTTTCTGTAGAGCACGGGGACCGAAAGAAATAAAAATATCGCGTAAAGGAAGCGCCTGGGAAGCTTCACGATTGTTCGGGAACTGCAGCATAAGCACAAACACGCAGAGAACAGACGCTGACGCGACGAGAAACATAACGCACGCGCATACCCTAACCGCAGAGCAAATGAGCACCTCGCGGAATACGTAGGCGACGTCGTTCGCCGTATATCGCGACTCACCGCACACCGAAGTTTAAAGGGCATCTGCCCGTTTACGAGCCTCTGCCCTGGAAGTATTTGCTCGGTACCGGCGGTTGGTAAATGTCTGCGCAGTAAGCAAGCAAGCGTGTGGGACGTTATGTTTGACCAATGCCAGACGGCGTGGCTGCGAGGGCCAATAGAAGTTGTTGTTCCGGACAAATACGCAATATCCGAGGGCTCCGTGGATTCCGTTATGTGTGTGATGCTGAGAAATGGGCCTTTTCCATGCGAGGGAAAAGCGCCACCAGTCGGGATGGCCGAAAACAATACCCGTGCTTTCTGCAATCGTCCCCGATGCAGCAGTAGAGGATCGAGAAGGCGTCACTTTTGTAACCCATGCTGAATTACGATATTGCACCATGTGTCACCCATCTCGCAGTGCGCCGACCTCCAAAGAAAGAAGATGGCAGGCGTTTCGTCACTAAGATGGCACATGCGAAGACTGCCATCGTGAAAAAAGGTGCATCGAAACGCTGCACTCGGATCACGTGACGGCCGGCGCATTTTCTGGCGCTCCAGTGGGCCCGGTGATCACAGAGGAACAAAATTGAATTGAAATGATGGAAAGGTTTTCTCGCTTTCATCGAATCGATGAACAGATTGTTAAAGACGATGTAGATCCAGGAATGTCGTTGGAGCCTGCGTTTCGGAAAGTGGACTGCTCTTCGTCGGGACGGCAACTTCATGTGGAAGACAGGTATACGAAAATTGGTATAGCACAAGATGGACTGTCTTACGAACATAAATGACAGGTCAAAACGTCAAAATCATGACATGCACGTCATGAGCGGCACGATCTACATGCCATGGTTTTAGTGCTCTCCTGGCCCTTTTCGTTAACTTGATATATACCAAATTTGGTATAGCGAGACAGCAATGCAGATCCATTTTACGTTCCTGATTCGTGCTTCGCATTTTGTTGATTCCCACTGCACGTGGGACCTGCCATTATTATTATTATTATTATTATTATTATTATTATTATTATTATTATTAAAAACTGAAGCAGGTTCATTGACTTAAAGGCAACTCCGGCAGCTTTTTCACCATGTTCTGATATCAATGTTTTCGAATGGTAAAGACAACAGTTCTACCCATTCTAGATTATGCAGTCGTTATATGGGATCCTTTTACGTTGACTAATAAAAAGAAGATTGAAAAAATACAAAGAAAGGGAGCCCGTTTTATATACAACAGTTATGGTCGCACATCTGTTAGTGCACTGCTAGCTAGAGCTAATCTTCCACCAATAACTGAAAGAAACCGAATTTCTCGTCTCAAATTTTTATATCAGCTAATTAAGAAACACACATAAGATAGACACTAGCAAATTATTGTCTCTCGTCTGGTTATCCGACAAGCAATCGCCATAATCTCTCTATTGCGCCCTTTCAAACACGCAATAACTGTATCACGTATTCATTTTTTCCGAGAACAGTCAGGGAATGGAACAACCTAACTAATGACGTTGTTTTACAGCCATCACTCGAAAAGTTTGCCTTGTGTTTAACTGCATAATATATATTTATGCATGTGTGTATATGTATATATGTGTACATAGTTGAAATTGTGTAGAATTAACACCCTTTTTTTCCAATCCTTGCGTATGTGACTCTGTTTCTGGATTATTTATTATCCTGTACATTTTGAATTGTATTTTGTCGCCATGGATGATCATGTATTCGTGAATTTTGTATGTCAGTTTTTCCCTCTCTTGTAATTCCGAGAAGTCTACTTTGCTTCCGTATTTTTCTTCTTGTTTACCTAGGAATATTTATGATTGTACTTCCCACCCTGCTATAATCCCTTATGTGGGATTGCAGTATCTACAAATAAATAAAATAGCCTTGTAATCGCCAGGGTGCTTCAATTTGCTCAGAAAGGAAGCAGTAATTTTAAATAAGCAGCTGAAAGTCATCTTCAAACCGAAACGGGCAGATGCTTCGTGGAGCCTGTGCGGTGACTTCACAACCCTTGCCGTCACCAGAAATATTAAACAGGCGACAAAGAAAGCCCAGTGGCGAGGTCATCCGACGACATATTGAGTTATACCACCTTTTCTGAGCGCCGATTTGAGCGCCGAAGTATCGCCGTTCTGGTTTTGAAGGACCGCTGGCTCTTGTAGACAGCGCGGAGGGGATGACGTCAAAAAACAGAGTGTACCCGCGTGAGAATCTGCTGAAATATTTTAAAATTCACTTACAGAAAAAATAAGTGACCTACATCCGCCTGACTTGACATATATTATTACAGTACTGAGGAGAGTATATATTGAAAATTTTATTGAGATCAGTAGACACTGCAAAATCGCCGGAGTCGCCCTTTTACGACGCGAAGACTCGTTAAACAGGTCAATTGGGCCAAGACAGCCAAGTTTACTGTCGTTTAGCACTATCGTTATCACTATGACCATCATTAGCAGTGTGCTTAAGAAAATAAATTCAATGGTGGGTCCAGGGAGAGTCCAGTTGTCTCTACTGCGCAATACGAGACTTTATTTTCCTCTAATTTTCTTCACTATCGCTATGTTGTAGCGCTCTCACTACCTCTACCACCGCTACGTAGCGGCCGATGGAGCGCCGTCCACTACCACGTGATGAGATTTTAGAAATGGAAAGGTGGCGAAAGAATTAACGCAGGAAGTTGTACCAAATTTAAATGAGCCAATGGGGATTAAATACAAGGAAAATAATTTGAAATCTGCAACGTCACGCATACGTTTTTGAGCCTTGGTTTGGGTGGGAGATTTTAGAAAGAAATTTTAACGTTCGTTTTCTCTCATAATACTCAACATATCATGGCAAAATGAACAGCAGTAGACTTCTCAAATAGTAATATATCTGTCTAAACTGACTCACTGTTTCCCTTTAACGTCCCTTCTAGTTAACCTACGTTAACTCAAAGGAAAACTTGAACATACGCAGTGATGATTGATTGATTTATGTGGTTTTACGTCCCAAAACCAGCTGTGATTATGAAAGATGCCGTAGCGGAGGGCTCCGGAAATTTCGACCACCTGCGGTTCTGTTAATGTGCACTGACATCGCACAGTACACGGGCCTCAACATTTCGCCTCCATCCAAATGCAGCCGCCGCGGCCGGGATTCGATCCCGCGACCCTCGGATCAGTAGCCGAATGCCATAGCCACTAGACCACCGTGGTGGGGCCTTACAGTGTTCAGGAAACCAAATAAATACACATAGAGAGAATACAATCAATAACTCGAGGTTGCACAGCGCAAAGAAGTACGGGAGTTCGCACGTCAGTATAAAGCTATTCCGAGCACGTATCAGCTTTATGGATCGCAATAAGCGGGTACACGTATATGCATATATAGCGTCTGGGCGGCAAAATGTCACCGTCAGGTCGTCTTGGGACTGCAACCGAGCGCTCGTTTAATCAAATTCTCGAGCATGTTGCCGGAGGCTTGGGTTATCTAGATAAAACATGCCAGGCTGCACTTTACATGCGTGAGAAGCACAAATATAGTAAGTTTCCTCGAGGCGACAGCCTATGAGCTCGCGAAGCTCTTTGTACGCCGCGAACTCCTTAAATTGCATCAATAAAAAGATAATGAAAACCTACTCACACAAACACACACACACACAAACATGGACACACATGTGCGCGTTAGAAGGACGTATGGACGGGTGCCCAAACAAGCCAGCACAATGCGCTCGTTTGTCATACTTTTTCCTCGGCCTTTCCGCGCTCCAAGAATGCGACCGAAGGCCTGCGTAACGTCACGGAGTACAACAGAGCGCTCATCAAATGACGGGGTGGTGACATATATTTATAATATAGCAGATGGTACCTTCTCATGTGACTTTTAAATCAATCCCCATCGCTACATTGATATGAGGGGCAGATACAAGCATACAACATTGTGCCGCAGCAAGGAGCACGACGCATGAACAACGCATGCACTGCTGCATCACAAGACATACTCACGGCTCCGCGGCGCGTAATAATAATATGTATTAAATTTTACGTGTCGTAACCACGACGTCATTGTGAGGAACACCATAGTAGAGGGCTCTGGGAATTACGAACATCTGTGTTCTTGAACGAGCGTTCCATGACGAGCAGTGCGCAGTCCTCTAGCACTTTTTCGTCTATCGATTACGTGACCGTGGCAGCCACAACCACTACACCACCGCGGCGGACGATGCAAAGAGAATAGTTCATCACTCAATCGATATGATCGATTGCTGAGCTTTTACGCCCAAAAACCACAATATATGAGTGGACGGCTCCGGAAATTTACACCACCTGGGGTTCTATAACCCACAACCGGTAAGGCATTGCCTCGCCAGAGCAGGACTAGCCATCATGGCGCTGTAACGGCAATGACCTCCCATGAATACTCGAATTAACCCTCGGCCCTCAGTCGCCAGCGAATGCGAAGCAACTGACCATGGCGGCGGTCGGACCTGCGAAGCTGCACAGGGTGCTAAGAATCTCTGGATCCGGACAGGCCGCCATCGGAATTTGACCCTGGCAATGTTTAACGAAAGGACTTTATCGAGGAAAGTATCAGGTACTGTTTGCGCGCTGACTGCAGTATTCTCCATCATTACATCTCGCATGCTTCTTTCTGCCTTCAGTGACGTAGTGACGTACACATTTGAATACCTTCTAAAAGCACAAATTATACTCCTCGCATCTGACCTTTAGGAACCGCCGCTCGCCGAATGCCGCGATTCCAGTCGTTTTCTCTCGCAGCTTAGCCATTAAATTTTATATAACACCGTGGCCATTGTGCTTACGTCATAAACGAACTATTCGCTTTTTTTTTCTCTTCACGCGCTTTCCATAAGAGGGCTTATCGCTTATTCCTCCCCGAACTAAGTTGCCGACAAAGGCCCACGCGCTTCCATTCGGTTTTCGATTAAGTCTTCAGCCCACTGCTGCTAAGAAGCGGTTTCACGCGAATGCCGCCATTGTTGCTTCATTTCTTGGGCCAATGCTTAGCGCTTTGCGCACATTCTAAAGGCATAATAGAAAGTCCATAGATCATTAAATTACCTCGAAACCCTTAGAGAATATAGGACGTGAAAAGAATTCGCATGCAGTAAGCTGAAGGAGAATGAAGTATTGTAAACGTAGGAAAACCGGTAATTTGGTAATAACATGGTGCCCTTAGTGAATGCCCCGCACTTCGCTGTCCTTAAAAGTAGCCTTTTAACAGCGCAGCTGTTTAAGCTCGGTGGAACGCTGTCAGGCGTGGAAATAAATGATCATCATCATGAGATAAGTACGCTTGCACTTTATTCCCTTGAGCTCAGGCTCCCAGCCAACCACTGGTATGCAGCAAGCAACGTGGGTTCGTGCCAAATAGATCTAAGCTAAGCATGACCATGCTAGTTATAATATAGCAAGGCAGTGGGCAAGAAGGGTGAGAGCGAGGAGGTATGACGTGAGGATAAGGAGTGATGACTGAATGATTGCTTTGATTATCAGAGAAGGCGTAATGAAGGGCTCGGTAGATGTTGACCATCTGGGGTTCTGTTAATGTGCACTGACATCGCACAGTACACGGGCCTCAACATTTCGCCTCCAGCATAATGCAGCCGCCTGCGGCCGGGATTCGATCACGCGACCTTCGGATCAAAAGCCGAGTGTCATAGCCACTAGACCACCGTGGCGAGGCCCCTCGATTATATGGAAGGGTACGCAGTTACGCGGACAATACCGAAGATATGAGGAGCGAAGAGGGTGAAGCATCGTATAACCTTCTACTAAATAGTTTAACAAGAAGATCCCTAAAGGAGAGGACTGTGAGGGGGACTAATGTAAGGGTGAGGAGGGGGAAGACAAAGAGGAGGAGAGATGGTAAACAATCGCACGGACACGTACAGTCTAGTAAAGCAAAGACTGTCAAAGGGTAGTGAGGGTAAGGGACAAAATGGAGGAGAGAGTACAATATTGAAGAGATAAAGGAAGAAGATTAGAAAGAGAACAATACGTAGAATTTAAACTAGCCAGTCAGTGTTCACAAGTTCGTGGCGCTCGATTACCAGCTACGCTGTTTGCCCAGAGTATAGAGGCGTTGACCTGGCTTCAGTGTTTTGTTTTTCATGAAAGTGGCTGCAGGATTTTACTGGCAAGGAACGTACAGGAATATCTTGTGATTTGAGGAAGGTGGTCAACGCCTTCATCCTAGCAATCAATGCAATGCGCAGCAGAGCTCCTGGCTACGAGTGCTCTAATTATAATTACTCGTGCTGTATGTGCTAAAACCACCATATGATTGTGAAGCGTGCCACAGAAAAGTGAAATGAAAAGGAAAATTAGGTAGCCTTCCCTTCATCTTCCTCCTTCCGAAGGAGGTAGCGCACCTGGACTTTTCACTTGAGCTTTCGTAAATTTTCGTTTTTGTGTTACTCTCTTGTGACGGTTGTGGTGTACTTGTGTACTTGTGTACGCTCCCTCAATGAATAAATATACTTGATTCTTAGTCAGCACTGTTGTCAGCGCATGTCTACCCGGCTTGCCTTTTCGAGCTGTTTGCTGCTTGGGATCGTGAGTCGCGTGTTGCCAAATGCTTCTACGAATCACAGATTCGAGAAATCACAATATACTGTCCAAGTGTCTGCAAGCAAAAACGTAGATTCTTTCTGGGTTCACCGAATCAATAACTTCAGAGCCCCTCATCACATGCTAAGAGGAGTTTGCGGCGAAAATCATCATGCATTATGATAAAAGTGTGCTTAGTCATCTTAACTGTATATAAAATTAACTTAATTCATCCTTGATTCACCCTTAATTCACTCTCGTTTACCGTATGCAGAAAAGTTTGCTTTCATAATTCTCTTATTTCACACTTATCATGTTCATTCGCCTTATTTTGAATTCTTAATTCTCCTATTTGCTCTTATTCACGTAGATTCACCTTACTTGCTTTCTCAACTCTCTCAGTTCATTATTAATTCGCTTTAGTTTTCGTGCATTCCTTCATTATTTTGACGTGCTTCCTATTAATGCAATTATGCATGGTTTAATAGATATTCGATGTCATGTATGCCGTCATGTCACCTTTGGTACCTTTCGTATTTTTGCCCAACACGAGGACAGACAGTAACATTTCAAGTTCCATAAGGCAAGGCTTTCGCCTTAATAGGCCCCCCAAGCTCCAAGTCTTCTAGACAGCAGGCAGGTAGCAAAAAGACAGCGCTTCCCACGTTGGAACCGCCACACTCTCGAAGATAAGATACGATGCTGCTAAGTCCCGATTAGCGGAGTTAGGATAACACTGTTGTGTTGGACGTAGCACTGCCATTCGTTAGGCATATGCGCGTTTTCCCCAGTCTAGTGCAGCTGGCAGTTGAAAGGAGCGAACCGACTTTATGAGAACTCAGGATCCTTCGCGCAGACATTGTTGTCTTGACGTCTTGCCTCGCAAAGGTGACAGTGACATTACTGCTAAACATGAAGTTCGAAACAGCCGAGGAACCCCGCAAATGTGATCGAACACTTACGGCAAGGTTACACTTCTCAAAACTCAAAAGCGCGTTGCACTTTTCCTGTCTTGCAGCGGCTTAAAAAAAAGCAGAAAAAGAAGAAGCCCTGACGGTCGAACAAACGCCGACATTGATATTAAGCTGCACAGGCTGGAATATTTGGCTGCAGCGATGACTAATATGACACTCTATAGGTACGCAGTTTCAACGTCGAGACATGAGGTAGTAAAATAGCAAAGTTTTTACTATCATATAGTTATTTGTTCGCACGTGACATTACTCCCTAACGAAAAGTATATTTCCATTTGTTACTACTGGTGGAGTTTTGCGTATTAGAGTAGACGAGCTCATTATTAGCTAACATAAAGAAAAGCATTTCACAGATATACATTTTCATTTTGGACTTGAAAGCATGGTAATAAATATAAAGGACAGAAAATGTTCAGTGTACTCCATTAAGCACACCGCGAGAGTGATTTAGTGGCATTGATTATACATATCTACAAAATGACAAATTTTTCGCAAACTCATATATAGTTTGAATACCTTAAAGTGACCCTGAAGATAATATCTTGCAGGTGTTTACTGCTTGCATAAAGCTTATGACCCGATCGGTAGCCATGGCTGAGAGAAGTGTCACGCCAG
The DNA here is from genome assembly GCA_013339685.2 of Hyalomma asiaticum. Classification (NCBI taxonomy): domain Eukaryota; kingdom Metazoa; phylum Arthropoda; class Arachnida; order Ixodida; family Ixodidae; genus Hyalomma; species Hyalomma asiaticum. The sequence continues at coordinate 65,303,056 of CM023488.1, forward strand.
ACTGTTGGCATTACTGCAAGGTCAAGAGCTGTAGATTCAAAATGTCGGCCAAACCTTCCGCACATCGTATGTCTATTAACAGTGATAAAGTCGTAAAGGAAAGAGCAAAGGGAAAGCTGAACTGGAATAACTAAATTATTTTTAAAGATTTAGATGCCACACGAAAGGCATAAAAGCAGCGTGTCGTTTCCTGTCCTTGCTGTGGTCGTGGAAAGATTTTGCTTCTTGGGTGCTTTGTAAGTGAACACGTCTTTTAAAACAATGGCAATATAGAAAATATTAAACTTGAACTGTGACGGCCTCCTGCACGGCAACCTTAGCCTATGACCACTTGTTTTTCGTCCTGAAACTTGTCAGCATTAACACAGTCCAGGCAAATGCACAACAACGTTGACTAGGCAGCGTGAAGTGCTACGAAATATGTATTTAAGAAAACTAAATCTACATATATTCCTGGGCACTTGTTCAGAACAACGGCCTTTAATCTTAGTAGTAGCAGTTTCCATATTATCGCTTTCAGTGCCCGATGCCTAGCTGCATGGTTTGAAAATGGCGGCAGTCACTCCATTCACTAGAAAAGCGAGACTCTACGACACGCCAAGTGACATGGTCACTGAAAATAGTTGTTTCATAACGCGGCGCATGCTATCATTCTAGCATCGTCCATTACACCAAGATTTCAGCCAACCGTGATGACTAATTGCCCGTGCCAGAGAGGAAATACAGCTCGCCATCAGAGCAGTAGCTTTCAGTGTGCAATAAAGCATTGCAATAAAGTACTCTTCGCAATGAAGTACTGTTCGTACACCTCTCTAGGTATTGCTTGTTATAGGTACCACAGCGAAAGTATTATCTCATAATATAGGTCTAGACAGACTTGAACTTTGACGAGAGCCCTAGGCTGAAGGTTCCAGGCACTCTGATGACACTCAGCGGTAGAAATATGCATACTGCGGCTTTAGGTGCTTAAACTGCGCTATGGCTGTGATGTACTCCGTATTCCAGGGTTCCAGAAAATTCCACTACCTTGGATTCGTTGACGCTCGAAGATACCTCACAGTACGCGGGCCTCCAGCATTTGATTTTCGCCTTCTTTGAAATATGAGTGCGAGCGGTAGAGCCAAGGCATTGTATGCAAAGCGAACGTGAAAGCGACGGTCCCGCCAGCCTGCGTACTTCGATGAGTCACAGGGTCATTGCCACTGCACATGCTGCAGGAGCACTTCACGGGTCCCCATTACTTAGCTGTTAAGTTGTGCCTTGAGCGTGACTCACAAGCCCATGGGTACAACGTGTTTTTATGAGAACCACGGCTAGACATTAAGGGTGCAGTACTGAAATGCATGTCCGTCCATCCGTCCGTCCGTCGGTCTGCACTCACTTCTGTTAATTACTGTAGCACGCCTTCTCTTGCATTTTTAATGCTTCTTTTTTTCACGTTGTAGCCACCACACATCGTGACGTGCGTTTCAGAACCACCTCCTATTCTTAAGTGATTAAACCGAGCCACGTGCCATAACAAATACTCTGCCGATAATTGTCAGGAGCCCGTAGCTATCGGTTAATCGACGTAAAGCCGTAACCCAAGACCTGGAGGCCGAACTCGGTACCTAGGCTTTTGAACCGTCCGCACGACGGCGGTCCAACGGCTATGGAACTCAGCTGCTGATCGGAAGGTCGTGGGATCGAACCCCGGCCGCGGCGGCTGCATTTTTACGGAGGCGAAATGCAAGAGGCCCGTGTATGGTCCGATGTCAGCGCACGTTAAAGAACCCCAGGTGGTCGACATTCTCCAGAGCCCTCCTATATGGCGTCTCTCAATAATCATATCGTGGTTTTGGGACGTAAGGCACCAGAAGTCAATCAAGGCTTTCGAACCACGAAACTACGGCTGTCAAACAACACGTGAGTATAATTTGGCATACGACGAAAAGGTAAGCCTCTAATCTTATTTGGCTCGCACCCTCCTGGCTTATACTCGAACATCTAATGTAAGTATGAGCTAAGCGTTCTTGTAATATCGTTAACCATGTCAAAAGTGGCAATGCTGTGATGGTATTCATGTCAAAACTTATCACTTTAGTCATACATTCATATCATCCCATGGCAATTTGGGCTTATAACAAGTGAACCAGATGTGAATCTTATATTTTTCGTACCGTATTTTGCCCCATATTTTTCTGCCGCCGTTTCATCGAGGACAATTTCGCATGACAAAGGTGTTGTGATGGAACGCGTGGCTTTATGAATGAAATTACACCTGTTTCTGCATAGTGCGGCACAAAATATTGCTGGAAAAAGTTCCACCGCTAGGTCTACGCACTAGAACGATTTTGTGGAACCTCCGTGAATATACGATTGGGTGGACACGCAGTGTCAGCTTTCGCAGCACCGCCATGCGTATCATAATTAGGCTGATAATTAAGATGACAATTAAGTGGGCTGCCGACCCACGTGGTTCTACATCGCTCAAATCTGTCCTCTTCGATCATTTTTCGCAATCTTTAGCTCTCAATTATCCGGATTATAAAGGTAGAACTTTCTGATAGGCCACTTCCAATCAGCTTTCTTTATTGACAAACGATCTTTCTAAACAATGTTGAATAACAGAGTATTAGTGCCTAAACTTCCTCATTGATGACTTGAGCAACAACCGCTAGCATCAGAGACAAAGCAAACACAACAAGGATGACGTCGCTGACGCCCACATGATCGCAGTTGCGTTCACTGTTGCGCAAACTAGAAGTAGTGGAGGTGTCCAACGTCATGAATCTTCATTGTTTCGGAAGAAAGGCGCCGCCGGTTACAACGACAAGTCGTGAGGAGAAATAAAGGGCTTCGCTCCTGCGCAACAACAAGCCTGCCCGCATCGAAAGGCCAGCCAATGTACGAGCGTCGCTTCTCGCCCGCAGGAAAAGCGATAGTGTCGACGTCGGGCATTCTTTTTCTCAACGTCCGCTGACACTGGAGATGCAGGAATGAATAACGTCGGGGGCGGGGAGTCGGTATGGCGACACGGGACAGGATGATATAGATCTCGTGGCGAAGCCAGACGCAAGGACCGATTGTTTTCTTGATTCCCGTGGCGAAAGAGGACGTTATGGAAGCTATCGGTCGCGTTTCAAACGCTGGGGGGGGGGGGGGGGGCAAATAACCCCTGTCGTCAGTCGAAAGCGGTGTTTACGATGGAAGCGCACGTTGAGCGTCCAGATCCGGTTTAGAAAGCGATCGGCGAACCTGAAGTGACGGCAGGGGACGCTGGCAAAAATAGGCTTGTTTTTTTGGGACGAGAATAGAGTTATGGTGCTCACCTTTACGGTTTACTTTAAGCCCATCGCGTTTCGTCACATATATCTGCTTGTATATCGTCGATAGTTCGCTTGTTTAATGCTTCGGCGCAAAGTTTATTCCTTTAAATTGTTTGCCCTGTCGTTTAAGGTCAATAGCTTTAGACGTATGTCGGTGCGAAGGTAACCGTGTCGAAACGTCGGCAGAAAAATAAGACTAACGTACAGAATAGCGTACAAAAATATGACACCAAAATGTGACATAAAATTTATGGCAGAAAAGTATTCGAAACTAGCCTGCACGTAAAGGCCTGAAACAGCCGTGCTTCCACAATGGTCGTTGCTGAAAACACAGTGTGGCTAATCCGGTCGTGACCATCAAAACTGGGTGGCACTTCCCCAGTTGAACTTGGTTTGAAACCCTGCATCTGATATCCGCACTGTGGTACCCATGTGGTTCGCGTGCGGCTCTCTCCAGCATTGGGTATGCAGAAACGAGCCATCTGTGTGGGTAGGAATCATCAGGTGGTTGAATTGCAACAATTACAACTTGCACGAATTTAGACTCGGATGATGTTCCACTATAAAATGTTCCGGGTTGAAAACCCTAGGCGTCGTGTTCAACTGCCAATCGTCGTAGCTATCGCCTCTATGTCTCTTAACAGTTAGCTAGGGAACCTTATTTAACTTTGATTTTTTGCAATCTCTACTTCTAACGCTTTTCATCTCAGCGTTCTGACTTCACAGTGACCGAAAGGCTCACACTAAGCAACTATTCTGTTCTCAACAATTGCAGCTTACTACCGAAGCAAAAACGCAATAATTGCCAAAATTTGAATAATACAAGCACAAGTGCGACAAAACAAATCTTTACCTGAGAAAATTATAAGAAGAGCATATACAAAGCAAACAAGGAGAAATAAAAAAAAATGTAGCCGAGGTATACTCCAGGGGGAAAACCTTTGATAATCAGGACGATTCATGTTTATCGTAGACTCACTCCCACTGGGTGTTGAGTAAACTACACACCATAATCAGTAAGCCAAATTTTCGGTGTACGGGCACGTAAGTTTCAGAGCCAGTTTGGAGCACCATGAAAAGCCTCCATGTTCACCAGTTTCCTTGCGTGACTAATCGCGAAACATTTCCTATGAATTCTCATTTCTGCTGGCATTGACACCTGCGGAAATGGGTATCAAGGACAGTGCGATGACTTATCTGCAGACAGTTATAAGAACTACTGTTGAGCAAACGCGTGTTAATGCGACTACCACTTTGTCCAATGTAGCTTCTAGCGCAGCGATACGGGGTACCTAATGCCATTTCTTTCTATGCATAGTACAAACGAGTTTCAGATATTCACTGGCCTTATAAGGGACAGGTACACCTGCTATACCTTATCCTGCTAGTTGCCGTTAATGGCGTACCAAAACGTAACTATTTTATTACGAGCCTTCTGGATCGTGAGCATGCCGCACCACCCTGTGTCTCAGTAGTGCGTCGCTGGAAATTACGGGCAGTATACAGGTACAGCTGGAGAATAGCTACAACAGAGAAGAGCTTTAGTGGACGTTTACACCGCGCTTATATTCTCTTTTGATTTATAAATCATTCCGCGTCATTTTGACCATATGCCCAAGACCACGACATCCACAACACCATACCGACACCATCCACACCATCCACAGACGACATCCCGACAAATGTTTCGTGACTTCGGGGTCCATTTCAGGGCGCTTTTCCTTGGATGGATCGCTGACATACTGCAAGCCGCTCACGAAAATACCGAGACATCATTTGTTGGTCATTGGTCGGCTGTAGTCTGCGCTCGCTCCAAGCTGTATGCAAGTGTTCCGTTTTGAAATAAAGCAACTCAGTTTTTTCAGCAGCTGCATTTTAAAGAACCGCCAAGCGCTACAGGCACGGACGCCAGCTGTTTATTAAGGAATCGCACTTTGAAATGCGCAGTATTCAGCGAAGAATAAAAAAAAGTGTTTTTAATGCACACAAAAAGCATTTCCAAATGCGGACCGGCTGCTTACTGCTGTCCTAAGCAATTAATAAAGTGTAGAACACTGAATTTTTCTGCTCTTCATGTATGGGACAAAAAACGCAATGCATGACATGTTAAAGATAGACGAAAAAGCGGGGCAACGGAAGTACTTGGACCTAACGTGATCAGGAACGATGGGAAACAGCCGCGGTAGCCGACATTCCAGCAGGCATCAAAAGGAAGAAGAGCTCGTGTTGGACAGACGGTATAACATCCGGCTGTGTAACTGGTGGTCAAATATAGTAGCAACCTGAGCACCAATAGCGCCGTAATGAAGGGAAGAAAATTGGATGGGTGAAATTGAATGAGCAAAGCTTCCAGGCAGAACTTGAAAACAACTAGACCAGTGTGCGCGTAACGTGATATTATTGAAAAGGAACCTGTTTGCGCAGCCTATGGAGCTAATGCACGTACTTTTGCTTCCGCCGTATTCATTTTCTGTCGCATTGGCGCAGTTTTGCTCTGTGCAGTGGAGTGAACGTGCACATCACAGCTGGCGTGTTCATGGAGACAAGTCCACTCGCCCAAACGTTGGCTCCAGTAACATTCCCTGTGGCTCACACACTCTTAGCACGGTAACCGTTAGTTTATTTTATAGGTACACAAAAATGTGAAATATGTGAAATGTGAAATAAAAGTGAAAGCGCTTTAACATTTAGTAAGGGAGCATAGTTTCACATTTTTGTGTACATATAAAATAAACTAAAGATTACCGTACCTAGAGTGTAGTTACTAGCGGCCTGTTTATCATATCACTTTTAGTGGTTCTGTTCTTATGTAGATGCAGTGCTTATCTCGAGAAGTTGTGCCTAGGCGTTGCTGCACAGAAATCATTGCTTGCTAGTCTTATTCTGTTAGCACTAGCCATAAAAAGGACAGGTACTGTTATGATCATTACCACAGTCTTCCAATAGCTTCATTCTAAAATTTGGTGTATTTGAGGAACGTACGTGACAGATTAGTTCGTACTCGTATTTTTTTTTCTTCCTTTAGTGTAACCAGGTAGGACTTACAGTTCCATGATAACTTATAAGTGGCTGACTCAGTATTTAGAACGTCACACATCCACTTATTTTGCAGTGTGTCATATATGAACTACGTTGTTTGAAGACATTTATATCTGAATAGAAGTTAGCTACTTGCTGTACCTACATAATCGTGTTTTCTCATTTCTGAACCAATATCAATGAGTTTATTAAAAGCGGTATAAAGAAAATCCCTACCTAGGCACCGCTAAAATTAATGGTAATTGAAGTGCTTATGGTTGTTAAAACTACTAGACGATTGCGAGGCACGCCGTACTGTAGGGCTCTGACCACCTTTCGTGAACAAGCACCTCAGTTGAAGCATACGCGTGCGTTTTTATTGCATTTTGCGCTTGTCGAAATGCCGCCACCTTTGCCGGGATTTAATCCCGCATTCTGGAGATTAGAAAGCATAGCCGCTAAACTAACATGGCGGTTTACCTACATACATCTGGACCCGTACAAGTTCCTTCTGTAAGTGCTCTTTGTGTAAGTGCAGTTGGTTAACGACGGGAGATCTCAACCTAAAGTTCAGGGGCCGTATTTTGAGATGTGTCGCCAAAAGCGATGGTATCACTGATGACGTAATTGTACCGCCTTTGCTGTCTCCTGTGGTGTGGCTAGCTGGTTGAACGAACCGGAGACCCGCCGTCACTTCTCCGGTTTGTTCAACAGGCAATCACCACAGCAGGAGACACAAAAGGCCACATAGTTACGTCACCAGGAATACTATCGTCTTTGGCGACACATCTCAAAATATGGCAGCAGGTATAACGTTCCTCAGGGCCATGGTTCTCAAATAGGGGTCGGCGAAGCCAATTTCTGCATTCGCGAAACACAGTTTAATTCCTGTTTATTTGTTTAGTATTCGTGGCCATTTTGCCATTGCGTTGAGCATTGACCAATTACAAGTTTCGGCAATGCCTCTTGGAACAGCAGCCTCAGTTCCCACAAGATTGCCCCCTGTTGGTCTTGGTCACCAATACTCTCACCTCGCACGTTAATTTAATTGAAACCATGTCCTTAACCCAGGGGTGTGCGACTGGAGGCGGCTGTGCCATTACTTCTGGCAGACCACTAATGCTTGCCGAAAAATACGGGAACCATTGATTTAGGGCCGCTTTAAAGCTTTCCGCTTTAACCAAAGCAACTCCCACGTGGTCACATTCCGTTCGAGGAATAAACTTTAGTCCTCGTTCCGGAATTTCCTTAGGTTATAAGCCCTGGATTTCGATGGTATTGGCACCCCCAGTTCTAAATCCCACGGAAACTTCCAGCAACTGCCACAATCTAGCGAAACGGTTTAGTCCTAGTATCGCCCGTTCTCAGTGGCGGAGCGAAAACGCCGGAAGCCCTTCGGAAAACGGAAAGCGGTTCCTTTTATCCTCGTTGCAAAGGACTCCACAGAATTTTCTGAGAAAAAGGAAAGAGCTATACCCATTTTACGTCGCACTTAAACGCCAATATATAGGTAGGTAAAGGCGACGTTGAATGGTCCGGATTTCAATTGAAGCCACAGGGTGGCTTACAGTGACGCATACGAATAGAAATCGGTGACGTAGAGAGAAGTGGGGTGTTACGAAATTGACGTGCTGTTGAGAAAGAACGATCCCCCGCTGCGAATCCCGATGTGCGAAGGGGTTTGAAAAGTTCAATGCGACTGTCAAGGCAATTCCCATCCGTGGGAAACTGTAAGCTAGAAAAAAGAACATTTAAGGAGTCCTGGATGCGGGTTTGATTACGTAGCGAAATATTCAAACAAGAAAATATCAAAGTAAAAATAAAACAAATATACAAGCAAGGGGGTCTTGGTGATGACGGTTCTGCAGCCGCCAACATTCCGCTGCCGATGAGACCAGGCTAAGAGCTTCGATGGTTGCAGCCGTAGGACGCGATATCTCTCACGAAAGCGTTGAAGATTGAAAAGCTGCTGGAACGTCATTATAAAGTTATGGTAGGCATTGCGGCAGCTAAAAATGTCAAAGTAGCAAAAGGAAAAATCGTCTGCCTATAAAATGGGATTCACTACAAATATCCTAGTGACGTTGTGCTCGTGTAGTCTGCAGTATGGTGGCCCGTCTTTTTCCTAACAGTTATACCGCTAGAAACTGTTGGTACATTTCCCAATTTTTTGCTATCAGAGACGTCTTCATAGTCTTATATAATCACAGAAAAGCTGTTGCACACAAGGAATGCGTGCTTGTCATTTTTGTGCGGTCAGCCTTGATTTCCTTGCACATCTATGTTATCAGCATGCGTCAGAAGATTACCTCCGAATATCTTTACTTATACCACTTAAAATTTTCTTCTTCGTTCTTGACAAATGCGAGAAATTCTAACCGCCAAGGAAAGCATTTTCCTCTGAGTACCTCCCCCACAGACATCATGAAGCATTACACATCATCAACACTAAATTCCTGCGTACGTAAGATCTACTAAAATATTTCAAGTCACTACACACACACAGTGATTCTGCCACACAAGCGAAACTAGCAGTGCACCATACTATATTTTGCGTTCAGCTTAATTTGGAAGTTTGGACATTTGAAAATGAAATTTCACCCTTTTATCTTCCCGAGCCATGCGGCCTTCTTACTGGTGAAGATTTCTGCATGCCTCTGCAGGGCACAAAAGCTAGGCTCCATCTCTAAAAGTAATTTCTTTGTTCTGCATTTCCTTAGTAGGTCATCTCGCAGAGCAAGTGCGTAGCCAAGAAGGAAGGGGGTCGGTGGAAACCCCCTCCCCCCCTCAAATTTCGTGGGCGCCGCAATAACCAACATTTCCCCCCTATTTTACACCTTCTCCGCGCATGATATTTACACATCACATCGTAAGCAACCTCTAAAACACAACAGCGCCGCAAATATTTCGGCTACGCCAACGCTGCACAGACATGTGTGTCAGAGGAAGCTAAGTGCACCAGACACAATATTAGCTCCAAATAGCCTTCATTGAATGAACTCTGGAAAACGTCTGCACAGAAAAAGACGCAAGAAAGAAAGTAATCCTTTCAAGTTATAAACAACGGCCGTTCTTGTTGCGCAGTAATCAGAAGATTTTCCAGCTGCCATTCAGAATAGCATTTCTTCCGTTCAAGGTGGTCGTGTAGGGATGTTTCAGTACACCACTGCACCACCGCAACACTGGCGCTAGAATAGTTGCGCCAAAAATGGCAACGAAAAGAACAGTCTAGTTTTATTAAACATTACGAAAACGTCTTTACTGTTCCTGTACAGACACCATCAGTTTCGTTATCTCAAATGTCAAACATCCTTATAAAGCGTGTTCATACTTCTGGAATCGCCGTCAAAAAGCTTTACTGGGTGGATGCTGGGAACATTCTATTTTCAACAGCTAAGTCATAATCGGGCTCGTCTGTATTCATCTTCTTTAAGCACCGATGCAGCGATAGCAGCATTAAGCGTCAAAGCAACTTCGGCGCACTGTCTCGCAGCATCAAAGCTAATGGACTCCGACCCGACGACCCAAAAAGGATCCCTTCGGAGAGCCGCGTAAACACTATACGGCCTCAAAGGAAGACCTTAAAAGGAAGAAGCAAAAAAGGCCACAAAACAACGAGGCTCCTTAGGCAGTCGCGTCCGCACCGGAAGTGATTATTCCCTCGGGTAATCGTTCCCGGTTAGGGAAGAGAGAGTTCCCGAAACCGCCAAGGGAGACCGGATGCACAGGCACCATCAGCCAATCAGCGATCACCCATGTGCCGACAAGATGAAGATGGAACGCGTTTATTAGCGGAGGCCCACGTCAGCAGGCCAGCGAAAGAGGGAACGATATAATTTACGTTCCTTTAGATAGGAGCACGTGCGCAGTATTCGAGTGAATGCATAACGCTGCCGTGCCAGACTTCCGGTGCAGAGGGCATAGCTGCAGGGCCACTCGGATTTCGTGAGGCAGGCAGTATAATTAGCCGCATATTTACTGCTACGCAGACAATATTCTTCCATTAAAGCGAAGGACTTATATGCCTAACCAAACTAGGCAAGTGACCAGCGTCGTCAGCGTCAACACGAACGGTATACGAAAGTGCAATGACGTCAAATGATGTCCCCTCGTTTGCCTGGTATGTGATGACATTCGCATGGCGGCGTAGGGATGAATGATTGATTGAGAGATGGATTCGTGGGAACCTACGTCATGAAACCAGATATTATTATGAGAGACACTGAAGTGGTGGGCTCCGCAAATTTCGACCGCCTGGTGTTGTTTAACTGATATCGCACTTTACGCGGGCCTCAACGTTCCAGGCCCAGAACGGATGAATGACTAAGGCAACTGTTATAGGTCGTTACGTCAAGAGAACGATACGCCCGTCATTTGCGACAGGTTTAACGATAATTCCAGCATCCTCTGGCGTATAACGGCATCCCTCGGATAGCGTGTCGCGGGTATGCGTGACATCTCTTTTTAATGTCAATGTTAAGAGCCAATGTCTAATTTCCCCGCCACGGTGTTCTAGTGTCCATGGTACTGGGTTGCTGATCCGAAGCTCACCGGATCGGATCCCGGTCGCTGTGGCTGCATTTCGGTGGTGGTCAAATGTCGATGCGCGTTTATTGTGCGATGTCAGTGTGCATTACAGATCCACAGGCGCTCGAAATTTCTGAAGTCCTTCACTATGGCGTTTCTCATAATCGGATTGTGGTTTTTGCACGTTTTTAGACCCTAAAAATCAATCATAAATGTCTAATTAGCCCAGGCAATGTGAAATATATTGAAATACCACGGTTCCAACAGCGCTTTATTTGGCCAAGCCAAGATGGCTCCGACGAAGAAGGAACACGCAATGATTGATGATGGTTTTTGTACAGGTGATGAAGATGAAGTCCGAATCAATGCCTACACTAATTCCCCCGTGGACGGAAGCGGCCAACCTGGCCGCGTGTTAGACAGTGGGCCGCCGCTGTTGGACAGTGTTAGGCAGTAGTAGTTCGGAGAGGTCCGAAAAGGTCAATTCCAACAATATTTATAGATAAATTAAGGGAACCCACGTCAAAGAACATTTATGACCGATCGGAACGTCTTTCCCCATCGTCACTGGATCAGATACGATATCGGCTGTTCTTTTTTTCACTATACGCTCTCCTTGCTCTAGGAGGCATTAATGGAAGGAAATGTGGCTCCCATTTCCCGTAAACATAATGAATGTCGTTTATACCGGATGCTGGCTAGGCGGAAGTCCTGCGCGGTGGACCAGTCACTTGTGTAAGAGTAGCTCATATAACCTTTATTGATGTGTATTTCTGGCTGGAAACCGGATCATGAAAGAAATTAATTAATTTCGATGCGCCCTATTGGCAGACAGAAATTACCTCAGCGAACATCCTTTCCTGCCAGACACGTGTTTATGCAATAAATTTGTTTAGCTTACATTCTAGTATAACCTCTCTTCCGTTCTCTTTCGCCTCGTGTTTCGTGATTTCCCGAGTTCCTCGTTACCAAGTTCTTGTTTTTAAGGCATCGCTGCATTCAATTTAGCCCTTTTTCTCGTCCCCCCCCTCCCCTTTTTTATATTGCGATGAAACTGTTCGCAAACGGAACTAGATTCAGTGAGGCGTTAGAAGATCTCGACGGCATAGTAACAGTAGCACGATTCCCCGAGTCATAAAAGTCCTTCTCACAGAATGGGGTTGTAAAACAGCCGCAGCCAGGAAAACGAAAAAATCTACATACGCGAATCCGGCAACACAACTGCAGAGTTAAGGGAGACTCCTGTGTTGAGCCCGGCCGTTTATTACGGGCCCACTTTCGCGGAGGACGCCGAGTAATTCGCGGGAGTGGACATAGTAATGGCCGTTGAAGAGCTCTTGCCTCGGCACGTTCAGCATTCGCTAAACACCTCACCCGGTCGTAAAGTGCATTGTGTTTTAAAAGCAGGACCACATCGTAAACTGCATTTGTTGTTAAGCAGGTGACGGTTAAACCTCGTGGAAAACATATATTGGCTCGAGCTGCCTGGCTAGAGCTGCCGGTCCATCCGTGTGGTTATCATCAGTGACCCTCCGGCCGACCAGGCCATCGGTCGGATGGCGTGCCTCTGGGAGCCCCAGCGACCACGGCGGCGACCTGCGACCGACACACATGTCTGTATGTTCTTCTTCTACTTTCCGTTTCTGAGGGCTCGGGGTCGCGGGTACGCTGGACGGGGGTTAGGTGCTCTCCCCCTTGCATGTTTTTGTGTGTTATTCTGTGTTCGCGTGTTGTTCTTTGTTACTGTCCTTTGTTTGTGTTATCGTGCTCGCGTTTTTTTATTCGTTATTGTTAACCTTCGTTTATATTTAATTAGATCTTGATTCGGCCTTGTATTATTTGTTTCATTTAACGTGTTCATTAAACCACCATGCTGGGAGAGTGACGCCTAATGTTCTCCTCCTTCGCCGCGTGCGACAGTTCGTACTGTCCCGCCGCGAGACGGGCCGCGGGCTGACGCGCGCGGCCACGCGGCGATGCATGGCTGAGATAGCGAGCGCGTACCAAGGAGGATGGCGCGGACGCAACTACCACATTCTCTGCTCGTTGAGTGCTCGAACCCACTGCAGGGGTAGCTAGCGGCGATGCCGCTGCTAGCAGTAGTTAGTAGTAGAAGAACAACACCCCTACAACCTGTACCATAAGTGCTTGCGAAGTTGAAGGCACGATTAATGGGGTCCTGCCAAACTTTCCCAACAAAGTCAGAAAACGGTATCAATTAGTCCTGGAGACTCCTGCGAACATGTGAGACACAGCAGTGCACCTGCACTGCTCGCACCAGAGGATTCCCAGTTTGGCTTCAAAGACAACAGGAACGTTTCCATCTTTAATGTAAACAGCGCCAGAGCACACGACGACGGCCGTTTCGGGCCAGCAGTCAAATGACATAGTCATAGGCCCGTATTCATGAACAAACCTTATCCTTATCTTCTCCGTGCCCTTATCGCGCTTCATGGACAAACTAGGCCAGTATGTGCAAATAAACCTTATGATAGCCTTTGGCTCCCATTACGATAATACTCACCTTAACGCAACTAAATGTCATAGATGCGATAAGGGTACGGTAGGATTATGAATACAAGCCATAGATAGACCACCGTGGCGCTCATATCATCGTGTATCCCTCTGATAAATAAAACTCCTTAAGGATTCTAAGGATCACATGAGGTCTTAAGTGGTGTGCCGATGCCTGTTGTAGCGAAATACAGTTTTGGCCACTCACTATGTTATGATTCCATAGAATACTTCATAAATGTGGTCTCATAATAACGAACTCGTTCGAAAAATAAAAAGAAACACCTTCTGCTCTCCTAAGAACCATTTAACGACTGAACTCTAACCCCATGACATAATTTGCAAACACAATTCCAGCCATTCACAGTTAGGGTGAAGCCGTAAAAACGCTTTATCACTACAAATTTTATTTTCTCAGTCATCTGAAGAAGAAAAAAGAACAACTTCACGCTTACAGATAAACCTACAGCTGAACTCTAATGCCGAGACATCGCTTACAAACGCGATTCCGGTCATTGGCACTGATAGTTTTGCTATAAATGCGTCTCGCCACATAAATCTAATTTTCCCAAACTTCTTTCGAGAAAAAAAAGATAAGAAACATCTTCACGGCTTCTAAGAACGTTCCGATCACTGAACTCTTGTGCTAAGACATGTTTTAGCTTTCGAGAAGCAACGTAAACACAAGGTTGACGGGCGCCACAGCTCCCCCACTTTGAAACAGGAAAAAAAAACTAATGCGCCGAAAGCGTAACTTAAGAAAACACGTGAACTTGATTAAGTGCGTCTTGCGATCTGCGTCTAGCGCTCCTCCGATCCGAGTCCTCGTGACCTGACCTGACCCAACGGGCTATCGATCGCCGCTACATACACGTCATTCACCTCCGCGCAGAGGAAGAACGTTGCCCCTGCGCTGAACTCCCAGTCACCTGTTGCGTCCTTAGTTATATACAAAGTTTGCTGTGACGGCCGGGGTGCAAAAAGAAACCGTTGCGCAACATGTGTAACCTTCCAGAGATATATAGCGCGCAGGTACATTTATACCCTTAATCTTGTTTCACGCATGGTCCCAAAAAACAAAGCAGTGGTCGGGATATTTAAGCCCAACAGCGGAATTTTTAGGTGGGTCTCAGTTCATTCGCGAGTTTTATACGAAACGGTGTGGATGTCGTTACTTTTACTTTTCGCTTAATTAAGTGATATGAGTAATGTTTAACCGAAGGGTGTGATTTGTACCGCTTACAAATTCGTGCGTTTTGTCTTTTTCTCGATTTATGTCCGCGGATCGACAGAGCGCCTTATCTGGATCTCATTTTCCTGGCGTATAATGTATGCGCGTATCTGCAACCATTAACTCATGATACTCAATGAATGGCCTACACACTGCGTCCCAAGTAATCGGAACATGCTTTTGCAAAAATACCTCAGTAACTTAAGTAAAACTTAAGTGACACTTAAGTAACTTAAGTGAAACTTAAGTAAAATACCCCAGTACCTTAAGTGAAATAATTTTAACAGAGTACACATGAAGAGTTCCCACACATACCCGCTACATCTTATGTCCCGCTGTGCTGCAAGAAAGATGATATGCTTACGTGTGTGAGCGATAAAGTGATTTTTATTGATTTTCTCAAGCTTGCTCGGCCAGGTTCCAAGGTAGGAGGCAAGCATAGATGCCGGATCATCTGGGATCTTCCTTCGTCCAAATTTCAGCTCGGTGTTACACTTTATGCAAAATTCGAAGCCGGAAGCCTGGTGCGAGTTTGGCGATACGCGCAGTTATACTATAGGTTAGTACTTTAAACAATAAGATGAACAGTGTGTTTTTGAAAGGGGGTTGTAATATTAGATAATCTTATACAAGCCTGCTGTAGCACGCATATCAAACCGCAATAGCCACCCACTCCAGGTTGCCCGTGCGCCTTCGCAAATTTCTACGTTTTATGCCTCGCTATTCCTCAGAGCAGCTTCCGACTGCAACAGCTTGCCCTATGATGTTGAGGCCATCGCCTCATCATCTACATTCCAACGATGTATGACTGGTTATCTTCAATGCTAACTATTGTTGGCTCTTTTTTTGTTTTCCTGTAACCCCGCCCCTTCTGTTATACCCCATGGAAAGGAGGCCATTAAGGCAATAAAATGAAATGAAATGAATGAATGTACGCGGAAATTCCCTGCACCTGTACAATAAACTGTTTCCCGAAAATTTTTAAGCATTACCAAATCTGCAGCGTGTGTTTGGCCCACGTGACATTACGCATAGCGTACACCGGAACAGCCAGCATATGATGGGTCAATCAATCAATCAATCAAGCGATCAAGCGATCAATATATATATATATATATATATCTCACAAAAAGTTCTTCCTGGCTATCGGGATAAATTTACTATCAGAAAGTCCTATGTTTAGCACTGCGACTTTCTTATAGTATATATATATATATATATATATATATATATATATATATATATATATATATATATATATATAGACACCGCAACGTGCGTATGTGAGACATACGAGAGATACACATATGAGAGATGCTTCAGTTGTTTGGCTCTTCGTGTTCCACAAGTTACACACTCAAAGCGTTATCTCACGCTTTCGCCTCGGTTACGTAGCCATACTCTATTATCTCATATGTCATGGTACCGCGTGTACTTGCACATCTTCTAGAGATTATTTGCGCGCAAAAGATGGCTTGATCTACAGTTTCAGCTAACAGCCCTATCCTTAAATAGCTGGTTGACCCCACATTCATAAATAAAGATACGAAAAAAGAAATATCTTAGTCAAGCACGTTAAAAACGCAACCCTCTACACAGGACAGCGCCTTGTCCACTACATCTCGCGGTTGAAAACATAATGAACATATGCCCACTACTGACACTACCGATACTGACTATGCCCACTACCACTGCCCACTACCCAACACAATGTTCTTATTCCAATTACATTCATTTTCTCCAACCATTACCTTAATAAATAATCTATCATCATCCACGCCATCCACCCGGATGAATATACCGAATCAATTCTTCCTACCAGCGCAAAAGCAGGGCGATATACACAAGAGGGCGGGTTAACAATGTGATTTTGCCTGTTACTATAAGTAGAATTAATTTCTTTGAAAGAAAACGCCCAAGTTCATTAACCTATATACAAATTCCCACTGTAACTCGGTAGTAAAAGCGACCGAATGATCATTATTACCCAATATAGGCGCCGTGATAGTTGTACCCGTCCTCAAGAATATTACCGTCTTGTTAGGCACGGTGCAACTTAGAGAACGAAATTCGAACAAAGAAAGGTTCCTCTCTTTTATTTTTCTTCCCTTTATTTTCACTGGTGATTGCTCCAGACTAAACATTTGCTGTGATATGGGGCCTGTTTCGAGTATTGCAGGCACACGTTGGCGCACCTGACGTTCATAATGACACAGAACAGCCACCTCAGCGTGACTTCACCTGGAAGATAAAAACAAACTGTGTGTGCCTCTGACGTTTCCTTAGGTGAGGTTTCGGTGCCAGTTTCTCAGGCTTTGAAGTACACCTAAATGTAGGCTCTACTTGGGCGTCAAATAACTCCTAATAGCTCTACTATACTCTACTAATAACTCCTAATAAATTTACTGAAACACTACTAAAATTCCTAATAACTCTACTAGGTGGTTTGTTGAATGACGTGTGATTTACAGCCGCATATGGAGGTATGACCTTCCCCTGATGTTGGTACGGTGTAACTAACAGGCATGCCATGTCGCTGGCATCTCGAGCCGTCAGCACTGTTTATATACATTCGTAGTTTGTACCAATTTATATGCGCTTAAGTATATACAAAGTTATCAATAGGCTAGTGTTTGCTTTTTTTGTGTGTGTTAGTTTGCGGTATTCTCCGGACTAGCTCCGCTTCCGCCCTGCTGGAGGCAGCCGGGGAAGGTGAGGTTCCTCGCAACATAAGGCTGCGACGTGGTAGTGACCCAATACGTTGAGTTCGTGACTATGGGAATTTTGATCTTTACACGCAATAATAGCAACGGTTGCCATCAAGTTGAGCTGATCTACCACATTATTACCAAAAATATCGTTACTTACCCTAAGATTTACTGTATTTATTGTCTGCTAAATGCTAGGCGCGTGCATTTCTTTTTTCCCGAGAGCTCTGTGCAACGACTCCGCGTGAGTCGCTAATCCTTAGCGGCCTATCATCGGATCTAGCACGAGCCCATCTTGGATAGCCAGCCATTCATTCTCTGACCTGTCGCTGTGCACAGTGACCTAACAATGCTTGCCTTCACAACTCAAACATAGTTTTAATGATGAAGACGCTACGTTCTTCGGCGAAGGCATATTTTCTCTTTTTTAGGCATTCACTTTTAGTGGCTCAAATCGCGAAAGAAAAGTAAATTTAGAAAATCAGTCCACGCTTCCATTTACGAGTACCGTTGAGTGCCTTCCAATCAGCATTGACATCTCAGCCAGTGGGCTACCGCCGTGCTTACACTGCCACGTGGAGTACGCCGTGGGCGGTAGTGAATGCTGCTTCTTGAGTTCTGAATAGTCGCCTGAGCGGTGACGCGTCCAAAGGAAAGTCTAAACATAGTCCGCGAGGCAGCTGCCACTCTCAAAGGCGAGGCAGTGTCCTGAACGAACAGCTTACGTGCGCGATGCTTCACTCAGAGCAGGGTCAAATGGGGAACACTCGGCACGTGCATCCAAGTATCTACAAGACATTTGCTTTCGCCACAGCTAAAAGATAAATAGAGACCAAAATAGAAGTTAGAAAAGTGTACACAATAGATTTTTCTGACTGCCCTGTTCTGCAATTGGACTAACTATATTGCCTTAGCCGGCTAGTTGAAACGCAGGTTCAATTGTGTCAAAAAGCCAACTGAGTACTACAGGTTTCCGAATATTATGCACCTAATAAGCTCAAATTTCCGTGCTCAATATTGCAATGGCAGCGGTGATTACGCTGCAGCAGCTGCTAATGGATCCGAACAAACGTACGGCGCAGAATGCAGCTGTGACGTCAGAGAGCCGCTGTTATATACCACGTTTGTATTCGGTGCACAGCTGTTTCAATTTTAAGAGCATGCTAATGACCATTTCAGGTCCAGAACTACGTGGGTTACAATGAAGTCATTGACACTGACGTGCGAAAAGTTCATGGCGATTGTTATTCACGGAATGTTTCTTCGAAAGAGCCTGGCGGAAATGCTAATAAGAAGGCGAAGTTGTTAACACAAGTGCCGGAAATGACGCTAGGACGTAGCGCTTTCGTGGAGCTTATGCTGAGTTTAGTTGAACTTTATATGCACTCTGGACACGCAGTTGTTGAAATAAATGCTATCGCTCACGGCACAAACACTTCCCGACGAATGACTGGCTCAAGTTGTTAGATCAAATAGTCGTATGAGTCATGTTTTCTTTCTTTATCACTGGCCGCTCATACCCGAAAAACTGCGGTGCATCCACACATATGGAATGCTGCGCGCACATAACCAAAACTTAATTTTTATTAACTACTATGACGAGTAATAACTCCTTCTTGTACCAAAGATATGCTCTGGCATGAACCAAGCTCGTACAAGTCCGTATCGACTTGGGGTTATTTTATATACTTTTACCGTAGTCTCATTATGGTCGCCATAACGGCGCCCTATCCGGAGGAAAGCCGAGGTTGACAAGGAATAAACACAGTGTGACATGGTGCAAGGGGAATAAAGCGTCAAAAGCACGATATGATTATGTGATACGCCGTAGCGGAGGGCTCTGGAAGCTTTTTACCACTTGGACTCTAATTTCCACAGACATCGAATATTCCACGGGCATTTCGCATCCATCAAAGTACGAGCGCTGCTGTTTATGCTGAGCAGCTGTGCGCCGCACTTCACCACCGCAGCAGCATGAACGTGATAGGTGTGTATGTTTCTCAGATGGGTGCTCGATATTCAGCCAGCATTAGGTGATAGAAATCACATGGTATAGAAACTGTTCAATCAACATCGATGGTTGACGTACAGATAGCCTCGTAATGCCTCAGCAAACAACGTCTGGAATGACATTTTTGGCTTTCTGAGTTGATGAGAAAACTGGGGGAAACTACAAAAAGTTAAATATTGCTCTACCAAAATTGGCTGCTCTATATTAAATGAGGGTTTTAACGGTAGCGATACGAACCACGGCCAAGCTGGAGCAATGGTAGATAACTGCAATCCAAGAGCTTGCCCGTAATTAGCATACAACCTCCTCAGGTTCGCGTCGCGTCTATTTCGCAGGGTTGTTTTCGCCATGTGCTGAGCATTCCTAAAGCTCTGAATCCTTAAGGATGGCGAGTTCAGGAGTGAATAACTCGCCTCATCGCATTCCTCCAATTAAGATAATCTAGTAGTGCCTGTAAATTTACCAAGCCCTTTCTTAGGCCTTATCGACACGATAAACATACACCTAGAAAAGCCAGTCGTGTGACCACTGGGGTAAGCTATATACGTTGCCCAAATGGTACTCTTTTGTAATCTGGCTTTAGATTTCGCACAAAACATTCACATACCGGACCCCGATTGAGCAATCTAACATATCAATATTCACATCCGCTACACAATCGCCCCGGGTTATAGAGGCAGCGCCCGGTCATCGGCTTGGAAGAATACGCCTGCGGCAAGAGTTGATGTGCTTCCACTATAAAGCACAGCAATGGGACAACAGCAAACGAACCCTGAACGCTCGCTGTGCAACATCAAATATTGCGCGCCTGCAGTTTAGCAAACTAGACCAAATAGACGTTGCCGTAACCCAGCCATTGCCTAGATTAAGCGTCCGAACATCCTTCATGTGAATTTTTTTCGAGTCTTTCGTTTGACGCATGCTATTATCTGAACATCAGTGTTCGCCTCGCGGCGACGTTCCTTCTAGGTGCTTCTACACTGGCAGTGGCGCCCCGGATTTCTCTATTTTCTTTTTTTTCCATTTTTTTTTTGTGAGAAGGACTTCTTTCACGATGCAGGCAGGCAGTTTCAACGCCGGCTTTACCGGTTTTGATACAGGCTCATATAAGTTTCATAAGTTAGCATGAATTTTCAGAGTCGTTCCCGCAGACTCAACTTGGAAGTTGAAAGCCTTTGCGGCAACAGCGCATAACGCCAAATGACAGCCCCATTTCTACGTACATCCGCACATGCCTCTATAGGATAAGGCAGATACCGACCGACGTTTCTGCCTTTATATAGTAAACGCACCGACCACGGCTTATTTCCTTGTCAAGGAAACATTGGCCCACAGTGCCAGTCCTATTCTCACTACTCCCACCTTCAGCAGTACGCATCCATCCACGAAGCCGAAGAGTACTTCGTGTGGTGCGTTTCATTATGGCCTCAGCGTGCGAAATCAGAATAATTTACGTTCCGCGAGAAAGACGTTGTTGCTCTTGTGAATGGAAATATAGGATTTAGCGTTTGGCAAGCCAGGTATTTCAATACATGCGGAATTCATTGCGTAACCACAGTGTAGTCTTTTTTTTTATCGAGGAACTAAGCAAAAGCGAATATGTTTTCCTCTACATGCGGGAAATGCTATCATAATTTATCCAGTCTGCGTAATAAGCGCGCTGCTTCCCGTGGTTATAGCAGCATTGTATGCAACAGGGAATATCTGATGCTGCTTCGAAGCGTACAGAAATGTGAGAGCGAGCAAGAACCGCTTCGTCTCCCAGCGTGAAGAAATAACGAAAGAAAAACAAACGAAACTCGAGCAGAGGAGCCATAGCTTTCAAGGGGATTGATTAGTTTTCCATTATGCGATCTTCCATGCCGCACGGTCGATGACGCACATTTTGATATTGAGAATCCACCAGATGAGAAATCTGCCAGTGTTTATTTTTTTTCTATGGCTCCGTGGTTTTTTTTCTTTGGATGGCTATGGATGACGACATAGCCATCCTATGGATGACTATGGATGACGACGCGTCATGTCCCGGGATCTTCGCCCACAAGCTGGTACATCTTCGAACACATCTAGTAAGCAATAGTGCTTTGAACGATCATGGATTACCCATTTCGACAATTTTTTTCTGACTGTGTTGGCCCCTAGAGGATAACCGGATGGTAGCTCCTGAATTATAATTGTTTTTATACGTCGGTAATCATTCTCAATAGAAAAGAATTAAATAACGCGCTAAATAATACATCCACAGCCCTGCTTTATTTTTCGCTGCGCACTTCCGCAAGTTCTGTCGCGTTGTAAATGGATGGGAACGTTTGGCACACAAGTAAAGCATTACATTAAGAATGATTGAAAAAGAAACGTGAAGTTTTAAGGGGTTATTGCTGCATTCCATGGCACTCCAATTTTGTGCTTTTTTTCTGATTTCTTTCTTCTAAAAGTTGGTTAACCTTTCATTGTTCTATTTTTATTGCTACACTTTCCTTGTTTACTTCAATCACATATCTTGCTCTTCGTGCTGTGTGTTTTAGTCAGTAGTCGACGTTTGATACAGCGGGTCGTAAAAACTAGACGAAAATTGTGTGGAAGTAGCCTAGGATGACGCTACATCCAGAAGAATTTATTGAGGCAATAAAACAAAGTGAATAAGCCAATAAGGAAACTTACGCTTGCAAGCAGATTTCTTTGCCTTCGTTATATTCTACTAAATACTTATCTAACATATCGACGAGGCATCTAGGTCCAAGCTTCGAAAACTCACAGGAGCTCAAATCACGAACCACTGAGTGTACGTCCGGTCCGCTTTCTTTCCACCCTCTCCACAATCACTTCCATTTCTCTCTCCTAGTCAACAAGTCTATGCTATAGTCAACGCTTTACCATTTCTCCTTCTTTCCCTCCTTCGCACCCTCACATAATTCCTTCTAATACTTATCTCCCCTCCCCACTTTTTGCTAGGCAGCAATGTAGATGTTATCGCTATGCCTCCTCATTTCGCTTCTCCTCACAGTGAATTCTCTTCCCCATTATGCTACACAATACAAGGCTCCGCTACGCTCTACTCTGTCCCATGCTCGTCACGCTCACTTCCCTTTCCGACTACACAAGTCTATGCTATGCTATGAAGTGCCTCCGCTTTTATGTGGTATAGAGTGGGCTGTGAGCATGAGGGAAAGATAAGAAAGAAGCGCGCGCAAATGCCGTGAATTGCATAGAATTTCAAGCGCACTTATCTCGTGATGACGATAGTTGTGTGTGCGCATTGGACGGCCCCACGAAAAGCTTAAACAGCTAAGCATTGTTAGCACTAATAACAAAAATATATGTCATGCGGTTATGGAAATGATGCCTTTTCTTGCAGCTCTTGTCGAGAGCACGGCCCAGCATCCGTGGGGGCACGCGAAAGGGAATGAGTGAGCGCAAAGGCAAAGAAGGCTCAAGTGGATGCAACGGAGATTTTGACCGCCTGGAGTTCCTTGACGTGCACTGATAACGAACAGTGCTCGGGCCCCTAGCATTTCTGGTTCTATCAGAAATGCGACTTCATCGCACCCTAAACTTCCTCGTTCAGCTTTTAAGAACGAAAGTTAATCCATTAAGGATTCTTCGAAATAGGTGGTTTTGATGAGTTTGCACGGCTGATGTGCGACAATGTTACTTCCTTCATTACAATACGTTATATCTATCTATCTATCTATCTATCTATCTATCTATCTATCTATCTATCTATCTATCTATCTATCTATCTATCTATCTATCTATATTTATATATTAGACATTCATTCGAGGGAAACTTTACACGAAATGTTAGTAGACGCAGCCCAGTTTCTATTCTGCAAATAACTTGTACTCCCTAAAAATGTGCAGGCTGCAAATGAGACATACGCTATGACGACGTTCAAGCCCATTTCAGCCCAACGGGCATGACAGACTTCAAGCTCTTGAAGTGTGACATTTAAGGATATGAAGCGAATGATATGACAGTCAAACTAACCAACCCGAAAATATTAACAATAATAATATAGAATTACTGTAGTCCTACGCGCCAAAAGCACAATGTGATTGTCAGGCCTGCATTAGTGGAGGGCGCCGGAAATTTTCATCATCTGCGGTTCCTTAGAGGGCACTGAAAACGAGATGTACACATACTTCAATCGTTTCCATCTTCAGCGAAACTGCGACCGCGGCGGCAGGGATGCACCTCGTGTCCTTCGAGATCGGCAAATAGATTCGTAAAGGGAAGAGCGCACTGAAGAACTTCAACTGTGTCAACTGATTGCAATCTTTAGGCTCGTCTGTTCGTGTGCCGACACCACTGAGTATTCTCTGCCACAATAACCGCACATAGCGTGTACTAACCGCAAAACAAAGCACTTCTGTTAAAAGAAGGCACATGAATATTTTACATAAGAAACACGTTTTGTGACTGTTGATCAAAAAGCAAAAGAATCATTATACATATCTTAGGTGTGTTGTCAATACCATTTTTGATTGCGAAAAAATGCATCCTCCGAAATATGAATGAGCAGTTCTTAGGAGGAGGAGGAGGAAGGGGAAAACAGAAAGGCAGGGAGGTTAAAGCTACCTCCTTTAAATAATAACGGTATCCTAAGCAGTTCTGAGGATACCGTTATTATTTAAAGGAGGTAGCTCAACACTTGTCTTGGGCGAGCGACGGTACTTGTAAGTTTGCACAGATCGACGGGACAATACTTTAAACTTGAAGACTGAAGGAAAACACTATATATCATGGCTTAATCCAGCACACCAAGACAGTGTCCAGAAGGCATATTACTCCGCTCGAAGGCTTGCATACATTACTGGCAGCTCCCTCATGAGACAGCCTTTCGGGAACGAAGGAGCGACGTCTTCATCTCGCAGCGGCGAACACGAGATTGAAAGCCTTGATATTAGATTAACTCTTGTAAGAGGCCGTCTGGTGCGCACTACACTGCCCGCGCATGCGCAATGCCCGCCATGCGTGGGAGGTGAATAAGAGTTCGGCGCCACTCTCTGCCTTCGGGGCAGAGCAGCTGCGTGTGTTTGTGCTTGGTGTTGTAGAAAAAGAACTTCAAGAACAACGAGTGCACACTGGTAGAGAGGAAAGAGGGTTCACCGGAACGAGTATTCTTTCGGTTGAAGGGTCTATTTTAAGATACAGCGGCTGGGGTATTCGTTCTGTGATTATGGAGTTTATAGGAGAAACTAAAATACATCACGATAGATTTTATGAGGCATGACCTTGCAAGTAATGAAGTCACCGATAGAAAACTATTCTTTAATTTCATTGCTGGCTTTGTCGATCACCTGCATTGGGTATGTTACTTTCCAGGAAGGAGAAGAAGAGGATGATCATGTTCGAGCGATCATACCATGTAGGAATCAGTCTCTCTCGTTGGTGTATATGGCTCAGTTGTGGAGTATCACTTCCGCAGTTAAAACGCGGCACCACGCTACTATTGGTAATACGATTGTTGCTACTAAGTGGTACCACGCTACGATTATTGCCTCTACCGGCGCGGCGATTTAGCAGAGAGTCAAACGAAAAGAGGAAATTCTGCAAATGAAGCCGTTTTAAATTTCAATGCACTTCAATGTTCTTGAATGAAATAAAAAAAATTTCAAGGTCCCATCTGTCGCGAAGCTTGAAAAATGAGAAATAAATGAATTGAATGTTAAAGCGGCTTAAAAGGCGTCCTAAGTGAACCAAAGGTGCAATGCTGTTAGGCTGTGTATGCCTGTGTTTTCGTTAAAAGTGCATTATTCTATCGACTCACACCGATACAGACTCTTACAGAGGTGAGCTGATTCCGCCACCAAAGCTTCAATGGTCGATGCTTTTTACGTAGCGGAAGAGTACTCAAATTTTAATAGCTGAGCTTCTTGCGGGCCCGCACTCCCCGATGTCCGTTGGCTCCCACGCAAGAGAAAAAAGCGGATACGTTCTTCCCCTCGACCCGTTACCCACACCCTTCTCCCGAGTCGACTGCTATATCTTAGAACAGATGATCACAAAACCGCACAAACAGAAGACAACCACACGAGAAACGCTGAAGAACCGCAGGTACTCTGTTTACACAGATTTCCCAAGCTTGGAGCCGGTTTTAGTTTTTAATAGGCGGGCTGCGCAGCACTCTAGCTGCTTAAGTAAATAATTTTTCTTTTTCAAATGGAAGACTACTTTTTGCCTTTCTGCAACGCTGCAGGCAGCCACAGCAATGGGGCCGCACACATTGGAAATAAACACAACCACCTGCATTAAAAGGAGCTGTTTCGCACTGGGCCATTGGAACTTTGGTTGTCAGAATGTAATTTAAGAGAAAGTACTCGTTATGTCTGATACCGGTGACCTCGCGACGGGTAACTGCACTGCCTCAGAAATAAGCGACATAGTGTTGGAATGTTTCATAAATGATAGCGAGACCTTTGTTTCTTGTGATGCTATTCATTTGAATGATTATTTCTGGGTTCATACGCCCTAAAACCAATTCTTCAGTTGAAGAATTTTAAGAAAGTAACAACAGCCTCTACACTCCGTTTCATACATTGGGTACAACGCTGTGGAGGCTGCGCGAGAAGTTCGGTAAGCAAAAGGTGTAGCTCCGCGAGTCTCATAGCCGCCCTTCATCGTTACAAGTGCCCGTGTGAGAAGAGCAAGGACGCACACGTCAAGCGCCGCGGCTGGCTTCGAATGAAGAACAAGACAACGAAAACACCGAGAGAGATATAAAACAATGTATTCACACAAGTATAACAGAGGTGTTTGTCTCTAAGACGCAAGGACTTATCCAATGTGTTGCTCAGCGTAAAACTGAAACGAATAGCATTGCGGTTGCGAAACAAGATTGATTGATTCCTAGAGTTGGGCGTCGCCAAACCACGATGTACTTATGAGAGATGGAGCACCGCCACGGTGGTCTAGTGGTTACGGCACTCGGCTGCAGATCCGAAGGTCGCGGGATCGAATCCCGGCCGCGGCGGCTGCATTTCGATGGAGGCGAAATGTCGAGGCCCGCGCACTGTGCGATGTCAGTGCACGTTAAAGAACCCCAGGTGATCGAAATTCCTGGAGACCTCCACTACGGCGTCCCTCATAATAAGAACTGGTTCTGGGACGTTAAACATCACAAATAAAATCATTATGAGAGACAGAGTAGTGGAGGACTCCGTAAATTCTGACTACGTGGGGTCTTTGACGTGCACACATATCACACACTACAAGGGACTCAACATTTCGCCTCCACCGAAATGCAGCAGCCGCGGTCGGGATTCGATGCGATTGCGAAAGAAGAATGAACTATTTCCTGGTGCTGACCCATCTACTGCAGATGATGTGAGCAGCCTCTCGAGCGTTGCACGTGATATATCAAAGGAATTATCAAACACGTTCCACAGGACTACTAGCGACGCTGATAGTTTTTCGCATTTGTCCCCCATCGGGATGGAGCCGCCGCAGCCGGGGCTGGACCCCACGATCTCGAGTAACCTGAAAGAAAGGCCGGGGCGGCGGGGGGGGGGGGTACGATGGAGTAAAAAAATAATAAACTTAACATGAAGGCAAAGCAAAGAGCCGATTAGATCCGAGAACAGACTGAGGCAGGCGATATCCTGGTCGAAGTCGAGGGGAAAAGGTTGGCTCGCAGGCCAGTGACGGGACTGTAGAATAACTGATGGTCAATTAGACCGAGGGAATGGACACCACGAGATGGCAATCGCGGAAGCGGACGAGATAAAGTGAGGTGGATTGACGAAATACAAGAATGAACTGGCGTAAATGAAATCAAACCGTTCAGGTTATGGCACGATGGATATCGTTGCCAGATCCTTTCTCGCTCCAGTGGACATAACTTGGGCCGTCGATGATATGAAAATCGGTAAGCAATACTTAAGTGTACAGTTCACTGTTCCTTTTCTCAAATATAAGCGCTGCTTTGCCATTTATTTGTATGTATAACATAGTTTTGCGAGCACCTTTATAATGTGGACAATTTGGTTGTCATATATCAGTTTTCAGTTGCTACCAATTACTCACTGCACCCGTTGGGGCACGTATATAAAGACCCTTGAAAAAAATAGCACCTATGCATCAAAGCTGGAACCACTTTATTTGTTTTATGAGCGTTTGCCAAAGCAGATTTGAGTTTCTAATATCTTCGAGCATGCACTGTATTTGTCTAAAGAAATCTACGTCGTCCGTATGATATCGGGGAAAGAATCGACAGGATATTCAAAGGATATTCGTGCATACTGAGAGCTATGCAATAACAGTTATGTAAAAATAAAGACGAGGTCACGCAGGAGTCCTTGTAATGCACAAGGATAATGCACAATGCACGTGCCCGTGGAGCTGCGCTTACAGGTGAACCAACAAACACCGGAAGCAAAAACATAAAAGTAATCTCAGATGTGTGAATCAGTCCGGCGAAACAGCTTCCAGGAAACGTGCAATGCCATAGTTGAGCAATGTAGCGCTAGACCAGTGTAGCATGTTGAGCAGTATTCGCTTTGGGTTTCGTGTGCAATATCACATTTTTTTTCGCTATTGTACCTAACTATTGCATCCCTAATTTCTATGACAAACAAAAATTAAACTATCGGGTAACTGCGACTATTCGTAAAATGTCTCCAAATGTTGAGTTTGATGTTTCATTCAAAAACCTTTAAAAAGGAAACAAAGGAATATTTAATAGCTTCTTGCTTTTGTTATGTGTAACACCGTTTTTCACTTGTAACATGGGACACCTGCAAGTGCAGCTTATTTTGTATTTATATTGTTGCTTTATTTATATTGTTGTTTATATTGTTTATAATGGTATATTGTTTATGTTACTTTATTTATACTGTTGCTTTATTTATATTGCTACTTTACAGTTATACTTTCAGTAATATGTATGTGTCTATTTATGCCAGACTGTACAGGGGAGCCGAGGCCTTCGTGAGGCATTCCAGTCTTTAGCCCCGGCTCCCTCCTTTTGTACGAAGGGAAAATAAAGTTCACTTCACGTCACATTTTGGTCTGCGCGTGCGCATGCATTCTGGTGTTCACGCAGAAGCTTGTTTTTCAAACATAAGTTCTGTTGCAAGCGTAGTTACCACGTTTGTGTATGTGTGTGCGCGTGCATGTACGTCTGCGCGTGTGAGTGCGCGACTACGTTCTCCTGTAATGTTATCCTTGCGCAACGTTTACAAGTGTAGAACACCACAGCAAGAAAATCCATTTCCCTTTTGATGGCAAGTCTATTCTGTGCGCTATGGCGAACATGGTAGACCAGTAGTTTCGACTTCGGCACCTGAGCACGTAGACCAGCTCTCGATAATGAGTTCTCTATAATGAGCCTCGAGATGTGCATAATTATATTAGGCAAATACTATTCACGCGTAAAATGTCAACTCAATCCCAAATAAGTAATTTGGTGTGTAGTGAAAAGTGCTAAGACTTTTCAAGTCACCCTTTTGCGCAAATTGTCTAAGAAACGAAAGTGATATCGTTTGTTGAAACAAATTTAAGAGACTACACAATGCGTCCGAAACCAACTGAATTTAGTGCGCTTATTGCTTACCTTAAAATGTACAGAAGGGATATAGTTATTTCTGTAGTCAGTCTTATACACTAAGTCTTTCAGCCATCTTTCTGGAACATTGCTTTGAAACGCACACACAAAAAAAAGCAAGTTTATCAATCGGCCCATCAACCAGAACGATATACGAAAGCAGAGTCGTTATGACAGGCAAAGCTCCCTCCCCGAAACCTCCACGGCGCCCACTTATACGCCAGACAGCTCAGCGCATAAATACCGCGAGAAGAATTGGCCAGGCACAGCCGCTAGGAGCAGCCGCAGCTGCGGTTGGTGTAGGCTCACCTGTTGCAACAACGGCGAGTCGCACGGCGCCGCCGCTGCGTTGGAACTTGAGCTGCGACGACTCTAGGTTTCGCCAACGTCACATTCTGAGAGACTTCGGTGAGAGTGTCGCTGTGCCTCGTAGAAAGGGCCCTGGGCGATGGGACGCCGATGTGTCAGGCGACGGCAGGAAGACATCAAAACACGATGGTCGACGAACAACTGTTGTTCAGGCACCGGCGAAGTGCTTGTCACAGTTCGTTCTTGGGCAGGAGAGCTCGAAGATATCCAACGGCAGACGATCAAGAAAAAAGGCTTAAGCCAACAGCACGACCGTTATTACGGCGACGTTCTTCTTCTACGCAGGTGTCAACGGCGATCTTAAGGCCAATAGCGGCAGCGATCCTGGGGCTCAGAGAGTTGCGAGGTCGTAACGATCGTTGATCGTCGCGGTCCGCCGATCGTGTTGGCTTGGCTTGGGAGCAGCGCGATCCACTCGCTCACTCCGTTGCTACGGCCGCAACTAGCATCGGGGCCGCCGGGCGTAGAGCTCGAACTCCGCCTTCCGTAGCAGACGCCGCCGGCCGGAAGCCGAGGAGGCGAGGTGGGGAGAGCAATGCTGCGAGCCGCGCCGAGCGGAAGCGTGAGCGCGCGTGCGTAGCGCTACTGCGACGCACTCTGGCGGTGGCGGTGCGCGGAAGAGGAGTGGTATGCGATTTTCCGGCGAATGTTTCTGCAAAGAGGGAAGTTTGAAACGCACAGCGCAGGCGCTCGATGAAAGGTGGCTCGATGCTTGTTTCTGCCTGCCATGTTCAAGAGGTGGCTTCCATTAGAAATACGAGGCTTTGACGTTCAACATCTGTGCTCTCTATACGACAAAGAGTTATTTCGCAATGCACTATTCCTCGCAGAGAATAGTGCATTGTCAAATGTCAAAGGAGCGGCTAGTACCCCACCCGTTGCTGGCTACGGGCAGGGAGGGCGTAGCCAACAACGGGTGCGGAACTAGCCACTCCTTTGACATTTGATTACTATCATTAACACTGTTAGCAAGATTCGTCGCAATTTTGCTAATATGAAACAAGTATTAGGATACTCTTTGAAATAATCGCACAATTTAAATGGTGCGTTTGTCACCGAAAATAATTACAAAAAACGGGTTTGTTCTTCAGGTAGTCACGGACTTCAGCAAGTGCTCACCTTCTAAAGAAAGGAAAAATGTTTCTGGCTATAATACGCCTGCTTCACTGAGTTACGTGACGGCACGTTGTGCATTGCAACTTCTGGTGCTGTGTGACAAGTTTCGCCATATCACTGCGTTGAGTAAACCATTAGACTATTCCCTTGTCTTTCTCATATTTGGATCGCTCGATTCATTTGTTAATTGCAACATTTTTCCTATTGCAGTAGGATCACCAGAAGTAGTGTCGCGTTTATGTGTGTCACGTGTTTGACACGCCTCGTACGCTGCCAAACGAAGTGGAACAGTGGGTTTGATTGCCAAGTTCTTAAAAGACGGCTTTTACTTCGGTCCCGCGGAAATCTTCGCGTATGAAGATATGGTCTCTTTATGGTTATTAGTATGATAACTAAGAGTCGCAAGGTAGTTTTGCTGTTCAATAATGAGTTACTACTACATCCTATACTTCATTATCATTACCATCATAGTCGCTTTTGTCACAGATCCCGAGCTGTGAGACACGGGATGGAATTCGCGGGAAAGGTTCGAAGAACCGACGTGTCTGTTCCCCGAAAATGACCCCACGATAGCTCGGTCAATTAATATTTAGGTCCGTTTCCCTATATGTAAATTTATTTTCCGGTAACTTCGTTATTATTATTATTATTATGCTGCGAAACACAGGGAAATGGAATAGCCGGGGTCATATACCTTACACTTTCCACAGCACCCAAGTTAGAACAGAACAGAGGGTGGCGCCATCTTACCCCAACGCGTGCAATTACTCTTGCTTGCGCAGACGGCTGCTAGGGCAGAAAGCTCTGGGACGGGAGCTGGAATGCATATAACCCCTTGTTGAGCTTGAAACACCGAACACTTTTGATTGTGTTGCAATCGAAAGACCTAAATTTCGTTTGCCTGCCCGCCCCAACTTTGGCCAAATTTATTTTCTGCTTACTCGTGGTGGCTTATCAAGTCTGAGTTCATGACGAAATCGCGCCATAAGCAATAACCAACAGCGTTAAAAAAACATGCGGCCGTAGATTATATATATATATATATATATATATATATATATATATATATATATATATATATATATATATATATAGAAGGAAACTTCAGTGGGTCCGGCACGTATAAGAAAAGAAGTGGGTACACGCACGAAAAAGCAATACTTTTATGCCCAACGTTTCGGCCGTGGCACGGCCTTCGTCAGAGAATGAGGAACATACAAGGCATGTGCCGCTTATAAGGGCCTCTAAAATCGCAGAATCACTCACAAGGGCGTAGGTAGTCCTATATCAAACTACTGCGACAACGTATTTGGATACGTCAAGATTGATCTCAGAAATCAGTGTTGTCAATCAAAGTATGGACACGTAGCCCGCGCACAGCAAATGTTTAGGCGGCAGTGCACTGATTAAGCCGTCCAAAAAAACGAAAGAAAGCACGAGGGTTGAAGGTGAAAATGAATGACACTAAAAATAAGATGAGCACATCTTACGCCGGTAGATACCGGTAAACAAAATTCACTCAGTCACTGCGGTCACCATACAGATAAGCGAACAGGGGCGTCAATGCAGTGTATAAAAGTATTGAAACATTGGTGAATAAGTGCGGGTGGGGGTGAATAAACACAATAATTTGATTAATGTTGCTACAAAGAAAGAAAAGCAACGCGTCCGATGCTTTCGTTTATGCCGCAATGGATACTGTTGAACTTGTTGATCAGGTAAGACTCGCGAACTTCTCGGTCATGATGAGTTTTAAAACCAGATTGTAGTATTGTGGCCGTGATATTTTCAAAAGAATGACCCGGATCAATGTTGACGTATCCAAATACGTTGTCGCAGTAGTT
Organism: Hyalomma asiaticum; assembly: GCA_013339685.2. Classification (NCBI taxonomy): domain Eukaryota; kingdom Metazoa; phylum Arthropoda; class Arachnida; order Ixodida; family Ixodidae; genus Hyalomma; species Hyalomma asiaticum. Next base: position 65,335,247 of record CM023488.1, read on the forward strand.
TGATATAGGACTACCTACGCCTTTGTGAGTGATTCTGCGATTTTAGAGGCCCTTATAAGCGGCACATGCCTTGTATGTTCCTCATTCTCTGACGAAGGCCGTGCCACGGCCGAAACGTTGGGCATAAAAGTATTGCTTTTTCGTGCGTGTACCCGCTTCTTTTCTTATATATATATATATATATATATATATATATATATATATATATATATATATATATATATATAGTCACTCTGACGAAGACCAGAGCCTGGTCGAAACGTCAAATAATGTTACTTTTTCACCGTGAGTCGATCTTTCTGCCTATATATATATATATATATATATATATATATATATACTCTCGCTCTATATATATACATATATATAGAGCGAGAGAGATGAGTAGTAGACCCTAGGAATTGGCAACAAAAGCGGGGAAAGCGTTTATTCAACAGGATGGATTTGCAGGCTAGTTGGTCAAGCATCATGGAAAAAACAGCGCGAACACAAGGACGATGAAAAAGGGCACACACACCACACCACGGAGCGCTGAAATTACTATCAACTGATTTTATTTCGGCGAACACGTACATATATACATATGTATGAGCCTCGTCACAAGTGTTATACACTGATAACCACACAGGAAGATGAAAAGGTCATTTCGTGATAAGAACAACACATGAAGGAATAGGCAAATGTGGAATAGGCAGCGCTCCGTGGTGTGGTGTGTGTGCCCTTTTCATCGTCCTTGTGTTCGCGCTCTTTTTTCCATGTTTATTCAACGTATCAGCCGGAGACCGGCCTAAACGTTGAATAAACGCTTTCCCCATTTTTGTTGCCAATTCCGAGGGTCTACTACTCATCTAAACCTTATTCTGAGCGCAACCACACGACACTTCCACACACACACCCACACACCCAGGCATCCACCACGCACACCACACATCCACCACACGGAGCGCTGTGCGTGGTGGATGCCTGGGTGTGTGGGTGTGTGTGTGGAAGTGTCGTGTGGTTGCGCTCAGAATAAGGTTTAGATATGTTCTACCAACTAGCCCAACAACAAGTTCTTTTAGACTACTACTCATCTCTGTAGTATGAAAGTATGATAGTTATATACGGTATGACAGTTAAATATAAACACTACGGCAGTATGCAAGAAATCATGCGCTCTATCACTGGGGAATCTGCCTGCCTTAAACACACCTGCGAGCCTAAATTGCATATGTGGATATGATGCAGTTTCATTGAATTGGGAAACTTACTCATCTCGCGCTGACCACACATGTTGAGCTGCCGGTTTGCATGTCGAGTTCTTCAAGAAGGGTGAAGAAGAATTAATAAAAAATAAAGTCATCCATACCCTACGGGTTCCGGCAATCAGTGGCATGTGAAGCAGTTAAAATAGAAATTGCTTATGCCGAATGGTTTGCCTTTTATCTGAGTGTAACGACTAGGTCAGCCTGTTTCCGCAAATTGTAGCAACGTGAAATTATGTCAGATATGTCGATCGTGTTGTGGTGCAAGGTCGCGTCTGCACACGTCAGAGCGCGGACGTGTGTTATGTCGAAGGGAAATGCGCGCTAGTGTGTGCAGATTGCGATAGTCGTTTCTTGATTACTTCTTGCGGGGTCCAGCAGAGGTGGACCAAAGATCGACGAGTTGCCATACTACATATGTATTCTTTCTTGCAAGTCTTATGAGAGCTCTTCACACAAACCACAGCAGAACTTGACGTAGGGCAAGCTCCATAAGCTCAAATGCTGATGCGATAAATATATTTACAACATGAACCACGTAGGCAGTGCTACGGTGGATGACTGGGGCCGAGATTGCTGGGCACTCCGTCGGCCTACGTTCGGTAATTATAGTACGTTTGTATTTCTATCATACTGTCATTACAACAGGTTTGTCTGTATCTGACTGCTTCTTACGTCATCAACAAATCTCTTTCTCTCGAATGCCCGACGCAAAATCTGTTCTCATCAAAATCCCGTTCTCTGCTTTTCGATGAACACATTGCTAAAAAGAAAGGACCACAGGGTATCTCGCTGGTGCTGCTGTTTCGGCAAGTGGACTGGCGAAGACAATCCACTTGTCGTCCTGACGAAGTTACCGTATTGACGACGACAAGCCAACTTGTCGAAACGTTGGATCCAGCCACATTCCCTGTTCTCTGTCGTTTCCAGTGATCTGTTTATTAATTCAAGCCTTCATCATCCCCTGAGCTTCAATTCTAGATTCCGTATTATTATTGCTTTTGAGTGACATCAGCTGTAGTGCGACAAATAGATGACCGGCTGGGCATATCCGCATTCTCGGGCCTCGCACAGCGAATATGAGCATTGTGGGATCGCTACTCGCGATGTGTATGAGAACTATACCACGTTCGTGATGTGAAGATAAATCACTCGTGTTCTTCGTACGTTCATGTCCAGCCTCGCATATTTCGGTGCCTACCAGGTGAACGATATTCGCAGGAGAGCACGGAGACCTAGGCGGCTAGAATTATAGATGGACAGACGGATACGGTCAAGGTTTCTTAATTGCGGCATCTAAAGCTTCCTATTTCAAATTGCGGACTCCTGAACCATTCAATGTGTGCGCTTTCTATGCCGCGTACATATCTCTCGTCATTACGTTATTCGATTTCTTTGAGCAAATCTAAGCTCGCAGGCAGTACTGTGTTGGTATTGTTGCACTGCTTCTAGCTGGAAGCAGTCCGTACTTCTCTGACCAAGCGGCTGTTCATGGACATAATCGCATTGTACGGAGACTATTTTTGGAGTCTGCCTTATTGCTTTTACCACCCATGGAGCGGCAAGCTTAATGCGCATTAACTAGATTTCTCTTACTTTATTGCAATCTTCAATGTAGAGGGGTTGCAGTAATGAATGTGTTATGCAGCTCCAGGAAACCTATTTCGCTCTTGTGCAGACACTTGCTTTTGGCCGGAGCGTTGCCAGCATAGTTAGTAACGTCACCCCAATTAGGATCCCGGAAGAAGGAGTTCTGCTTCCGGGTTTAAGAGACAGGTTCTGTCGCTGTTACTCTAACCATTCTATGCCTCCTAATTACTAAACTAATTGGTGCACACGCGGTTGCCTAGAAGGCGGAAAGCTTCTTTTGTGTAAGGACTGCGTTCTGTTCAGGAACTACTAGCCGAGTGTGTGATTCAGTACACACAGGCAGGCTGACTCAACTTTCCCATTTTATTTTATTCTGGAGTCTCTTTCAGCTCTAACTGGCCCGTAATAGAATTTTGCATTTTTCGCACGCTTACTAGTTAGCTTCATTGGATCACTCGGGTGTTGATTTTCCCTTAATTTTTTATTAATGACTGATGCATTTCGTTCTGATAGGGGTCACACAAACATGGACGTTGACATTGTGAGATAGATGTGAACGTCCATGCTTTTGTTGAACTTCAACTTAAAAATTGGGTGCTGGTAAGCAGCGAGTGCCGGTTGAAAGCTTTCAAACATTGTTTCAATACCCGCGGACAACTCTTCTTGGCAATAAAGGGAATGCTGCGGGAGTGGAGCCTCTGCACATGTACTGCTGCGCGAAGTACTGCGGTACGGCGCGCATTTCGGTTTGAAAATCTTTAACAGCTTTCGCTCTCCTTTTAAGGGCGACAGAGATGGTTCAGTAGCAATCAGACGTTCATTCGCTGATGAAGTTAGTCAGAACTTTCTCTTTCGACTCCACACGGAAGAGCCAGCAAGTGACGAACACTTACCTGATGACGAAGACGCCGGTTCTTTGTTGAGCTGCACGTAAAAGGTGCCGCGTTCTCGCACATGCAAAAACACGAAGCGGCAAAATGAAGAGCAAAACAAATATAAATATCTTTATGATGCGTGCTGCGTGTGCTTTGAAGAAGCTTCCCGTAGAAAATGAAACGACCTTGTTTATTGTATTTTCGATGGAGAAAACAGGAACGCATTTGTAGGACTACATTCCTTAGCGGCAGGAAGCGCGCAAACGGGCGCCGTAGCCTTCGATTCATTGCCAAGGAACATTGCCCGCGAGTGTAGACGAGGATCAATTCGACTGCCACTTGCGCTGATTTATTATGCAGATTTCATAGTTTATAATGCTTTGAAATTCTGGGCTTGTGAAAGGCACATTGACTGTACTTACCTGCGTTACCTCCCTTACGGAAATGTCATATATAGGCCAGATATGTTTTATATATGACCAGATATGGACATATAAGCGCTCATATAAGACTATATACTGCCATATATGGATCAATATAAGGTCATATACAGCCAGATATAAACGTATATGGCGTTTTACATGCCATACGAGGCAGCTATATACTGCCATATATGGCTTTATGTTGCGTCTTATATATACGGTAGCAGCATACTTCCATATACGGCATACCTGGCCCGTATATGGCTTTATATACTTGATATAAAGAGTGTGCATCAAAAGTCACATAATGCAAGTTAACAGTCATATACATAGGTGTATATTATTTATGTGGCGACATCCAAATAAGGGTCAGTTTCTCACCATATATATATATATATATATATATATATATATATATATATATATATATATATGATTTCCTCGCGTCATGATGACTGATAATATATCACGCGAAGCGAAACAATAAATACCCAGTAATGTTGTTTACATACACAGAAAAATCGATGGAACCACATATCTCATCCCATATCCAGCAATTAGTAATTACAAAAGAAATCAATGCAGAAAGTAAACACTAAGGGTAAATGGTAAAAGAGAGTAAGGGAGGGTTGGTGGTGAGTTCTGCTTTCTCATGGCATCGTAATTTCATTTAATACGCGATTTACCTAGAGCGCGAGCTAACTATTATCTGCATAAGAACGATGTATGAAGCTGAACTATAATTATTTCGTCGACGTTGCAGTTGCAAAAGCCAAAAGCAATTGTATATACGTCCGCTTTATAGTGGTGCATTAATGCAAAACTTGTGCCAGCTTTACCACAATAAGCGCCTAGATTGCATGTTCACTGTAAGTTATAGCTAAATGAATGATTGTTGGAATGTGTCAGCAACGTTCTTTACTTTTATTTTTATTTTCCTGACCTCGTCTTCTCCGAGTGCAGCGCGAAAGAGGGCTATCGCTTTTACTCTTTCTACAGCTGCCCCACCATTGTTCAAAAGACTGCAAAAGACGAACAAAAAAATAACTGACAAACAAGAGCCCCCTCTGTCCACCCCCCCCCCCCTCCCGGTTCTTTTCTTCCGCAAAGAGCCAGGATTTTTTTTTCTGGGAACAGTACGCGGGACCTTTGGAGACGGCCCCTCACTTTTTCCACGTGCAGGTGGAACAGATTTCATGCATCAGGTGAAGCGCTGCCAAAGCTAGCGCTCGTGTTTAGGCTGTGTACTTTCGCGACCAAAAGGTAGTCCATTGCTTGTGGGAAGCAAGAAAATATACATGTCTCACTGGCAGCCTTAAATCATAACACATTTCTCATCAGCTTGACAAAACACGCTCGTATTTTCGGGGAAACAATCGAAATGTGCGACTTTCTGCTTTACGTTTGTCTTTTCCTCACGGAATGATACACTTCTCCCTTTCTTTTTCTTACGGACTATATTTGCGTAGCCGTCACAACTGTGAGCCATTTTCTCCACGAAGGTTTTGTTGCGTGCGGGCTGCCTGGCTGTACTTTCTGAAAAATGTGGTGCTGTGGTACTGAGTGGCATGTTTCGATCGCGTCGCGAATAAGTGAACAACCTTCGATGTTCTAAAATGACCTGCGTCGGGAGTGACGGAAGGGCACATTCCTAACGAAGTGGTGCCACAAGTGCAAGTTTGGTGGCAGTACAAAGGCTTCTTTCATGCCTGGCTGAGTGCTACAAGGTAAGCTTTGATGCTTGTTACTAAAATTCTAATACGGTGTGTCAGTTCAGAAGCACGTGACTTGGACAATTTTATAGCTGTTAAGCGCTGTGGGCTCAGGGCCGTGGCTTCTTAGCCTCTGGCCAGCTGAGGTTCCCAGAGATGGGCACACTGAGCCATTGGAACAACGTAGTTTACTCGTTGCAAGCCGAACGCCGACTGCCCGGATCCGATCCACGCGCTCCGCCCTAAGCCGGTGGTACCTGCCACGAGCTAGCGTATTTTCCGATGATGACTGCCGGTGGAGGCAAGCAGCCTAATTCCCCACAGCGCTATGTTTTCGGATATCGGATAAACGGCTAACGTCGCAAAGCTAGCGTTTCTTTTCTATTTTTTTAGTTGGGACTTAGCCATTGCTTCTGCTTCCGACCCTTTAGCAGCGTTGTAAAAAGACGCCAAATGCAGTATTTTTTTCTTGTGACGAGATCGAAGGTCACCCAACAGATGTACCGTGCTTAGACACGCTATCATTTACTGATTTTTCCTTACGAATGCCTTAGGAAAGTTGCTGTTGAAATTCTGTTCGTATTACAGGTGCCCTTCCCCAACGCTTTCACTGGTGAAATTCTCGTTATTGTAGCTTATTCGCGGAATCTGACACCAGTGCAGCTGTTGAGACAGCTCCTGGTGGGTTTACCACGAAGCCGTGAGGCTGGAAACGCATGCTGCTTCAGAAGCACCTGAAAGTGTTATATTAAGCATAAAAATGGTGTGGCCGCATTTTAGATATTATCTGCATTTATTTTATTTATTTACCAAATAGAGCACTCCACACGCTGTTTCTGAGAGGTTACAATGCACTCAGTCGTATCATACATCAAAGGTCAGTTGCTTTATTGCAGTAATGTATAAACATGTTTGCTGGTTGAGCTATCAATGACAGTGCTTTATGTGGATATATTTGATGCCATTTCGGAGGACCGGCCTCACCTGATTACCAAGCTAATCACGTCGTTGAGAAAAAGTGTTTTTTTCCTACGTGACAGCTGCAGCTAATTGCCATGAATTGTTTTTGACAAAACTGAGACAAGCATCTCCCTTGCCTTCGTCTCAAAGTGCAAGGAAGTAAATTGAAATAATAATTGAGAAACTGCTTGTAAGGTGCTTTGCATATCGACCAGCACATTGCGTAGTCATGCACGGTCATGCAGGATGGTTTAACGATACGGGCCCGCTCCGATGTTTTATGATTGTTGTTCTTGGCGCCTAAGTGAATGCATGCATGTATACATATAAAATATTGTGTCATGTGTCATCAGCCGCACATATTTTGGAGCTATTTATCGGCCCTGAATATGTAGGCATTACTTTCATACTCCAATTATGTTTTGCCATTTACAGCTCGCACAAAAGACTTCTCTACGAGGTGCCAGCTCGAGTGCAGTGGAAAACTTCATTGTAATATCCCTGGGCGCAAAGCTCAGCGACCTGAGAAGCAAAAAGACAAAAGACAACTCCGAAGAATGAAAACATAGCTGGAAAATAAAATACACACGTGAAAGGTCCATATTGCATTTGTGTTCTGTTTTTGTTTATATATGTATTCAGCTCTCACATATGGCCTATAGTGTCAAGCAGATATGGCCATATAAGGCGCCATATATGGATATAGTACAAATTGCGAAGATATGGCCATATAAGGGCCCATATACTGTTATATTAAAATTGGACAGATATGGCTATATAAGGCATCATATATGTATATATCAAAAATTGGGCAGATATGGCCATATAAGGCGCTATATATGGATTTATTGAAAATTGGCCAGATATTGCCATATACGCGCCCATATACGGATATATTCAAAATTGGGCAGATATGGCCATATAAGGGCCGTATATGCCATATATAGCCATGTCTGCCCAATTTTTAATATAACCGTGTATGAATTTTTTCATATCAGTCCATTTTCGTAAGGGCTCTTACGTCCTGGCGCCCTTGTAGTCATTTCATTGACTCGTAACCATTGGCATTTGCATAATATGAATGTAATTATTATACGACAAAGATATATCAGAAGCCGCGAAGGGTACCGTATAATTTGTCACGGTGTAAACGATACGGCTCCATCTTCATATGCGAGGCTCTTAATTACCTTGCTGTATGGCGGAATTCTCTTGAATTATCGCACGTGCGTGAAAAACGTGCATAACCGGACGTGACATTAGAGAGTTTTAGTTTGTCCGTAAACTTCTTCGCGTTTACGGATACCGGTTTACCGGGAAATTGCACGTGACCAGCAGCGCTGGTGGCGACACCTGATGATGCGGAACCTAACCAGGCACACAAAAAGCTAATATTATTGTGGCTTGCCCGTTTTGCTTGACTCCTAGTGTAAAGCATTGGACGTGAAATAAGAATTGACTCTGAGTACTTTCGTTACCTCTTTCGAAGAAAACGCTCGAGCTACTAAAAAAGCAAATCGGATGCATTGTAGTTAAGCAAACCGCGAATAGATGGCGCTAGCAGTTCTACCACCACCGTAAACACGCACGATAAACCGGTTTCTGCAATCGTAAAGACGTTTACGGACAAACTAAAACTCTCTAATAGTCGCACGATTTGCGTGTGACGAAAACAAGCCCACTTGTCGAAACGTTGGATGTAGCGAAATTCTCAGTTATTTATCGTTTTCAACTATCGCTGCACTGATTCAAGTCTCAGTTGATAGAATCAATGACTCAATGAAGCCTCCTCATTACTTCCAGAGGCCTAAAGGCACCGGCGCAACCAGACGACAAAAGAAGATAAACACGGATGCAAAAACTCGGACACAAGAAGAGATACACGGGCACACAAGCGCCGTGTCGTCTCCATAAGCGTTGTCTCCAAGAGACAACGCTTATGGTGTATATATCACCGCACCCAGCTTGCATTTCTGGTCAACAAAACAGACGAGCCTGCGTAAGCACGAGTGTCGACGTTACGTCGTAACATGAGCTATACCCTCCAGACGTCACAGTACTGTCGGAGTGCTTGGCAAGCCTAGAATGCGCACATAACTAATCAATTAGCGAAAAGAAGGTGACCCTACTCGTAAGCCTTGGCTCAGTGGCAGAAACATTCGGCATAGGCAATTTCCTCGCACACTGTTTTCGCACGACATCGGTTCCCAGAATCCGTGAGATCTGCCCCATCTTCAAAGAATGTAATTCCCTCGCCCATTACTGTAGGCTGTCTTCATTACCTTGAACGTTACCACGTGTGTTAGTATAGGCCTGCTTATCGATAATTCAGCGATAATCAAGCCAACGTTTGACAAAGAACCTTGTACGTATCAGCCTAATTACTGTATTGCAGCCATTCAAATTTGTTACCTCATGCTTAATTGAACCAGCTGCCGCGTGGTAAAAGCGGTTACGGTGCTTAGCAGCTGAACTGAAAGGGAAGTTTGCGATCCCGGCCACGGCGCCCGCATTTTTCGTGAAGGCAACGTCCTGGAAACCCGCGCACATAGGTGTATAGGGGCGCCTTAAAGATTCCATGGTCGTTTAACTTCCTGGAGCCCTGCACTAGGGCATGGCCCAAGTCTTATTTCGCAGTTTTGGCCTGTGGAAACTAAGCAATTATTACTCTAAAAACGTATCAAACGGTGTAGCTATCCACAAGGTGTTATTTCATTAATAGTTTGGCATAACTACCAAGGTAAAGGCAAAATTATTAGTACGAACTGCAGCCGTTATGTATATAGCCTCTTGGAAAACTAATCTGTACATTATTTTAGTAGTCCGTGCAGGCCTGCGGGAGCTATAAACATCTTCGACCGATCACGACGACGAACACATGTTAAGCGTGTCCTTCCGCGCCATTTCGTCTTCCATTGGCGAGCATTGCAGTGGCATCGGCAGCCTTGGAAGGAGGAGAAGAAGGTGGCCCTCCGTTGATGCGAGCAGCTCGGCGGCTTCGTCTCCCATGCAGCGCTGGCACTCCATCTCGTTGCGCGAGCATCGGAGCTCGATGACCTCGTAGCTTTTGCTCTGCTAAACGTAAGTAGGGACAACAGATTATAGGCATCGGCGATGATAGCTAAGTTCAGCGCAGCATCCTCGTGTGCTTTTTCGTGTCTTAAAGGTGAATTTTTCAGCTGCCGCTTGAGAGAAAATGCCTTTTATATTTATTGCTCCTTTCAGGCTCAGTAAATAAAATTTTTAGAAGCATTTTGATAAAGTATAAAAGTGCGATATACAGGATGAAAGCTTTCTGTACATGTGTTTCTGAGAAAAGAAGGTCATAGGTTATCGTTACACAAAAAAAAGAGCTGAAAACTTGACACTGATACGTTTACGCAACGGTGCGCGAAAAAACATCGTTACATAAGCATAGAACTGTGCCACGTTTCTCCGTGTCGCAGTGGACTTCATTTCGTAACTCGCCATGACCTCTTCTTGAAAATACAAGGGTTATTTTATGTTGTCGCTATTTCTTTTTCCCACAAGATTCTGTAGTTCTTCCTGCAAGAGTTTTCGTTATATAGGGGCATAAAATACCTAGAAATGCGGCAGTTAAAACCGTCCATCTTCCTTCCACGAGAAATTATTTACTTTCATCGCAGAAAAGTTCTCCGTTATCATTGCCAGCGCAAGGAAATAGAGTCCGCACACAGCGCTTTCCCGAGTCAAAACAATCTACGATTGACTCAGGGGAAAGCCTTGCTCCACGCAGGAATGAGTAGATGCGTAATAAACGTCGCCGTCACGAAATAAGGGGCGAATGCGTAGTTTTCCTAGCAAAGCAGAATAAATAGAACGTGTTCATGCCCTGTTCATTAAAAAATGCGGCACATCACATGAGTTGCGGCAATCGATGACATGCGAAGGAGTCAGGGAGGAAGTTGTCCGTACAGAATTGTTTGACATTCAGACGAGTGTTGCGAGTAGGATGAGCGTTTTTGTGCAAATCGACTGATTGTTTGGACGACGTGGGCTTACCAGAGACGTGGACAGCAGTGTCATACACTTCATTGTCTGTGCATGTCAGTGGGTGGACGCATGTTTTGTCTAGGAGCACACCACGCTATGGTGTGCTGATGTGCATACCATCAGCATCTGTCATAGGAGCATTACAACGGGGTCGAACAGAGCAGGACAAAAGCATGCCGTGGGACAGCAGTACTTATACATTGTTTCTTATAATCCCTAAGGGCGGTTAACACAAAACCACGAAAGCAGCTGACGCTAGACAGACAGGTCACTGCTGATGGAATACGTTCACCTACGAAATGCACGTAGTACGATTTTAGTTGGAGAAAGTCAATATTCTTCACCAGCGCTGCTGCTCCATATCGGAGGGCATATTTCGTTGGTCTGTTTGGGAAATGATGGAAGCCCGAGATGATTATTTTCACCCTGGCCGCCTGCACCAACGACGACGACAGATTTTCTGCGACGCGACTTCTTTAACACTATAGCGTTAGATTGCATAGCTGTCAATTTGTGGCCTTAAGAATGTCATGAGTTCGACAGATGGCAGTGCGTGAACACTAAAAAAATTTGTTTAGTATTATTCTGTTCTAGCATATTTAGAGGAACTGAAACATTGCCTGTTCGTGCTCCTTTGACTATATTGTCTAGCTGATCGCGTTCCGTCTGTATTTTAAAAGGCAGATATATATGGTCACTGATAAGCAACCTGCAGTAAAGAAAAGAAAAAGAAGTGGGCCCGGAGATATGACACTATCACTTAGAGTCATTTCATTGAGGGGCGCGCTAAGTGGATGTATTGTCCTCTTATTTTCTCATGAAAGCGTGTGAACATTAAAAAGCAGACTGCAAACCTCAGAAGCTCTACAAATATCGTGTCGGTGATTCGATCGCTCTGGGCAGTTTATCGCAAGCAAGTTTTATCGGCGTGTCTGCATAGAGCCCCAATTTCAAGTAATTCATTTTTTTTCGTAAAGCATGTAAGCACCAACTACAATGGTTGACTAGCAACTATTATTCGTTACTTTTCAGTCTGACGGGAGGTTAAAATTTGATGAAACATTTTGTTCTATGACTCGACAGATTCAAACACAGGCTGCGAGAAGTGACGCGATTATCGAACAATATTTTATAGGGTTTGACGGTAGAAAACAGTGATTAGAATACCCATGACTCTTTAACGTGCACCGTCATTAAACAGTACGTAAGCCTCCAGCGTTTCACTTCCGCCAAATTGCAGTCCTTCCCGGGCCGCGATTCGACACCACGCCCTTCGGTTGAGCAGTCGTATTCTATAGCCACTAAACCTCTACGGCGGTTGCAGATTGAAAACGAGGATTTTTGATGAAGCGACGTAAATAACATTGTGCACTCCTGTGTTTATTGTAGAGCAGAGGCTAAACTTCGTTAGAAGCGAACATTCTGCCAGTCACTACATTTCTCGAAGATTTGCACATGTCACGCTCTATATAAAACTTCCAGACCAGTGTTGCGATTAGATTCCTTTATCTTTCTTTCTTTTTGGAGACATTCCAGACATCGATTGATATAGGCGCGCCGTGCTCCTCCCGACGGCTGTGTGAGACATTCGGTGAAAAATGTTGGGTTGGAGTTCTTCTACGTGCCCTTCTAGAGTAAGCCATCGGTGCCCTTCACGACGACCCGTCTGCTGGACACTTGGGCTTGCAGAAGACTCAAAGCGCCGTTTTTCTGGCCTGGCCTTGCTTCCTTTGGGACCTACTACATTACTTCTTGCGCGTTGTATCAACGGCGGAAGCGACTAAGCCTCCTGCTGGTATGTTAATACTTAGAAAACATCCTATTTCTCGAGGAACCTTTCACCGCCTGTCGAATCAACCTTCCCATCACGTCTGCAGTACATGGGTGGATCGTGACAGCGTCGACCACCTCACGCTGTACGCAGAGGCTGCTGCTCTACGCTCTAGTCCTGCCTCTGACGTGGGCACATTCTTCCTCGAAGTCATTGTGTTACGTCATGCTGCGCCGCGCATCCTCTTAAGTGATCGCAGCAAGACTTTTTCTCCCCGTCATGATGGAAGAAGTCTTCGAAACTTCCGGCACAGTTCACAAGGCGACTTAACCATGCCACCTTGAGAAAAATGTGTTGTGTGAGGGATTTCACTGCACACTAATGGGTAGGATATCTGCCTATATCGGACAAAATGACGACAACTGGGACAATATTCCCCCTTTTGTGACTTTCGCTCAGGACACCGCTGTCCAAGCAACCACTGGATACTCACCTGTCTACTTTGTGTGCGGCAGTTTGCCGGTATTCACAATCGACGCCTCTTTCTTAAGTACTACATAGAAGATCTCGTCCAGCAGAGCGAAACAATTCGCCGCCAGGCTGGCCAAACGCCGCAACGCGCTCGCCTCAGTACAGAAACGATTCGGAAACCTCGCAGTACAATGTTATGGGAATTCTCATTGTAGTGTCCTTTCGTCTTGGGGATGAAGTTTCGTATTGGACACCCGATTCGTGCTCAAGGATTATTTGATAAGTTACAATCTCAGTGCATCAGGCCACACATCATTAGTGAGCAAACATCTGCGGTGAACTGTCGTGTTACTTCCGTCCTTCTTCGGACGGTCAGTGCAGTGGTTTGGAGGTACCTCACGTCGCGCTCCTGGAGCAATTAGTCTGGCGTTTCTAATACGTGACCAGGGGGCGGATACCGTAAAACGAAAAACGGGATATTATTGCGTCTTTGTCCTCCCTGATTGGTCAGTTCTGCTTGCGAAGGCAGAACTGAAAGATCCCTGACCAATCGCAATTCCCTGATTGGTCAGTCCTGCCTTAGCAAGCAGAACTGACCAATCCCTGACCAATCTCAATTCTCTGATGGGTCAGTCCTACCTTGCCAAGCAGAACTGGACAATTAGGGAGGCCCAAAACGGAATAGTATTCCGTGTTCAGTCGTACGGTACAGGCCCCCAGGCTGGGCGCTCGCCGAGGCAGAGAAATTCGGTGTGTGCAGTATACCTACGATTGATCTCCTCGTCTGTACATACCCATCATCACTGCGCGACTTGTGGGGTTCGACTATTATGATTATAGATGAGCATAGCAGTCTCAAAATTGTCTTAGAGTGTACAGAAAACCGCGATCCAAAGTATGGCAGTGGGACATGCACTTTCAAGACTGCTACGTGTAATGAACGTGAACACTAAAGTCTCCTACGCTGACGTTAAAATTATCCACGATAATCACAATATTTGATGGGCTTTTGGGCACCATAATCTTGATGTGATTGGGAGCAGTCCCTATGGTGGAGGGCTTTCGTATTTTTTACCGCATGGGCTCCTTTAACGTGCACAAACAACCCACAGCAAACGCGCCTCAATAGCATTTTCGCTCTTAGCGGAAATGCAACTGCTGCTGCGGAATCGAATCCGCGTCTTTCGCGTGTGCATTCAAGCATCGTAGCGACTACGTCACTGCGCCGGGCTAGTTGCCCGCAGTACTGCTAGGGAATCATTAAGTGCGCCGGCATTGATTACGTAACGAGACAACGAAACGTGCAATTTATAGATGGCGGTAAGTAACCAACACAGGTACGACACGAGTAGTATTAGATCGAACGCGCTGCAAGTTTTCTTACACGCATACCATAAAGCAACGACTTTTTTTGTGGGGTTTAACTTCCCAAAACGAGCTATTTTTATGAGAGATGCCGTAGTAGAGGTCTTCGGAAATTTCTACCACCTGGGGTTCTTTAACGTGCACTGGCATCGCACAGCACACGGGCCTCAACATTTCGCCTCCATCGAAATGCAGCCGCCGCGGCCGGGATTCGATCCCGGGACCTTCGGATCAGCAGACGGGTACCATAGCCACTAGACCACCGTGGCGGGGCAGAGAAAGCAACGACTATCGAGGGCATAAATTCTATTTCGTATAATAATAATAATAATAATAATAATAATAATAATAATAATAATAATAATAATAGGAAACGCTTTTACTTAAACACTGCAATTTCAGTTCAACAGATTTGTTTGACATCAAGTCGTAGAACGGTTCCAGCTACACAAATCAAATGCGAAGGTGCTCGGGCGCTTTCTTGTTCTGCTCTTCCCGCCGTGCTACCCGCACTCATGAGCAGGCAGACCAATAAATCAACAATGAAAGAGAGGCACTCCCAAAGCAAGCCCTAAATTCTAGGTGGCTCCGCCAGAAGCAGAAACACTTTCTTGATGAAAGAAGACGGCGGTGGCAGGAAGGCTTGAGTTGTTAGCAAATGATTTAATGCTACATTACACTGAGCGAATTCGGAAGTGTTCGACTAAAGGCAGGGGAAATTAAGAAAGATTTTTCGCTGTTTACTAGTTTTTCAATTTCAGCTATGTACACAAGAACCTCGTTAACGAGTGACATTTATTCAATGAAAATATTGAAGCTGTCAAGGAAACTGCTCATGAGAAATGAAATACGTCATGGAGTGAATGTTTCGCGCAAAGTGGTACTGCTGTTACAAAATAATGACCATTTGTTCTATCTACGACAGATAGTAAATGTGGCTACTGGACTGCTAGACATTGTAGTCCAAGCTTGTCGCGAAAGCAAATGACTAAAAGAAAGGACGTGGCCAAATACCGCAAGATATTTTCTTAAGCGATACCTTCGTTGAAATGCCGTTTCGCCCGAGAAGACGACCACGCCATTCTGGAATATTTTCTCCGGCACTCCCCAATTCGAAAGGCCCGATTGCCACCCCTTATCACATTCGCCTTTTCCCGCCGTGTGCTTCCCCTATGTTTATCTAAATTAGTTGTCCTAAATCCTTGTTCATTTACCTTGCCTTTGATGTAGGGATAGGACAAAAATTGCTATTCCATCTTCCACCTCACTACGTTTGCGCCATTTTATCCGATTTGTTTGTATTGAGGACCATCTGTAGCGAATAGTTCTCTTAATTGAAAGCTCGCCCGACGTTTTAGTGTCAATTCGGCAGCTTCTTCAGTGCTGGCTGTCCGGAAAGACAGCACGACTACTTGTTGGGAAAGAATTGCCCAATTGAACATAACGTCGTCAAAATCGTGCAAAGCAATTCTCTTAAGAAAGGGGTGGTGGTGGTGACATCTTCGGTCACACCTGGCGAAGAGGGAGAATCTGCCTGGAAGCGCTACGCTAGCCTTAAATTCATGTAACGCTGGACGGGATAGTTGTTTCGTTTCGAATCCCATTGCCCAGCCAGACAGACTTCAGTCGATAACGTTTCCCTTTAGATGTAGTTTATGCATTCGAAATATTGTTGCGGATAGATGAAGAATTCTGTAAAATATAAGGAACCCCAGAGGGTATTTGCAGTTGTAATCATACAGTATAAGTCTAGCTATGAATTACGATGCGTTAGAGAGAATTCCATCCTGAAAACACAGCATTAATATAGAGTCCTTTTCCGACCCGGCACTAGAAATAAAATTCTCACGCGTCGCAAGGTGTGTAGATGTGTATTTACACGAGAACGTTGTGTTATTCTGATATTCTTTCGATATTGACATTAAAGGGTGGATAGTTTCGAGGGTTCTGAAGGTTAGTCTTCAACAGTGGAACGCGATAGGATTGCCATGCTTTGTTTGAGTACTTTCACCATAAACAGATACCTTCAATAGACTTGTGATTTCCACAATGCGCAAAGGCTTGCGTCTACGACATTTGGCAGGAATGGCCGGGGTAAATAGGGGTTATTAACAGGTTTTTAACACAATAGCCGTAAGCAACTCGTTAGCGCAGTAAAAGTCCATCAGTGGCGCTGTTCATGAATGAAAAATCCCGATAAATATAATGAATGGTTTCTGCCACTGCCCTGCCGGTAGCCACTGGTGGTAGCAGCATCGCTGCTTTTTTTCATTGCATTAATCAAAATTTGTCACTCATGAACAATGCCACCAACCGACTAAGTGCTTCAAAGACTTCCGCAAGGCTATTGCGTTAATAATAATCGTAAAATTGATAATGCGTGGAGGGAATATGTGATATTAAATGGTAAAAACAGCTGTAAAAAGCAATCATGGCCTGGTAAGCAAACTGACAACGCATCAATGCTGCGGTATATCTTTTTTTAGAGTTGGAAGATGTCATTTGGGCATCTATGGGCATATAATAAATTTTCCGAGGACCTTTCATAAAGACGTGACTCTAAGGCAGAACACACGCACTCAGAGAACCCATGAACAAGCCACCGGCGCAATGTTCCGGCTTTCCTCCTTGACGGAGTCTTAAAATTTATCATTCTTTACAGCCATGCTATGACGCAAAAACATTAACTAGCTCAGGAACACCTCCTCTGAAACTTTTCAAATTATGACCTTTTTACTGTCTTGACAAACTTTAAAAACGTTTGTACAGCTCTAAAACGTTGAGGTGTCTCGTAAGCGTTACTATGAACTACACATACAGTCAACCAGGAATTCTTGGCCGCTGTTGCGTCATCGAAGGACGTATTCTGTCTTTTGCACGTTGGCGTGCCGTGACTAAGCCTACCACGCCCATCTTCCTTCGTCCTCATGCATTTATATCTTTAATTTGCTGGCTATATTCTTCCCTGAACTTAAAACAATGTAAATGGCACATGCCCTTCTACGGTGCCCGGCATCCGAGTTCCCTTGACATTTACTATGAGCCACCGTAATGCGTACGTTTAACCGAACGGCAACGCCGCAGCGGATCGTTTCTGAAAAGCGCACGAAAATTTTGTAAGCCCCCACAATCTTCATTTTCCTTTTCTCCCATCCCTTTCCCTTCGATTTCGATTCTAGCGTGTGTCTACAGCACACCTGCTACTTCGACCGAAGTGAGCCTAATTTCAATCCACGCCGATGCTTTGGCGAAATGCATTGCGGTAAATGTAAAAAAGCTTATTCGGCCGCTAACTTGCGACCACCACTTGGAACGAGGATAAAGGGAACTGCTTTGTCCTTTTTTTCTTTGGCTTGCATGAACTTCCCTAGGCCAGAACTAATGCACGATTCTGGGACTTAACAGACTAACCTGTGGCTAACCGTACTGGGTTCGCGGCAATTGCTGAAAGTTGGGTAGGATTTATTTTTCTAGCAGTGCATGTGATTGCCGTGTCGCACTTACAAAAGAAAGAAAAATAGGAATGGTGTATCGAGGTAACTCCACCAACGTAAATATTTTAACCTTTGCCCTAAGTAACAACGAAGGTACGGCACAACTAGGGAACTCACGTTGTTATCCTTTTGAGTCCCAATGATTCAAGCAGGAATAATGAATCTTGTATATCAGTGCGCGACTCTGTTGTGAATGAAAGTGTTCATCTCCGCTGAAACCCATATTTAACATTTGCCCTATACATATTCCAGCAACCTAGTAAACTTACAGGAAAGAGGCAAGGAATGAATCACCTGCGCTGTTCGCGCGATTCCCCGAAGTAGACTCTTGTTTCACTGCGCGAAGATGCGACATTTAACACAGTGTCCTATAGAACATTCGGACTCTGACTACTGCGTATTACACGGTCCCTGTGAAATATTTGAATATTAAGTTTGTAAATAATAAGTATTATTCTGTTAATTATTTCGGTGAATAAAATATTTGACTGAGAACTGATAGTGATTTTTTTAGTTTATAAGCTTTCGTGATCATGTGCTTCTCAAATTTCAAAAACTGCTTTAAATCAAACTTTAATTCCGGATAGATATGTCGGAATTAGAGCGTTCCGATGGTGATATGGAAACACCTTTTTTGGCTGGTGGCCCGGTTCTATTTCTATCCTATGTTCGTCTACCTTCGCTATACCCGGAGTGCCGTCAAAGAGTGTGCAATGTCTTTGGAACACCGCCTGTATTTCCGCCTGCGCGTCAGCATCAAGGTGAGCAACCTTCTCGCTCGTTAGCACTAGCTCTTCCCGCTTTATAGTGGTTGGTTGTGGAGTATATTCCACCTCCCCAAAATCATGGTCCTCATCAAAGACTACCCCAATATGACTGACCCTTGTATAGTAAGGTCGAATGTTGTTGGCGTGGACACTTTTCACCTTTCCCTCAGATGTTTCAACGCGGTAAGAGTGTTCGCGCTCACGTCCAACCACTGTGAATGGGCCTAGCCATTTAGGTGACATCTTACAATTCCGATCATTGTCGAAAACCACAACCTGGTCGCCAACGTTAAAAGCTTTGAGCCTGGTGCTGCGATTATAGGCACTGGCGTAACTCTCCTGATGAGTTGCACTAGTTAGCTCAGCAATATTAGCGGCCGTCTCGAGCTGCTCCTTAAGTTGCTGTAAATACTTAGCGGGGCTTTCTCTTAATGTTGCGGGCACCGGCATTTCTCCCGTCCAAGTTATGTTTTTCTTTTTCGTTTTCTCCTTGATGTGGATTGAAGTCCCGTCAAGGAGATGATCGACGTCGATGAAGCAGGAGGCACGTTGGAGGTAATGAACTTGAAGGTATATTGTAGCAAAATATTTACAGTCATATGTACATCTTGCCGAAGCACACTGATGATAACATAGACATCAACAGCGTCTTACTCTTCTACTTAACTTTTCTTAAGTTAGAGCCTAGAACACTGTTACTACATACAACGAACTTAGTCTCACTGTTCGACCACCGAGTGGTTACGGCCCATTCACTGCTGTTTCTTGGATTGTCAATCACACAGTCCACAATATACAGCAGCGAGTGGGCAGGAACATTCACGTCCCCCCCTCAGTTGGCATGGCACTGTTATTCTGATGGCTTCCACAAACTATTCTGGAGCCTCGATAATGCATCCGCATTCCGTTACATATACCCTTCCGATGTTGTACCGAGACATGATATCGCTGTAAAGCCAGCGCCCATCTTGTCAATTTCGCCCCGTGCGGAGTAGAAGTTGTAAGGTACGACAGCGGATTGTGGTCGGAAACGACGTTTATGTGCGCATCTTTCATACCACTCTGTACCCATTCACTAAGTAAAATATATTAAAAGAACAAAAACTTTTCAGCCAGCTTAAGTGCATTGAAAGCCCATCGTGTGTGTAGCTGTGAGAATCTCCACAATATTATTCGCCGCACTTTATGTGCTTTACAAACAATACGAAACCTTCATTGCTGGATCCCGAAAAGTGTAAATACGTGCAATGTACTTTTAAAAATGCAATAAACTTCAAACTACAGCTTGTTTCCTATTTACAACTGAGGCGAAAGCGGCGCGACCAGAGCGAAGACAAGATCAACGAAAACGAAACGACATGACCGGGGCTCTCTGGCTGTCTCGTTCTTCTATCTTTGTTTACTCGTACCTCTTTCATCCTTAGTTCTAGGCCGCCATGGATGAGTAGACTTCACATACAACGACGTCATGCTTGACGTCATGTCATGACATACGGCATACGATGAGGTCAGTGCTTCATTCAATACGCGTCGTCCGTAGTGCTTTACAGAGCAGATAACGCGATGGAAAGATGGTCGACGCAGGTCTGATTCAACGCCTCGGCCCCCGCATCACCCGTGCACCTATGTTCAGACGCAAGTTACCGAAGCCGAACTGGTTAAAATTAGACACTAACCCAATACTATGGCGTACCTCATAGTAATGCTCGGGTTTTCGCTCGTTCGTGAACTTGCAGCAGTTATTAGCATTGCAATCCATTTTCGGCGCTCGTTCATTTCGTTTCAAAAGCAATACATTATCATTGCTTCTGTTTCTCGTAGCAACTGTTGCAAAAGTCGACGGTTACTTTCCGCTAGTGGCATTGCCCAAGTGTGCTCTAGGGATTGGTTTCTGGAATGACGCAAGTGTCCAGATGCACGGGGCAGCCACCAACAGAATGTGTCATATTGTCCCCACAATGCCTCTACAAAAGCCATACAATGTATCATCGGGTCGACAATAGTACACGGACAACTGTTGCTAGCATTGACCAATGCCAGCGACTCGCCAACGTCGTCCCACATCATTGTTCTGATCGATTCACGATATTAACGCTCATAATGGGCTCTCGGTAATGAGTCGAGACAGTGAGGCAACACTCCATAGTGGCTATTCTACAAGTTCGTCACACGTGACGTGCGAGGACTGGCATTAGCGCAGCAGCCTTAAACACCTCATCAAACGCAGAAACTTACCGGCGTTGTGCCGAAATGTGCCGAAAACTGGATAAACGACAAACGTAGTGTTGTTTAGTCAGTACACACCGAAAATTCGTATAGCAAGACCCATATGTACGTGACTAATGTCGCTGTGGAGTTGTACACATAAGTAACATGACATGCATGACATTTCCTTGGTCGAATAAGAATAGAAGCACTTGTGGCGCACACCTCGGTCAGTGATATGCGGATGTGCCCCAAACATGACTGAATGTTAACTTTTACAGCGGGGATCTCAAAATCACTATAGCTAGATGGCAGCAAATGCAGCAAACGATGAGGGTCGGGCCATTAAGAAAATTCTAGTGAATTTCCACTCAATGCATGTGCAGAAATCGATGTGCACTCAACGTCCAGAAAGCTATGAGCAGAGATGCGCCTGTGTCTCCCGACTGTTCATGTCCTGTTTGCGTGTAATTTTCTGACGTATGCGAGAACGGGAGAGATACTGTGGTATCCCTATCACTGGGTGAGGGCTACGGTAGCGGGTCGAGAGGAAACGCGAGTCCACTTTTAACTTCAGTGAAACCCGAGATATTTCTTTATTTGGTGATTTCATTTAATTCCTTCTCCTTTCTTTTTCTTTCTTTCTCTTGCCATTCGCACAATCGCTATAATGTGGCATGTAGGCAGGGCGTCGTTATGCGCAACCCTATGCTGATCTGTCCTTTTTTTATTTCAGTTCCTTCCTTCTATGGCACTTTCGTTTATATTGTTGTAAGCTTCTTTTCCCCTGTCATCCTAGAACACTGTTACTACATACAACGAACTTAGTCTCACTGTTCGACCACCGAGTGGTTACGGCCCATTCACTGCTGTTTCTTGGATTGTCAATCACACAGTCCACAATATACAGCAGCGAGTGGGCAGGAACATTCACGTCCCCCCCTCAGTTGGCATGGCACTGTTATTCTGATGGCTTCCACAAACTATTCTGGAGCCTCGATAATGCATCCGCATTCCGTTACATATACCCTTCCGATGTTGTACCGAGACATGATATCGCTGTAAAGCCAGCGCCCATCTTGTCAATTTCGCCCCGTGCGGAGTAGAAGTTGTAAGGTACGACAGCGGATTGTGGTCGGAAACGACGTTTACTATGGCACCGAAAAGCCAGTAGTCAAACTTCTTTAAGGCCCATATTATTGCGAACGCTTCCCTCTCAATTGTCGACCAACGCATCTGGGTCGGTGAGAAGCGGTGGCTTGCAAAGGCGATAGGCTTCTCTCCTCCCTCAGCTGACATTTGCGCCAAACATGCTCCCGCCGCCGTAGCTGAGGCGTCTGTGAAAAGCCAGTAGGGCTGAGATGGCTCTGGGGTGTTTAGCGCCACGGCCTCGCACAAAGATTGTTTGAGCATTCAAATGCTGCCTGAGCTTCCTCCGGCCAGGGTATCTTATTAGGTACCGCTTTCTTTGTTAACAGCGTGAGCGGGCTCGTCACCTCTGCATATCCTCGGACGTACTCGCGATAGTAACTGCACAGTCCTAACAGGCTGCGTAGTTCCCTTTTGGTGCGCGGTGGTACCAGGTTCTTAATCGCTGCTATTTTTTCAGGGTCTGGTTTGATTGGCTTTAAACCTGGTATGCTTCGGCAGGGACAGGTTTTCCCACGCATTTATTTTTGGATTTACTTTCAAGGATGTGGGAATGAAGTTTGGAGGGTCTGGTGCGTGTGTCCCTGAACCGAAAATATGCCCCAGGTAATGTATATGGGATCGCGCAATCTGACACTTCTCCGGACTGGCTTTCAGTCCCGCCTTCTCTAAGACATTAAGAATAATGTCGAGATGCTTTAAGTGCTCCTCCCAAGTGCTAGAAAAAATAGCAATATCATCAAGGTATGCCGTGGCATACATTTGATGTTGCGACAAGAGTTTATTCACCATTCTTTGAAAGGTTGCCGCGGAATTTTTTAGCCCGAAAGGCATCACTTTCCATGCGTACTGACCCTCGTGCGTTACAAACGCGGTGAATTTCTGACTCTTCTCTTCCATCGGTACCTGCCAGTACCCGCGTCTAAGGTCCACTACCGTAATGAACTGCGCTCTGCCTACTCGGAAAATCAATTCCTGAGGATTCATCATGGGGAACGCATCCGCTTTGGTGACGGCATTTAACGCCCTGTAGTCCACACACATGCGGATAGTCCCATCCTTTTTTCCGACGCATACTACCGGGTGTGCAAACTCACTCTCCGTGGGGTAGATCAACTTCCAAGTCAAAAGTTCGTCAACTTGCCGGCTGACTTCCTTCTTTAATAGTTCCGGCACCCGATAAGGAAACACCTTTTTGGCTGGTGGCCCGGTTCTATTTCTATCCTATGTTCGTCTACCTTCGCTATACCCGGAGTGCCGTCAAAGAGTGTGCAATGTCTTTGGAACACCGCCTGTATTTCCGCCTGCGCGTCAGCATCAAGGTGAGCAACCTTCTCGCTCGTTAGCACTAGCTCTTCCCGCTTTATAGTGGTTGGTTGTGGAGTATATTCCACCTCCCCAAAATCATGGTCCTCATCAAAGACTACCCCAATATGACTGACCCTTGTATAGTAAGGTCGAATGTTGTTGGCGTGGACACTTTTCACCTTTCCCTCAGATGTTTCAACGCGGTAAGAGTGTTCGCGCTCACGTCCAACCACTGTGAATGGGCCTAGCCATTTAGGTGACATCTTACAATTCCGATCATTGTCGAAAACCACAACCTGGTCGCCAACGTTAAAAGCTTTGAGCCTGGTGCTGCGATTATAGGCACTGGCGTAACTCTCCTGATGAGTTGCACT
This sequence comes from Hyalomma asiaticum, assembly GCA_013339685.2. Taxonomy (NCBI): domain Eukaryota; kingdom Metazoa; phylum Arthropoda; class Arachnida; order Ixodida; family Ixodidae; genus Hyalomma; species Hyalomma asiaticum. The sequence goes on from CM023488.1 coordinate 65,358,968, forward strand.
AGTTAGCTCAGCAATATTAGCGGCCGTCTCGAGCTGCTCCTTAAGTTGCTGTAAATACTTAGCGGGGCTTTCTCTTAATGTTGCGGGCACCGGCATTTCTCCCGTCCACGTCCTCTGCAATATTAGAAGCGGTCCCGTGGGATTCCTTCCATACAATAGACGAAACGGAGCTACTCCGGTTACCTCATGGGGAACTTCCCGATAAGCCCATAAAACCATTGGGATCAATTTGTCCCAATTCTTGGAGTCTCTCTGAATGACATGATACAACATGTTTTTCAGTACTCGGTTCCACCTCTCTGCCGGACCACTACCGAAGTGATCGCGGGTATCGAGTTTGAGGTTCCTGCTTTAAGTTAAGCCTATCCAAAAGCGGCATGGCTTCCGAAGTCAGGACATTACAGCACGCTGTAAGGATACGATGTTTACCTTTCCTCCACTAAACCGAAGTAGAAGCTATAGGGTACGAAACCGAAGGAAGATGGGAAAAGCAGGAAAGAGATTGGTAGGGAGGTTGACCAGAAAGGCGCGCGGCTGGCTAGCTTACTCTGGGAATGAGAAATGGGAACAGAAAGATGAAACATAGATGAAGGAAGGAAAACAAGAAAACTTGGCAGGAGACACACTGTCGCATTGGCGATTGTACTGGCACATACCTTCGCACAAACCCGTCGTCCTGAGAAAACAAAACAGATCTTTTACTGCCTTATGGGCCGACGAGCGATTTCGACGATGTTCTAACAATACCTGTGCGGAAAGTGGGCGATTGTTGATTGTCCACTCGTTGTAATGCGTGAGTGAGTGTTTGGTGTTCTAAGTCAAACCAAGGGCGCCAGCACAGCACGGGGTCAGCGGTTTCTTTGGTACCGCCGACGTCGCATTCTGCACTGTCGCTCACTCCTGTTAAGTAACACGGTGCAGAATGTGACACGGGGCACAACACCACATTTTCATAGTTACGCCATTGCTATTGAAAAGAAGTATTTTTTAGGGCGAAGCTCCTTAGGGTGTGGGTCGTTCCCTCTTCTGTAGTAGTATGTATGTAGTGGTATGTATGTAGCCACCTCGCGCTGCCGGGAGGCTCGCGCTCGCCCTCGGCGCGTGCCTCCCGGCGCGCGAGCTCTCTAAATCTTCCATCTGCTGTCTTGTGTGAGAGAGAGAGAGCGAAAGGCGCGCGTTGACTATGGAAACGCTCTTTCTTCGGTGAACGCTCTACCAGCTCGCAAGAAGGAGAACGCGCCCTCACCCACGAGAGAACGTTGACGCAGGCAGCGTCTTCTAGCGAGTTTCTTGATTGAAAAATACCGACTGCTCGCGCTGGAGAACCGCTCACCGGCCACCCATATATATATATATATATATATATATATATATATATATATATATATATGGGTGGCCGGTGAGCGGTTCTCCAGAGCGGTTCTCCCAACAACTGCTGCCGTATATATATCGGCATGCAATTAACGGAGCAATAAAGCCAGGACAATCTATGGTACGCAAATACTCCACTATCAAATTACGAGCCTCTTGAAAAACAACGAATGCCATATAATAAAACAATAAAAAACCACTAATCCGCGAAAAAAAATCCACGCTTATCCACGGAGTTAATGATGATGAGTGGGCGAAGCTCCGGATTTTCATCGGTAAAAACCGTGAATCTTCCGTGAATCTTGAACAGTACATCATCAAAGACGTGACAAACACTGTGTGTCTCCATCTAGCGCTCTCCTATCACACTAGAGCACGCAGCGAGCGCCTCCGCGCCATCTATTGATCAATTCCCCTACTAGCTAAGCAGCACAGCAGCGCTCGGACGGGCGGACATACAGACAGACAGACAAACAGACAGACAGACAGAAGGACGGAATCCCATGCTACGCGTTCCCATAAATCTGAATGAAGGAGCATCGCGCTGCCATCACGACATCTAGTGAGCACTTCATAAAATATCCACAGCATATCCACGGAGTCAATGATGATGAGTGGGCGAAGCTCCGGAAGTTCATCCTAGATCGGGCCGAGTTCCGGATTAATTTAGTTAACGCGCACGCTGCGAATCCTTATGGTTCAACTACGCAGAAGTGAAATCTCCCACCGGCACTTCATTGCAAGTCAAGATCCAGTGCATATATATACATATTTATATATATATATATATATATATATATATATATATATATATATATATATGGGTGGCCGGTGAACGCTTTTCCAGCGCGAGCAACCGGTAGTTTTCAATCAAGAAACCCGCTAGGAGACGCTGCCTGCGTCAACATTGTCTCTGGCGGGTGAGGGCGCGTTCTCCTTCTTTCCGAGCTGGTAGAGCGTTCATCGAAGAAAGACCGTTTCCATAGTCAACGCGCGCATTTCGCTCTCTGTCTCTCTCTCTCTCACAAGACAGCAGATGGAAGAGTGAGAGAGCTCGCACGTCGGGAGGCACGCACCGAGGGCGAATGCGAGCCCCCCGGCGGCGCGAGGTGGCTACATACATACTACTACAGACATGCTACTACAGAGGAGGGAACGACCCACATCCTAAGGAGCTTCGCCCGTAAAGCTACAGGTGGCTACGGACATACTACTACATAGAAGGGAACGACCCACACGCTAATGAGCTTCGCCCCTAATAGAAAAGCGGGAAATAAGTCAATTAGTTCTCTCGTGGTTTTCATTGCACATATGTCAGTATTAATAGTAAATATGAATACATTGTGTAAATTTCCATGTATGTTATTTTCTATTTGTGCATGTAACCTAGTTTCTTTTGCAGAGCAATGAATGAATGATTCTAGTTTTTATACAATAATACCAACTGTTACATTACCTTTTTAAAATTTATTACTGCACGCGCGTTTTTACTTTTACGTGTTTTTGTTTTCTGTATGGTTCCAAGGTATACTTCATTTACACCGTTTATTTTGGTAATGCGTGTGTGCAAACTGTTGTTTTCAGGTGGGAGGACCCCGTCAGGCGTTAATGCCTTTCAATCTCTCTCTCCTAAATGTATTTGAATATTTGAATAAAAATAAATTTCAATTTTAACTACGCGACAAGTCGGGCGAACAGCCCGTTTCGTCGCTCATCGCATCGCCCATCACGGTCGCTTGCATTTTGATGCACGTGAGATTCGGGCACATAACGTAAATGCTCATGCACGTGCGAATCGCGCCGTAAGGCAGTGTCGCAGTCGCTGCTCTATCTGTGAGGACTTATCAACAGCGAAAGTACAGTAATTTCTAAGATGTAACGTGTGATGTGGTGGACCTGTGAAATAACACGGTGAATCTGATCTTCCCACAACGACACTGAAATTATCAGGAGAGACATGGCGCAACTGGGGCTAGAGTTTTCTGCAGACTGAAGTGCTGAGTTATTTGAACAGGCGGAACCGTGCGGATTGCAATGGCAAGCTTTAGCAACCGTGTTCTTCTTTTTTAATATCCACAGTATGATCATATAGACTGTCTCTTTCTATGCCAGCCCTCTCTATGCGACGGCGACGTGCTTATTTTTGTAACATGAAGTTTACTGAATTTCAGAAGCGGAGGCTCGTGAACACCAGCAGTCCTTGCCTTTCTCCTAGGGCACATCACTCTATATAGGGGTTAAGTCCTCTCGCCGCTTGTTGTGTCGAATCTCCTAATTTGGTCGGTAGTTTTTTAGCTGTGGACCATTCCTCAATAAATATTCTATATAACTTTCTTTAAATAAGAATTTTAGTATTTTACTAACTCCCGAGTACTCTTAAGCGTCGGCACCAGACCACTCATTCTACCTCCTGAATGGCCATTGTATCAACAGAATGTTATTACGAAAGCCTTGCAAGGAACAGTCTGAAGCGAGCTCTTACTGAACACATACATTAAGCATAATTTAAAGTATAGTAAAGTGAATCAGGCAATTAGGATACTTCATTAAACCTTTTCTCTTATGCCCACTCCGCATAGAGTTAAGTTACAGCTTGAAATATGTAACTTCTTTGTGCCTCATGTATAAAATGGTGGTAGTGAAAATGGAAGACTGAATGCAAGATGAAAGATTTATAATTATAATATGTACAGGGTTGCATAGGAAGGTGCGTGAAAAATATGGTATGTTATTTTGCGAAGCATGCCGTTTTTGCAAAACAAAGGTTTCGTAAGACGTATCTTTTTTTTTCTCTTGCACGGAATTAAGTTAGCGCGGACGCGTAAGCCGCTTACATTGAGTGGGTCTCGAAGAAACAATGAGCATTATCCTGTAAGAGCTGAATAATTTAACGGAAGGACGCACGAATAAATATATTTAGCGCTACCTTTATTGCAATTTTTTTCACTGCGCCCATCGCCTCAGTAGTGATGATCAAGTGGGCTCTCCCCGGAAGGGTTTTTGGAGAATTCACAGGAGATAAAAGAATTGAAATCCCTCTTTCTTGTCTCCTGTGAAGAAGTGTCTTCGAAAAAATTTTCGTGAATAAGGTCATTGTAACTTCATTACATTTGCAATGACCGCCACGCGCTACGCCTTGGCAGATTTTCGTAATTACCTATAAGAGCCGGGATGAAATGCAAATATTATGCCATGTCAGAAGAGTGCGTTTAACGAGCAATTATACAAGAGTGCTTTGTCGCTTCGCCGTGAATGGTTATTCAGTAAAGAGCACGGCCGTTCGTAAGAAAAAGCAGCGCCATATCCAGAGTGAATGATGCTAGAGGGGCTTGCTGGGAGATGATCGGGTAACCCGCGAATCCTCCGTACACATCTCCTACCATCATATATAGACGTGACAACGTTGTTACATATACATTACATATACAATCTTTATTAATTAACGTTTGGATGGGTTATATACATGTTGGTGGACTATATACATTATATGTACACAAGAGATCTTCTTTTGCAAAGTACAAGTAAGGGAGTCCCTCGATGAGCTCGGGACACTCGTTTCCCTTGAAATATGATTGTTTTATGATGCATGAAGTATATACATTATATATGCACAAAGAGATGTTATTCACAAAGTACAAGAAGGGCGTCCCTCGATGAGCTCGGTGACTCGTTTCCATTTAAAGATTATTACCTTATGATCAGTAAAGTATGCTGCCAAGGGATCATCAATGATGACACGCAATGGAAAGTTCGAGAAGGCAACATCGATACAGGTGCCCTTGATGGTAGTGGGACGTTTGCAGTCGTACGATACGCATCGGAGAGCGTAACGTGACATCATGTGTTGGACTAGGCAATCGCTTTGCATGATGTCAACGTTCAGATCTCCGACAAGTACGAAGGGAGTGTGTTTGAACTCGGTCCTGTATCGATGCATTGCTTTCTCGATGTACTTGGTGACGTGCCCTTCTGACAAGTTTGATGCCAAGTACACGGCCATGACTACTACCCCGCACGAGAGCTTCACAGAGACGCGCTCTCCGTTATGGCTCTGGCTGGTTATTGGCAATGTGAGATCTTCAGCCGCATCAGGTAGCTTGACGGCCGAGCGGTGACAAAGAGTGTTCACTGCGTGAGCTCCCGGCGAAGAGAAAGGAAGCGCACGTGCTGACAGTGGTATGCGTCGCTTTGAGCGGCGCCGCCATCTAGTGAGCATTCTTGATATTACCGGTAAGCTGGCGCCTTGAGCGGCGTGTACACGCCACCGCCGTCCGTCGCGGCCGCCGGACAAGGCTCGAGCATAAGAAGCTTGCCGAGGAAGCTCCTAAAAGCTCTTTCTCTGTAAGATAGCTCAGGAGCTTGTTGTGGTACAATATATGGCCCCGTGGGCAAAACGCTCATATATGTACTCATACATACACTCATATGTACTCATAATCATAATCATATGCACTCATATGTATATACTCATAATGTACTCATATATATATATATATATATATATATATATATATATATATATATATATATCTATATATATTCTCCTTTTTATCCAATGGTAATTTTGCCTGGCCCTTGACAACATACCCTGCAACTCTGTCAGCCAGTTACATGTTTCGCACACCCAGATTACCCGAGTAAAAAGTGCGCAGATAATAGCGAGAAATGATCCTGTTATCATTGGTCGTGACGTACGTGACGAGTCTATAATTTCAATTATCTATAGATCAATAATTCATTATAGCCATATACTGATACCACAACACATACAAACTGTAAATTTGGCCCACATTGGCAGAGACCACGTAGCAGACTGTCTGCGTTAGATGGTAGAAAATGTGCTGGTTCTCTTTTCCATCCTGGAACTCCGTACCCGGACTCTTCCTTCACCTTCAGCCATGACCGATGACGTTGCGCAGCAGAATGCTACCCCGCACCTCCACCACTTGAAAGTACGCGTTTAGCGTTGAGCTAGTGAGGCGTTTATTGAAGACAGCAGAGCCGAATCGACCAGCCCTTCAAGCGGAGCAAGCACGAGCAGCAACAACTGTCCTCGTCTTCGTCTTTTGCTGGCTTTCCTACATGCGCCCTATTTATACTACATTATAAAGAAATACTCTACTGCGCCGTGTAACTTTCGGACTTCGAGCAAATCCCCATATGTTGTAGTTATTGCGACCTTACAACTTGAAATACTGTGGCGCATAAAATATGCAAGAACTTCGCCAAAGTAAACCTTGTTTCTAACACCCTAACTTCGCTGTACGTCCTATTTGGCGTCTGTGTCCACAGATACCATGAGCACATATCAGCCAAGCTTAGTTGCAATGACATCGCAAGGATAAATTGATTTTCAGAGCCATGATATTTCAGTGCGGCCTGACAGATGTTTCCTGCACTGACACAGTCATGTGCAGTTTCGAGAGAGCTCTTGAAAGTAAATGGACATGCGCTTGGAAGGCTGGCCGGCAAGAAAAATCTTTGGAACATCAAAACTGAGGAAATTGAGCTCTAGCCCCGCGTCCCGGAAGTAAACCTCTCTCTAAGGCGACGTCTCCTGCAAACAAATATCATTTCCCCGTTCTTTGCTTTAGATTTGGAATCGCACAAGAACCAAGAAGCAGGAACAAGCAAAAGGAGCACCGAGGGACATATAGGCGCTAAAAGCTGGCCCCGAAACGCCAAGGACAGGAACCGGAAATGAAAGGCGGGGGACGTGCTCCTGCAGGGAGAGCCAAGGAGTGCGTCACTCCATATTTTGTTGTTCTTCCAGAGGACGTGAGCAACATACGACAGTACCATGAACGCAATGCGGGTTCTCTCAACGCTGAGTTGATTTAGCGAAGTGCACATCACGTCCAGTGAAGCTAGGAGCCTCATCTAATGCTCAGATCATATAACCAGCGACCAGTTGTAAAGTCCGGGATGCGGTGTCGCTGAAAGGGGGATAAAGCTGAAACACCGACCGGCTTAACTTTGAATGAGAATAATCGTGTAATTGCGAGGACAGACTCACGGAAGCAACAACAGGTGTAATGTTAGGCGTTGCGAGGTGAATTTGTGACGCAGTGCCCATGCATTTGATGCTGACGGGGGGGGGGGAGAGGGGCTAATGAAGATTTCAGAAAAGAAAGGACTAGATAGAAAGACGAAAAGTGCTTGTGCCTGTGCTCGGTATTGAGGCATATAGTGAAGAACATATTGCTGAAAAGCGCGCAGTAGCAACGCCGTAAATGATGGCGAATATAAGGAATCTGATTGTTAGGGCTACTCGTTTTGAAGAAGCATAAAATGAAAAGAAGAGACAGAGTGCAGCACCTCCGAACAGTTTCACTATAACATGTAACCTCTATTCTGCAATGAGAAAGCGTAGATCTTGAAATATATTGCCACGTTCTATTCTAAACATCTCTCTCATTGGGTGAGTCATACGTGCAAAAAAAAAATACAGCGATAAACTCATCGGTAAATCAAACGCTAAAGAGGCTCAGCGTGACAGCAAATATTGGCGTGTGTCTTGCTTGTGCGGTATATGTCGTCCCGTTCTGATTTTAATGTCCTTGTTGGCAATGATATGTTGGTGATTGGTTGCCACTGTACCGTAAATATTGCTATCGGGGTTCATCTTGTCCTTATAGGCGTTTCTCCAGTCGATTTGTGTTTCGCGTGTGAATATCAGCTCTAAGATGTAGCAGTGGGCTGAAGGTAAGGGTTCGTGCAGTGGATCGAGGGTAATAGCTTGATCACTATTTCGTTATCTATAAACCGACGCAGAAGGCGAACGATGAGACTTTCTCTCTTTCGTATTGCCCTACGCACAATCGCTGCGCGTTTCGCGTGTGATATCAGTTGTGAGATGTAGCAGTGGGCTGAAAATAAGAATGCGTGCAGTGGACCGAGGGCAAAAGCAGGCTCACGTTCCCCCCTCTGGAGTAGTAGTATGTATGTAGCCACCACGTGCCGCCGGAGGCTCGCGCTCGCCCTCGGCGCGTGCCTCCCGGCGCGCGAGCTTTCTCACTCTTCCATCTTCTGTCTTGTGGAGAGAGCGAGAGCGAAAGGCGCGCGTTGACTATGGAAACGATCTTTCTTCGATGAACGCTGTACCAGCTCGCAGCGAAGGAAAACGCGCCCTCACCCGCGAGAGACAACTTTGGCGCAGGCAGCGTCTTCTAGCGAGAGTCTTGATTGAAAAATACCGATTGCTCGCGCTGGAGAACCGTTCACCGGCCACCCGTGTATATATATATATATATATATATATATATATATATAGGCATTGGATCTTGGCTTGCAATGAAGTGCCGGTGGGAGATTTCACTTGTGCGTAGTTGAACCATAAGGATTCGTAGCGTGCGCGTTAACTAAATTAATCCGGAACTCGCACGATCTATGATGAACCTCCGGAGCTTCGCCCACTGATGATACTTTTCTGTCTTTCTCTTTCTTTCTTTCTTTCTTTAACGTAGCACTGGGCGGAGGCCCACATTGTGAGCAGTGGGTTGTGAACAAAAGTGGGCCGCCTTTTCTATCTTGCGTGAAAAGTGTCATGAGGCATTACGCGTACACGGTCCGAGCCCCTCAGATGCACAGCAATGAAAAGCAAGCACACCGAAACGCCCGTGCTTGTTTCATACACAGTAGCAAATTTGACATGGTAGGGGGAAGTCGACGATCAACGTGTTTAGGGCTGTATGTATGCATGAAATGCATTTCGAGTCTGAAAGTGCTTGCTTGCACTCTGCGTTAAAATATGTGGCTTTAAAGATTCCGCTCTCTTAATTATCGGCTCAACCGTTAATTACTTTTACTTGTGCACCAGTGGTGTTTGTTTAGAGGTTTCAACATGTCCAGTGTCACATTCTAAGATGCTTCTTAAAGCAAATCGGTGTTTTTGCCAGAAATTCAGCTGCGATCGCCGCGTATGTCGATTCTAGGGAGTTCAACCATTGAAGCATTCCTATAGTTGAATGTCTCAGTGTATTCAACACTTCACGTCTCACGTGGAACGCACATGTTTAGAAAACGCTACAATACTTCCCAGCATTGCGTCGTGCTTGCATACAACGCTTTGTACCACTACGAAGAAGTTGTCCTTTCCACAAACCGACCTTAATGAAATGGTATTGATCGTTAGAGTATGAGACACTAGTCTTCCAGGCAATTCATGCAAGTAAATAGGCTTCCGCACGGAAGCACACACATAAGAACACCTGCGTTTTATTGTATGTGTTTTACTTGACAAAAGCACAAAGAAACCCTGTCGAAAGAAACCCATTTATTTTCTTTCTTTATACAGTAACGAAGCTTACTCCCCAGGTAGCAATTATTGACCATAAGTGTATCAGTTTACTTAAGCGTGCTTTAAAAGCGCCGGCTTTAAAACAGCTGTCTATACTAATGCTACATGAGGACTACAGGAATCATCTTCAGCTTTACACTGATGGCTCAACAGCAGCAGGTAGATCAGCAGGAGCTGTGACCTTCCCTGCCAAAGCAGTAGATGTGATGTTCAAGACGTCTCATGGCACAACATCGACAGCCGTGGAGCTTGAGGCACTAGGCACCGCACTTTGCGTGATCGATGGGGAGCCACCACAGAAATAGGCCATCTTTACAGATTCCAAGTCAGCCCTTCAGTGCCTTTTATCGGCCTTACGTAGCGGGCCGCAAGACCAATTAGAGCTTCAAACACGACAGCTCTATCACCAATTAACCGACAAAGGCCATGACATCACGTTTCAGTGGCTACCAGGCCACTCTGGAATAATCGGCAACGAGCACGCAGATAATGCTGCAAAACGTGCCCACGAAATTGGAGTGCTGCAAGCCATCCCACTGTCAAGAACGGATGCAGTAAGAAAATTTCGCTCGCTTGCGCGTGATATGACTATAGCGCAGTGGAACACTCCTGGTCTTCTACATACCCGTCTGCACCGCCTCGACCCATCACAACAACTTCGAGTTCCACGTGCGCTTACCCGCTGTGAAACTACCGTACTTTGCCGCCTGTGGCTATGCAGGTCATTCACAAGAAGTTTCGGCTGTCGCATTGGACTGGAAGACAGCGCTGCCTGTGTTCACTGCGGCAGCGAGGAAACGATTGTGCACGTCCTCTGCGATTGCCCTGGGTACTGCTCCCTGCGACAGACTCTCGCCACAGAATTGTCACGCCTTGATGTCGACCGCTGTCTGAGCAAACCATATGGAATGCCGGACAGACAGTGTCTCGCAGCAGAAAGCCACGAAGGTTGTGCTCAAGGTTTTTCGCGAAACGGGCCTCGTGAACCGTCTCTGACACATGCCGTGCTTGTGTGTATGCGCGATTTGACCTCTCTCTTATTTCTTTCTTTATACAGTAACGCAGCTTACTCCCAGGTAGCAATTTATGACCATACATATATTAGTTTACTTTAAGTATCCTATTTTTTCTCCAAGAGTCAAGAATCCAAAAGCACTGAGGCACACCTTGTGCTTTTGGTTTCATTTCTTAGTGATACAGAGCAGGCCTCTATATTTTTTATCACACAGGATGACTATTTCCACTGTTTTCCTTCTCTTGAAAGATTTGAGGCGTCATTCTTCATATAGGTTTTTGTTCCTGTGTGCTCAGTACCAATGGAGTTGCTCGATATTCAAATAAAATTTCTTACCTAGGTGGCGGTTTACTGTGTGACTTCACTAGTCACCGAAGGTAAAAGGATTTCCTGCTTCCATTACGCGTTACAAGGAAGTGACGGGTGAAACCGACAGACTGCTTAAAACAACGGACATGATATCTAGAATAAGGCTGAAAACGGAAGTGTCTGCTGCAGAACGGCCTAAACTAGCGAAAAATAAACTATAGACACGAAATGGGTTATGTGCGGGCTCTGCTCACTCATCGCCACACGAATTTACTGCCATAAAATGAGGCACAATTACTTGAAATATCGTGACCGCATTTAACGCGTTCGATGCTAAAGGCTTCCGGAACTTTTAATTGAAACGATGGTCACACGGACACTCCTCCTCGATCATGGCCGCGGCAGTAGACATGTAAACGACAAACAGTGGACAATGATGCATGGTCCTAAATGAACCCGGTTCAAGTTTGACGAAGACTTCATGGATGTCATTATCTGAGACCGTCGCAGCGATGCGCTGATCGCAGTTATTCGTCTTGATGCGCACCGGCCCAGATGCGGATTGGCCCAGATCACAATCAAGAGTGAGCGTGTTGCAGCACCTGATCCGGATTTGGCCTAAGTTCTCCCAGATTACCACGCCCGTGTAAAACTGCTGTAGATGGTGTCGCACTTGTGTACATCGCTCTGACTGCAGACTCAGGGCTTAGTGTGAACAGATCGTGTAAAAGAATGCGAAAAAGTAAACGTCGCTAGGATCAACCTTCCCGCAAGTGGACCTGTCTCTGCCACCAAGCACACTTGCCTTCGCGCAAATTGACTGTCTTTCAAAAGTGGGATAGACTGACGAAGAAAAGTTCCCTTGCCGAAGTGTACATTCTAGCAATTGATCTTCTCTTCGACCGTGACTTCTTTGTGGTTGCAAGCCTTCACCGCCCCTCGACTTGTTTACATGCAAGGTTACTTATTTGACAGAACCTGTATTTGGTCCAGCTGGCTTCGTCCCATCTAGAAAGTGGGTTTCACCCATATGACATCACAGGGTGTGCGTCATGCGCAGGGTTCTATTCAACGCCAGCACTGATTGCGCAACATTCTCGCGAAGAAACACTCTTCCATCCTACCTACTTACTGTCCATTCAGCAAGCTTCTATCTTTGGCTTTCACCACAACGAGCGCTGCGCTGCGACTCGATTGTTCTCATGGCAAACGCGGGCAGAACCATCGCCACATTTAGCCTTGCGCACAAATGGAACTGTCTGCACAAGGTGACGACATTATAACGAGCTTCACTTCTCCTCGATCTACATCGCGAAAGTGGCGCCTCTGCTGAAGCGGGCAGGTAGTAGCACACTTGCAATCGGTGTGCACTGCTCGGCAGCAGTCCTGCGGGATTGATTCAATTGTGCAAGTGGCACGAGCACGTGCGCATGGTTTAATTGCTGTGGACCGGTTAACGCTGCATATGTTGCAAGTAAGCAAACATTGAATACCCCTTCCAGACATAGTTGACTTCCACAGAGAAAAACACTGTAAAGAAAATAATGTCAGTGCTAAAGTGGGTAGAGCAAACTTTATAATACGTCTTGACAAATGTTTCTGAGCGTCTCGCACCCTGCGCTTTTTGTCTGACACAAGAATGCAGGTTGAAAATTTTGATCGCATGAGGAGCGTTCCATGAAATGTAAGGCAAAGGCAGAGCTGCTGTACAGGTATGAGCGGCCGATGTGATGAGTAGATTTGTAGAAAAAAAAACACTGTTTGCGGCAACCCTACATGTTATCGACATTAGCGGCGCATCGTATTGCGTAATCGTAATGTTACGCCGTACACTGACACTATTCCGGCTGTTAACGAAAAAGTAGTCTCTGGTTAAAGAGAATTACACAGAACCAACAGCATCATATTCCAGCCGACTCCAACCGATGTGCTGTTCAGTTTAGGGGTAATGAAGTTCCTGTACGCGAAGACCGACTATACCTGAAAGCTCTGCGTATGTTATTCATTGAACACGAGCACGAGAGAACGGTTCCGCGCCCTCTGTTCACTGCCTTCATAACTATAGCGCTGCTGAGCAAAAAATAACACGCCGGCCAAAACACATGCATTAAGAATTGTTTTTAGTTTAGCCTAACAAAGATGAAGCTTGAGCGCATATTCTTATTGTACAGGTCTAAAAATCCCTAAGAAAATGTAAGATTTCTTTCAGGAATAAATACCGGTAAGAAAACCAAAAGATGAGTGAAGTTTAGAAATTTCTACCAGAACGGCCCTGAGGCAGGTTTTAAAATTCTCGAAAACAACTTGAAGGTTCCTTAGCACTCACATGTTTTTACCTGCTTGAACCACCCACATGACTGGAGACTGGTTTAAGGCGCCTAACCATCCACGAACAGCATTGATTGAAGGTTGAACTCGTTCATCAGGAACGAGCTCGAGCCATAATCGCACTGATATTCATGGTTAAATTATTTGCTCTTTGAGCTGTACTACGGCCGTCACCATTCTAAATACATACCTACATTTGCTCGAACAGTACCATTTCCGTTGGTGAAGACCTACTGAATCATGTCCCATCAGTTCAGGTGAACAATTACCATTTTCCTTGCTTTTTTTCTGAATAGGAATAAAATAAATTACATTTTCTAGCAACTTTTGCCTGAGAGATTTTAAGGCGCAAGCTAATGCCTTTGGTAGTAGAGCACAGGAGGTAGCGGTTGAAAATCGGAAACCATTGAGAACCGAACATAACGCAATTGCATTTTGATATAGGAAATTCGCAGAGTTACACTGGATTTCCGCTATATTCGTTTTTCTCTTCGTTTAGAAATTACGCCCTTAACTATCCCTGGAGTTTTCATGCGTTGATTTTTTTCTCAGTCATCATCATGCTTGCCGAGACATGCTCAGCACCATGGCCTCTACCATCTTCCTTGAGAATATCCTTAACTTAGTGTGATGTGCAAACCCACTACACCTGTTTTCGGGTGTTCATTGTTATTGACCCATTTCACCTGTGATGAGTTATTGCGATTCTTGAGGCAATACAAGCTACCACCATTATCAATACCATAACAGTGTCATATAGAACCAATTTTCATTGCTGACTCATTGTCATTTTTTTCTGAGTCCTTGTCATTATCTAGTCATTTGTATATTTTACTATCATTTTATTTTACTATCTTACTCCATCAGCCTTCCGTGTATCTTTTAACCTACGTGCCTCTTCTGCTCTAATATACGTCTCTAATGTACAAGTTCTCAAGTAAAGAAAACCCACCTTCTACAGTAAACGTGCTTTTCTTTCACTTAGTAGCATTTAAGACGTTTTAAGCGGTAGCAAGACCGGCGCCAATAAAAGCAGGAAGGGTATGGGCTGGCCATATGCTGGTCGCTACGAATTGCTGATGCATTGCATTAAAATCAAGCCAAACCAAGTAAAGCTTGCCTACATGTAAGAAACAATGCGTAATATTCTCTGCCGCAGGCGTAATCCAAGGATGACAAATCCTTACGCGCTCTTTACCCCCTGATTAGGATAGAGCTCGCGACTTTTGGCCCATGTATCACGCAGTACTGCATTCGTTTCATTTTAATTGTTATCACTTGCATATGCCTGTATTCGTTTGCGTTCAAGTGACTCCATCTACTCTGCAGATAACTGATTATTGTCATTTAGCACAGACAACATACATACTCAAATTCAAGCATAATATCGATCAGACATGAACTTTACTTCGCAGTGTAGTCGGAGTCCGGTGTCACCCTGACACCTAGCGCGCCCAAAGCAACTAAAGTCAGAAGACATGTGCCTCCGAGACGGCCACTGGTACAAATTGAGCGGACTTTCTGTAGCAGAAGCAGTATTGCTGGGACACCTAGCGAGGCGCGCACGGAAAAATCGAGACTGATGTGAGGCTCAGGGATGGTCGTTTCTTTAGGTAGCGGTGGCTGAGCTCAGATGGCGTCCCGAAACATATACCTTACCGACCACAAAGAAATATTTGCAAGTCTCGAGAAAAAACACACCTAAAACCACTGTGGGCTGCAACTGCGCAATATATGCCCAGCGTTACACAGCGGCGAGCATGGTGTACAGTTGGCGCACCACACGTTGTACTTGGACCTTACACTAACTAGAGGATAACCAGTTAGGAATTTTGCTTCTGCTCGTAGCTGTTGAGTTGAAGTTGGCTGCAAAGGCAGTTTTCTGACCTCACAAAGAATTTTCGTGCTACTCAAAACATGCAATGCAATAAAATTGCAATCTCAGCTGCGTCAGCTGTTCATTTATATTACCGGCTTATTGCTCACATCATGCGCACGAATTTCTTCCCTCCCACATTCACACAGTGCCAAGGTACTCGGCATGTGACAGTGGAAATACGCAACTATGAGTGGCAGCACAAAAAATACAAACTCATTCGCCGAGGCTTATTAACAGGGCTTAGAGAGGCGAGTATATTTCGCACGAGCTTTTGCACCACTGCAACTTTGTCGTCTACCGGATAGAGGGATATAATTATCCTGACACTTTAATGACGCTTCAGCATAAATGAGTTATGCTCTGACGTCATATCTATTAATGGGAATGATCTCTAAACATGCATTTTTATTTTATTTTCCACATTTCATGATTACATTCATTGTAAACCGACGTCGAAGTTGAACCAAAAGCGGGGCCCAAGAAACAAGAAAGTCACGCCGTACTAGTTCTACGGTAACTTTTAGGAAACATTGAAATGCGCACCTGCAGAATCATTTTCTTGCGATCTATATAGGTGCCCCCTCGCTATTTATGCCATATTATGAGTGTATGCATGCGCTACAGTAATAATGCTTTAAAAGTATACTGGGGAAGTAATGGATCTGCATGCAGTAATCTTTGGATTACACCTGCGAGGCTGCGATTTGAATTAAATTCGGTTTCATGTTAGAGCAGAGTGGTTGCAATCGGCTACCTTTTTTTTCAGTAAAGTGTACAAGACCATAGTGAACACAACTTTTCAACAGCCCCAGTTTGTCTCGGTGATCCAAAATTGAACATGTGCTTGAAATATGGGCCTGCGTTTAGAGGAAACTTCTCGAGTAGTGCAATTTGCAACACTGTTGGAAAATTCAAGGAAACTATCAGTATTCGCCCAAGAACTTGTAGGCTGCCATAAATGCTTGTGGCAATGTTGAGTAGGCAAATTCTACAATGTTAATTTTGATGATTTTGCAAGCGTGCCTCACACTTAACAGTACGTTTTTCCTGTTTGAATCACGGTACATACCCCAGCAAACGCATAGTTGTTTATCGAGAATGGTGGATAGAATTAGTTAAACTGTTTTAACAGCATAGCTGTGGAGGTTCAAGCCAGCAACGTCTGTCCAATCTCCGTCTGTTCACCGGTGTCGCACTGTAGGGAAAAGTGGGCTCGCCTTTGCCATCGGCCCATTACGCACTATCAACGTCACTACAAATACGCACTACCAATGGTAGTGCGTAACGCACTACCACTGGTAGTGCAAGAGAGAGTGGATTATGGCGACCATGCTCCACGCAATGTTGCCTCCCACGTCACTGCTACATGAAAGTGATTCTGCGAGAGCAAATGGGCAGTAACGTGTAGAGAAGATTTAGGTGTCGATGTTGTGTGGGACACCATTGGGCACCGTTGCCACTTGACACTCTGGGCAGCTGCGTCACGATTAACAAAAAAATCACAGCATATCCACGGAGTGAATGATGATGAGTGGGCGAGTTGACCGTTGTGGCAATTCGCTGGCAGGTGCTAGCCCACTACCCTAATGTCGTGAACGTGCGAGATGGGCGTCGCATGACGTGGCAATCGCTGTTCCTGAGTTTGCGGTCCCGGTACTTGGGCTTGTAGAGCTGGAGCTCCGAATTCGCGGCGGAGCATACGAGACTCGTCTCGCAGAGGTACTCCCGCACCACTTCAACGGCTGGCTGTAAAGTATGCTCTGCGTAGCCGTCGTTCTCCTCGGCAACCTAGAGGTGCGTTGCTTTTTTTAAAATAGTGTCTCATCGACATTGGTACAGTTTTCTCTAAATTACATCCGGTTACTTTATTTATAGCTGGCAGCAGCCTTTTTGAATTACTCTATATAATTTGTGACGTGTCAATTACAGTAGATGCTTGTCAAAAAACAACGGCCATCAGCGCCCTCCGCGCGTTCCACGAGAGGACAGAACAAATACCGCGAAGAAGAGAAAGAGGGAAGCTGCTCAGTGCTGCTGCGTCAGAACGTCCCCGTGGAAGCGACGCCCATTTGAAAAGAATTTAAATTGTCTCAACGCACGCCAGACAGTCTACATCGTGCGGCGTGGCCACGGCAGTCTTGTGTAAGTATACCATTTCTCGCCACGGCTTAGAAATCATTGTATAAGAAAGCAAACTGTTGGATGTCTGCGGTAGCTGTTGTAACGGTAACTACTGCGTTTCCAAAATCCCTTCTGTCGTCAACATGTACCTGTTTCCACGTAGCATTCTAATTTCTGTGGTTGGGCGCGCACGACGCGTTTGCTTTTGGAGAATTCAATCTCTTTACAACATCCGGAGTATTTGGGAAGTGTTGCCGTTTTTGCATGTGAATAGCGCCCTCGAGCCTCCTCGATAGACTAAGAACTGCGGAAATATTACAATATTTGACAATGAACATACCCAGAATTTTGCAACAAACCAGCCTAGGAAGAGGTACTATACCAGTTTCCGTAAGAAGATACCTCCGAAGCGATGCAGTATCTTCCCCGTCGAGACGCTGCCGCAGCGCGCTGGACGCTCGCGTGCTCATGTAGAACTGCGCTTCACAACCCCTAGATGGCGGCACCATCTCTTTTAAGAAGGGTGAGCACACCGCGGTGGGCATGATGCATATATCGGGGTTTCAGGTCTAGAAACACGGCGCCACTAGTTAGCGGTGAGAGGGTAGTACATTCTGCGCTACAGGGCAGAGGAGTGATATCTTCACCTTTTGACCAAGCGCCGCAGCGAGCTCTCCTTCTACCGCTCGTCTGCCGCCTATATTGCTGACGTCATTTGCGTGACGGAAACTAAGGGATAGTAGATTTTATTTCCGGGAATATAACGATAGTCCTAAGGAAGTACGAAAGAATTAGTGTCATCAATTTCGCGCGCATTTATAGGTTTAACGCCACCCATTGGTGCTGCGAGGGGACGAACGCTCTATGTCATATCATCGTGGCGTAGCCCGCGAATAGGCAAGTAGTGCGCAACGAGTTTTCAAAACGCAAACGCAGTCAAGTTGTTTAGTGCCACTTTTGCGTGGCGCAATGTTTCTCCAAAGGTTGCAGTTTTTCTCGAGGTACCGGCGTGCAAATATTACTTTAGGACGAGCTTCAATATTTCTGTTTCGCTTTGGATACCGACACGCTATTCGCTTTTGTTTCTGAATCTTCCAGACAGTCCACCATCAGCCCTTGCATAGAGAGTCGTCCTCGCCAGTGACAGTGCTCATACACGCTCGCACCTGGTTGAAATGCTTTCGGCGCACAGCAACGTGGTGACTTTCTTGTGGCGCACCCTGTACATTCAGGGTGTTCGTCGCCACGGGATTGCCACAGTGATAGAGATAGCGATCTTGAGTGGCTTCTTTTATTCATTGTTGTATAGTCAAGAGAAGGTGACGCCACTCAGCAAGGAGTCCGATGAGAAGGACGTACGCGCAGACCTGGCGGCCCCGTTCCTGGTGTCGCACATTGTGTACTCTTCTCAGAGCCACTACAACGACAAGCTCATGGATGCTGTGGCGAAGGAGATCTTTCGCCTCGTAAAGAGCGAAGTGAAGCGTAAGTGATAATGTGCTTTACTCTAATTTGCGTAGTGACGTACTATTACAAGTGCCGGGCATGCCAAACGCGCTACACCTCCATGCAGACATTTTAGAAGCAAACAACCGCAAATATAAATAGTAGGAGTGGATATTTGCGCTTACCGAGCACAAATCATACTGACCATGTGGTAAAATGGACACTTTTATATAATGCAGAACTATCCATGGCAAATTTCTGAGCGTGAACAAACACGACAATGCACATGTCGTGCCTTATGCGTTTCGAGTCCGCTCGTGCTCGGAAATGCCGCATTGACCATTTACCACCTGGCCCACCTGCCAACGCTATCGCGTACAAAATATTCATGGCTGTGCTCATATACATGCAGAGTTCAAGCCAGGTGCGAGGTTCCTTTCACGTTTAGTTTCGGGTTACAAAATACATACGCACAAAATATTGGGTACTGGCCGCAACCTGCGAGGCTGAAGCGTCAATTCGCAATTCGCAGTTTTAAAGCCTAGAAGCGGAGTAGCCCAAGCCTAAATGCATTATCCATGTCAAAATCCCCGAGCTCAAGTCCTGGTGTTTAATATGGCAGCGCGTTAGCCGCTAGTAACTAAGGTTAGTTGGCTCTGTGCTTTATGTGTGCGAACGTAGGACGTAGCTTTCCACACCCGCTTAGTCTTAAATGACCACGGTATTTGAAGACAAATACACTTGGGCCGTGTCATTTCTTTAGCCTCCTGGTGCACCGGCTGGGCACCATGCAACTTTCACCTAAACCTTTACTGCAGGTGCCCTGCAGTTAACCGTCTCCCGTAAGCCTCATGACTCAAACTAGCGAGCATTCGTTCGCCTTTATAAGTGCTGTTTTTATTACGGCAGTAACGTCTGTTTGATTTCAGGTCTGCCTTTGAAGTAAAAAAAAAGCGGCACGCGATTCTGCAATCGCACAACAACTTAACGGTCAGCGATGCGACGTGAAACGGTGTGCCATCGCGGTGCTCAACTGGGCAACAATTAGTAAAAATTATTCCGTTTATGTGCTACACGAAACACCCATGCATGACATGTCCATGAATATTCACTTGCGACCATATTCTGGGATGTACATCCAAAGGTAACACTATCTTCTTTGGTGACGTAGTGCCGTAAACGTTCAGTAACTGTAGCATCTATACATGCTCATGACGTGATATTTGCAATGGCCGCTGGTGTTACGGACGTGTTGAAACACAACACGGAGCGCACCGGGCGAACGCAGAGCAGCCTGAGAGTGGTATTTTCGAGACTACTATCTTCTCCACAGTGGCTAGGCTTTACTTCTTTGGTTCCAAATGCAAGGGATATTGAACACAATCTTCAACGTCACTTCAGTTTTTGTTCAGAGCGTACGACGATTAGGAAAGAAGCTACGCACCTCTAAAAACGCACGCGCAAGCCGTCAAGAACCGCGTAATCTTACCTTACCACCGCAGCTCCACGAGAGCAACGGCCGGCTCAGTGTTAGTGTCAGCATGGTTTATTTGCAGTGTAAATACAAGATTTCCCCGCAGGAGGCAAAGACTAACGAGGTCAGGACCCACTGATCACTATACAGCCTGCATAGATTGTTACAATACACACTTCTTCTGGCACAAAGGATTTGCTTGGTTTTACACAATTTCTTATTCGTATTTCCACAATAATACACATTTAATGTGATCTTTATACTCATTAGACATCGCCATTCCTCTATACATACCAAATGTTCGAAATACATAAACATATCCTTATTTCTACATACATGCTAATCACTCGTCTAGCCATGTAATGGTCATGATACAACGTGTCATGATAAAAGCGCGAGGGACTTTTCGTGTATCTTTTTAGTCATGGTCTTCAAATTTTCAATTACAGCAATGTAATGGGGATAGTGCGAAGTGGGGATGTGTCATGAAAACTCGCCGATGAAAAGGCACCGCACTTCGCCTGGCGCTTGTACAGAGCACAGAATCTATCACAATAGTGTCAGCAGCCCCGAGGCCTAAGGGAACGTCTACACGCTCGCTAGCACAGGCGCCAACACAAGCGACCACGCCCGTATGCAAAGTGCGAGGGCCCTCCGGTTATATCCATGCACGCGGCGCGACAAACCACGACGCCGCGGATCATTTGCGCCAGCTCGCAGGTGACAGTCAAGCCTCTGCCACTTTGAAGTGCCTCCGAGATACACCACCGTGTTGAGCGTATCAGCTACGGTAAACCGAACCGAAGGTTCTAACGCCACAAGGGTTTATGCCGCGCTTCAGCACGACCCCTGACGTCACTACCGTAAGAGCAAGCTTCTGTTCATGCGCTAGGAATCCAACTCATAGGCCCTCGTTGTGGCCGGTGCTCTACGACGGCGCTGACGCCGCACATGCTAGTTGTACGAACGCGCCTTGTTAAATGCGAAGCATTTCTAAGCGAACTTCGGCGACTTTGAGCGTATCTATCTATCTATCTATCTATCTATCTATCTATCTATCTATCTATCTATCTATCTATCTATCTATCTATCTATCTATCTATCTATCTATCTATCTATCTATCTGGCCGCCTACGATTTTGTGCTCTCCTGGGCGTTTCGCTAATGGGATGTTTACGAAAATTGGTATGCCATGAAATCACTACATGACGAACATAAATGACAGGTCATAACATGAAAATCATGACATGCATGTCATGAGTGGCATGATTTACATGCCACGGTCTTGGTGCTCTCCTGGCCGTTTAGCTAATGGGATGTATGTGAAAATGATATGGCACAACATGAGTGCTTGACGAACATAAATGGCAGGTCAACACATGAAAATCATGATATGCATGCCATGAGTGGCATGATTTACATGCCACGGTCTTAGTGCTCTCCTGGCCGTTTCGCCAAAGGGATGTATGTGAAAATGGGTATGGCACAACATGACTGGCTGACGAACATAAATGCAGGTCATAACATGAAAAGCATGACATGGATGTCATGAGCGGCATGATTTGCATGCCACGGTCTTGGTGCTCTCGTGGCCGTTTCGTTAATGGGATGTATACAAAAATTGGTATGCCACAATATGACTGCATGGCGCCCACAAATGACAGGTCATAGCATGAAAATCGCGGCATGCATGTCACGAGCGACATGCTTTACATGCCACGCGTTTCGTTAATGGGACGTATGCGGAAATTGGCGTGCCAGAACATGACTGCACTGACAAACATAAAGGACAGGTCATAACACGAAAATCTGACATGCATGTCATGAGCGACATGATTTACATGCGACGGTCTTGGTGCTCTCCTGGCCGTTTGGTTATTGGTATGTGTACGAAAATTGGTATGCCAGCACATGACTGCATGACGAACATGACTGACAGGTCACAACATGAAAATCATGATATTCATGTCATGAGTGACATGATTTACATGCCACGCGTTTCGTTAACAGGAGGAATACGAAACTTGGCATGCCGCAGCATGACTGCATCACGAACGTAAATGACAGGTCATAACATCAAAATCATGATATGGATGACATGAGTGGCAAGATTTACATGCCACGGTCTTAGTGCTCTCCTTGCTGTTTCGCCAAAGGGATGTATGCGAAAACTGGTATGGCGCAACATGACTGTCTGACGAATATAAATGGCAGGTCATAACATGAAAAGCTTGACATGCATGCCTGGAGCGGCATGATTTACATGTGAAGGTCTTGATGCCCCCCTGGTCGTTTCGTTGATGGGATGTATACGAAAATTGCTATGCCACAACATGACTGCATGACTAACATAAATGACAGGTCATAACATGAAAATCGTGACATACACGTCACGAGCGACATGATTTCATGCCACTCGTTTCGTTAATGGGACGTACACGGAAATTGGCATGCCACAACATGACTGCACCGACAAACGTAAATGACAGGTCATAACATGAAAATCGTGACATGCATGTCATGAAGCGACATAATATACGTGCCACGGTCTTGGTGCTCTCTTGGCTGTTTCGTTAGTGGGATGTATGGGAAGATTGGTATGCAACATGACTGCATGAAGAACATAAATGACAGGTCATAACATGAAAAGCATGACATCCATGTCATGAGCGGCATGATCTACATTCCACTCGTTTCGTTAATGGGATGTATACCAAAATTGCTATGGCACAACACGACTGCATGACGAACGTAAATGATAGGTCATAACGTTAAAGTTATGATATGCGTGTATGACCACCATGCCACAGTCATGGTGATCTTGCGGCCGTTTCGTTAACTTCAGATGTACCAAACTCGGTATAACGAGACAACAATGTAAATCCATTTTACGTTCCTGATGCGTGCTTCGCATTTACTTGATTCCCACCTGCACGTGGGATCTGTCAAATTTTGCTCTTCGACACTCTCCTCCGGCTCAATCGGCGCGCATTCAGGACATTTCCTGGAGCGGTGCCACCATCCAGGAGAGGCCAAGTGAATCACTGCAGCTTTCCTTCGTCTCTCCTAGATGGCGGCACCATTCCAGGCGCGTTACAAAGTCCACCTCGATTCACGTGTGCGGAGTCGCGCGGGTATTGAAAAGAAGCGGGATAAGAAAGAACATGGCCGCGTCAGTGCAGCTTCGAGCGCATGTGCGCCGACAGCGTAGCGGTAGAGTACCGTTCACGTTTTTTTCTACAGCGAAAGCTGTAAGTTCGACCACCTGGGGTCCTTTAACGTGCACTGACATGGCACAGTGCGCGGGCCCCAACATTTCGCCTCCATCGAAATGCAGCCGCCGCGGCCGCCATTCCAGCCCGCGAGCCTCTGATCAGCAGCCAGGTACTAAGCCACTAGACCACCGTGGCGGGGCTGGAGACACATTTCAGAATACGGTCCTTTCGCACCCCATGTAAGCTTCTTTGAGACGCCGGGCTGCGTTCAAAGATCTAAACGCGATGCATTACCGAGGTGCAGCCCGGTTCTTTTATTTTGCCGCCTTGCGTGGTGAGAAGAACGGGCTAGACTTTCGCATTCGCACTTTAAGAGTGTATATATGCAATCCAGGAAACCGGTGCTCGTTAAAAAATTTGGAGAACCTTAAGCTTCGCCTTTAAGTGTTGAAGGCGATAGCGAAATCCGGCCCCTAGTGTGCACTTCAACCACTCAGTGCATACTTATCAATGTGTGTTGTTACACACACACACGCACAGCACAAACACACGCACGCGTCGACGTATCTATAGTAATGGTAGAGTTTCTTGATCTATTTAACAACAGTTTTATATCAACTTCATGAAAATTTTGTACAGTGATGTAGTGACATGGTCCTGTATTACGAATTGCGCGTAGGCGTGACACTTATATTCGTAAATGATGACATTCTGTCGTCCTTCGTGCGTTAACTATCTGGCAGCTGTTCGACTTGTTCTTCTGGATACCTCTTCCGGCCAACCACAAGGAGCATCGCCTTATGGTCGGTGAAATGGCAATTGCAGTACTTCCCTTCATTATTGGTGTCGTGAGAATGAAATGCTAAAACAGTGGATGCAGAGCATCCGACGAGACCGCATATAGGCTCTCCTGTAGCCGCATGGCCTCCAAGATGGCAGGCGCGCTCGCCGTTACGGAGGCCATGGTAGTCAAGACATTGCTTGATATGTCTTCCGCAAGATGGACATAGTTGTCCATTTTTGGAGCTGTTATTTTTTGCTCACAGCCTATTTTTTTTTCGCTCACTAGAGACGCATGGAGACGCCGACACCGACGGCGGTATTTCTGCGGAACGAGCTCTCTAACCTAACTCGTTGAAAGAGACATTGCTTGATATGTCTTCGGCTAGATGGACATAGTTGTCCATTTTTAGAGCTGTTATTTTTTTTTTTCGCTCACAAGAGACGCGTGGAGACGCCGACACCGACGGCGGTATTTCTGTGGAGGGAGCTCTCTAACGAGATCTCGTTAAAAGAGACATTGCCTGATATGTCTTCCGCTAGATGGACATAGTTGTCCATTTCTCGAGCTGTTATTTTTTTTTTCGCTCAGAAGAGACGCGTGGAGACGCCGACACCGACGGCGGTATTTCTGCGGAACGAGTTCTTTAACGCTATCGCGTTAAAAGAGACATTGCCTGATATATCTTCCGCTAGATGAACATAGTTGTTCATTTTTGGAGCTGTTATTTTTCGTTCACGCCTAATTTTTCGCTCACAAGAGACGCGTGGAGACGCCGACACCGACGGCGATATTTCTGCGGTACAAGCTCTCTAACGCTACCGCGTTAACACTTTGCACTCTTTTATACAGACCACGGAACTACGCCGTCACGCAAGTATTTGTACGGCATCAACGAGGGCGGCATTAATCTCTTCAGTGCACTATCCGACGCCGATGATGACGTGAAGACCAAGTATCCCGACATCTTGAAGGAAAAATACGAGGTGCCTAAGCTGGTCGCCTTCGCCGACGACGAAGCTATGGTCCACGAATGCGAACAGATCCTGAACCACAGCAGCACACTTAACCCAGGGTTGGCGCTCGAGCCTCTATGCCTGGCGCTGTCGAACACAAGCGAATCGGCTGATATCGTACTGAAGGTGTACGCTCCTGTCAAGTTTCTCGCTAACGGGTTGGCCTATTTTGAGCTCGGTTATGAAGATCACAATCTGGCTTTTGGTAAGTGAATGGCGCCGTTAAGTGCCTCTTTTGCTCGCACTACTGCTTTGAATCCTGAAAGTAAACATCCAAGGTATGGTGACTGTCATGGCGTGCAGTGGTAATGCTCCGGTATTTAGCTGAAAAACAGGAAGCGTAAACGCTATTGGTGACCTTCGACCCCTTCAGTGCATGCTAAGCTGTACACTGTTTCTTCTGTAATGCAAAAGGAAGCGCTCAAGCGGTCTACAAATGGCACCTTTCACTGCTGTCATCCGCTGCGTGCTGTAAGAAAACAAAGACGATTCACTGTGATTCAGTTAGATTAGGAAACTGGGTGATTAGCTGTTTTCGATTGGCAATGAACAATCGTAATGCATGCTCATTATATTAAGGATAACAGATTACATTCCTCGTGAATAGGAACATCACGCATCAACCGTTTGTCTGGGATAGTACTGAAACCCACTTGACCAACTGAAAAGAACATTGCCTCCATAGATAGTTGGTTCCTTAGTTGATGACAAAAGGAGCGGGGCTTAGGGAAGTAGCCTCGAGGGGCATGAATCAATTAAAATTCTCGGAGGAGCTAGTAAACATTTGCTGCGCTCCTCTTGTTAGGAGTTTAAGCTGGCTTTTTGACACGGTAGATTCAAATGAAGGTACGTTTGGAATCTGAATATGAAGATGAGTAGTCGACGAAATTCCAGAGAACTCACGGTTCTTTCATGAGTCCTTTTTTAGGATGGCTTTTCAAGCAATGAACAAAAATTACTTTTTGTGCATTGCATTTATTGCTGTTTCGCTTTAGAAAAGTTTATCCAGAGAAGGATGTCCACTCTTGCATCCAGATGAGCATAATTTATATACGTGTATTTAAGCGAAAACACTAAACGACTATAAGAACAGGCTATCCGATGTAAACACATCATTTCTTCGTAATCCCTACATCAGGGACAATGAATCGACTACACGAAGCTCGCGAACTGCAATACGAGAAGACTAAATCTTTTGTAAAATTAACTAGTTAGAATGTATAAAAGGTACGAATCATTCTAATAAAAAATCTCGTTTCATGCGCATAGATGCCTGGTAGAAAGCCCACATTTTAAGTGCATTCTGAAGCATGGGCTAGAAAATGTTACTGAGGACAAATTCGCACAATTTACGTACACATGCTTTTGTGCGATTTAGAAAAATTGTTAAAAATACCCTTCAAGCCAAACATGTCAGTTATTCTTAAGGAACCCGTTAGCTTCCGCGATTGCAAAAAAGGCTCGCAAACGTCACAATTATTAGACAGGGTGATAAAAATTCACCAATTAACTGTTTAACTACTGGGATTTCAAGGTTCTTGCTAATGAATAGTTTCTGGCCACGAAGGAGACGCTGTGGTATCAGATTTTCAAGCAAAGAAAAAGTCGCTTTTCGAAAGAGCTGCCCAAGAAATCCTGACTATTTCCCAGACTAAAGCAAAACAGCGCATGAAGAGGACTAGCTGTCACGTGCTAATGAAATATCAGCCCGTGACATTTGCAAAGGTTGCGGCATTCTGCGTCGCAAAAAACCACGCTGTGATTATCGGAAGTGCTGTAATGTATGACTCCGCAAAATTTCGACCATCGGGGGTTCTTTAACGCGCACTGACACCGCCCAGTGCACGGGTCTGAGTGTTCGAACTCCATCGAAATGCAACCGCTGGGGCCGACATTCGATTCCGGCACCCTCGGATCGCATCCATGTGCACTACGGAATGTGCCATTCATCCAAGTGCCAAAGTCGGAGTGTGCCATTTCCTCCGTATCTACGAAACCCCTTGGTTCTGGACACGCAGTAGCCAGCGTTGTGTTTTGCACATTCGCTTGGTGCGAAGAAGCGGCTAGTCGTGATCGCAAACTACGCGGCCGAATGTTTTGCGAGGCAGCACATTTTGAGTTGGCCGGACTAGTAGTAAGTGGAACACGTCAGCAGCGCATGGTGCGTTTGCACATGACTTCCGGCGTTCCTCACGCCGTAAATTTCGGCCTAACTGGGAAATGACTACTTCTGCAGGCGCCAGACCTTCAGGGAATGACTTTTTCTTTGTTTTGAAAAGTGATAAGTCATCAACGTCTCTGTGGTTGCGAAGTGGCCTATGGATTAACCCCGAACCTCTGCAAAGCAAATGTTACATACAGAATATTAAATAAATAAAAAATAATTTTACAGATTTTATAAACTTAGAAAATTATATAATTGTGTAATTGGAATGTACCGCATTGTCACCGGCTAGTGCCGAACCTGACAGCTCGCTTCTAAAGAGTATTTCTTTCTTGATAAACCCGTAGAGAGAAAATGTCCAGAATATTCACTGAAACATTCAGTGTTATGCTAATTATTCTTGTAAGCCAGACAGGACGTTCCTGCAGGCAATACAGTAGGACCATATTAAATCATCTGTGGTACGATCCAAACATTTACCAGAAACTGCTTTAGCAGGCTCCTGATAAGAACCACTATATGTAATGCTTCTCTCTCTTCTAGACCAAGCCGCGACTTTCCTGCACATCATACAGCAGGAGCACCTGAAATTACAAAGTGAAGCATTTCCAAATGTGAAAATGAATTACAATGTGAGTAACATTAAATTCGACAATATATATATTTGATTTAGCCGCGCAGCAACTTGTTTGTCTTCGCACGTCGTGTATCGGCGGGGTAGTACAACACGAATTGTCGCACATCCGGCTGTTAGATTTCTACTAATTAAACAGATGGCTCTTTTGCGGCTTTATATCAGCCGGACCGTGGTAATTAGCGATTCTTCTCCAAATATTATGTGCATCCCAGGATTATATGTGGCGAACTTTGACTGACAGAGAAATTCTCGCACGTTGTAAGAGAGCTATAGCCCTGACTGCACAGCAGCTATGGGTGTCCCGCTACCCACCGGTACAACATGGTTTTGATCGTTTCCCGGTGGTCACATTTACACGGAGTCTAAATGCCGTGCATTGCGTCCGTGCAATGCGCAATTCTAATTCCAAAGTCCGTGCACTGCGTAATTCCAGCGCGCATACAAGAGCGTCTTAAGCTCGAAGCCCTACACCACGGAGCACCTCCTGGGCAAACCCCGGTTTCAGCATACGAAACTCCCCTGAATTTTCACGACATTTATTGACCTTTTTTTTCTCGTGTCACAATGTATCGTGTCACAATGTATCTTTTTGTTACCCTGGCAAAATGCATTGAATATTTGTTGGAGTAATGGGGACGTCAGCGCCGTCCCATTAATTTGTGGAGCGAATTGGTATCTGATTGACATTATAATATTTGTACAGGGTTCTTTTATAACCTCGACGATGCAACTACCGTAGTGATTCTTGGAGATAACGATGGGCACAATGAACGCACCTCGTGATTTTATTAGTATTTCCGCTTGTCAGCAATGTTATATGAATTTTCATTAAAGCGCTGAATTTTACCTCATATTCAGCTCCTGTGGTTCATACTGCATTTATGCACACAATGCAAATATTTTACCGGATGCGAATGATACGAAAACAATAAAATTCCTCGAACGCCATCAAGACCGTTTAAGAAGGGCTATACCTCATCAGGTCTGTATCATCTCGTAATCTCACGTACCGGCGAAGCAAAGGAGCGTCAATAATTGTTACAATAACAGCACATCTATTTTGACGGGTCAGAACAATGGTATGATCACAAAGCCAGCCGTAGTGGAGGGATCCGTAAGTTTCGATCACATAGTTTGTTTGTAGGGCACACAGGCCCTCCGTCTTCAGCTCTTCCAAACGAATTCCTACCCTAATTTATTTCTTTTATAGACAGTCTACCCAGGTACTCATACCGACAGCTTTTGCCGCTAACGAGGGTAAGTTACCGCGTTGAATCACATGCTTTGGTAGTGCACAGTCGATAAGACCTCGTAAGTTGGCTGCGCCGCCTGCTTCTGCGCAGCCAACTCTGGGCTGTCCAGCATACGGGCGTGATGCTTGCCCTTCTGGTCCCCATGTGGGAGCGGCCCCGCTGTATCTCCCGACAAGATCTTCAGGACTCTAATAAATATTTTCCATACAGTACACGAGTTCAAAGGCACCCTGAAATGGTTTTGACGATTTTGTGCAAACATGGTGATCCGGTAGAGTGAGTCATTAAGATCTTTAGAGGAAAGGTCTCACTGCTATGGATAAAGTATGTATTATACAATAAGGTTTTGAACACGCGCATCGCAAAAGATCGCAGCGGCTCATCGAAATGCGTTTTCAAACGCGCCCGCCTATCGAACGATAGATGGGAGGCCGCTCATTGGTGTCTAACAAGTGACGTGAGCGTAATTTTGCCAACTGCGAACAACGTGCTCCTTTCTTTCAGCCAACGCTATCGTCGCGGCGTCCGGCGCCGTACGTATAAGTCGACGGCGCTCTATTACAGACGCTAGCACTGCCGAGGCCGGGGACCTCGGTAAAGATAACGGGGCGCTATGTCGCTGCGGAGGGCTCGGCAGGGCGGCTGACGCGGGAAGCGCAGGCGTCGCTGGCGCGCACTCAGCAGCTGATCGAGTTGAGGAGGAACAGCAGTGGGAAGGTGGAAGGCGACAGAAATAAGTTCATAGCTGCCTTAGCGCACGGTGCTTCGCTTTATTGATGACGTGAATGATTTCGCAATCGTGTTGCCTAATCAGTGACGCAATGTCGAAAAAAACGTTTCAGGGGCCCCTTAAGTACACGGAGCGCCAGCATTTTGCCTGTATTGAGATGTGATCGCCGCTCAATATTATTTGGCTCCAGCCAACGCAACACACCCGTCCAACGTAACCGAGGCATCAAGTCTTCCCGGCACGCATTCAGCACAGACTAAGGACAAGTGGCATGTTGTGTAGTGTCGTATTATCTCTTGTACATATCTTTTTCTCGCTCCAGAAAGATACGCTGCGGCGGTGCAGTAGACATGGCGCTCGGAAGCTGACTCGGAAGCCGCGAGTTCGACCGTGGTCGTGGCTGTAGCATAGACACTGATGCAAAACACTGGATCCCCGAGTACTTATACGTCTAATAAGAAAGAGCGCTCGAAATGTCCGCAGTATTCTACTGAGGAGCCCTCTTAATGAAATTGAATTTCTGCATGTAAAAAACCTAGCAACTATTGTCATCACTATTCCACAAAATTATTTGTTCCAGTCAAAATATATTTCGCCGTTAGCGTCCATATGTGATTGGCACATTTCGCGGTGCACCACATTGCACCATTTAGAGCGGACACTTTCATAACGCTGTTTTTTCCTTTATGCGGAACTTCAGTGTAAACATGATGATCTCGTAATACGCGGTTAATGCCCGTTGTGTACATACAGTGTACATGCCCAATTACCAACGATCTTGCATTTATTGCCCAGGTTACAATTAGCAACATGCCTGGCTGGGTGTTTACGGGATTTTCGAGCAGCTACGCACCCTTTATTCAAATGGTGATTCAGACTGGTTTCCTCATTCCCTTTATACGACGCATGAATGCAATACAGTATGAATTTACAACAGGCACAGCGGTAAGTATTGCAAAACAGAAAAGAGAGCTGACGATTCGCTTCCATTATTTTCTTTATTCATTGCTTAATTGTTCTAACGGTTTCACTTCATTAGACAACAACTTGAAGCGGACAGTCCAAAAAAATGCATCTTACACTTTTAGCGTAATTACAAAGTAAGTCAGACCCTAATATAACGAACCGTAATTCGACAATATCCCGTATGTGACTAGTTGCTTTCATATCGCGATCTTCGTCGCCTTAAAAAAGGATCTGCATGTTCTCGATTTAAAGAAATCCCTGTAAGTCACACAGCGTCAATTCACCAAATTTTTGGCTATTCGGCAGAGGTATAACTCGCCTGAAGTCGTCCTTTTTTTTTAAATCAGTACTCGCAGGAGATTATTGCAGGGAGGGCATAAATATCAACGCAAAAGACGTACCATAATATCAGTCATAGAATGCGGAATTGTAAATAAACTGTACATGAATATCCACACAATATGCACATCATGATAACTAATCATGAAAAACTAGTCGATACAATAATTACAATCGTAGTATGCCTAAGAGTGCAATCATGTTAGTGAAACACAATATCTCAATACAGCTTACAACATAAAAAGAAAAAAAGTATACAAAAAGTACACCATCTCCCCGAAGGCGACCAAGGAGTGATGCGGAGCATCGCTGGGAGTTTCAACGGTGCATTTAACGGCGGTGTTTACAGGTTTGCAGTGTTTTCGCTGTTACCTTTGCGGTGAGCCTTGCGGTGAACCTTGCGGGTTATTACGTTGTTAACTTCGTTCGTTACCACGCATCGCGTGACCGTTGTCAGAGTGTGGGTTGATGCGGATGCGTACTTGCGTCAACCCACTCGCTGACGGAACTGTTGCTTCCATCACACAACACCACCACATCGGAGAAGGAGGAGATACTACTGAAGCGAAGCGCGCGCGCGCTCTCTACCCGCTTTATTTATTGCAGCAGCTGTTGTAGAGAGGGAAGAGAGAGGAGAGTCGCGCATGCGTAGTGTGAGTGCGGACGGACGCCGCGCGCGCGCGCTCTCTACCCGCTTTATTTATTGCAGCAGCTGTTGGAGAGAGGGAAGGGGGAGGAGAGTCGCGCATGCGTAGTGTGAGTGCGGACGCCAGACGCGTGACATACCCGCGAGCAAGAGATGCTCCGCATCTAAAAAACCAACAGTTTTCACAGAAAATTATCATCATGTACAGGTGCGAGCGAAAGTATAAGGACCCCGCGAGCGCGTGCCAAACTTGCTTTCAGCTCCACCTAGCGGAACGCCGCCTAACGGCCACCGGAGAGCTCCGTCGGAAATTAATCTACTCGCTACTCGCTAGCATGTAAATTTTTCAATGCCGTGCACCGCATTGTTAGTTTGCTGTTTCCATGCACAGCGCTCATCGCGGTAAGAACAGCATATATCTGCTTTGATAGCGGTATCACAGCCGTCTCGGCCTGCATCGACCGGTGTGCCGATGAAGCGATATCAGTTTCGCGAAGCGCTATCGTTATATAAACCCGTAGATTCGGATACCGAAGAGCGCTTAGCGTTAGAAAGAGAATAGTGAAAAATACTTGTTCACAGTGGGAAAAACAGACAGGCCCAAGATTTAGGAGGGATGCTTCTTCAAGGTAGCGCTGCTGTCGATCGCATCTGACGTTACGGAAGTGTAGCGAAGAGCCTATGAGCCACGCAATACCGTGGTCCGTATACTTTTGCTCGCGCCTGTACATTCACTATTGCGCTATTCGTGCTAGAAGTATCAGCAAAAAGAACGTAGCATGAAATCTCGACACACAAATTAATTCATACCGCATTCATTATAGAGGCGGCGCTCATGGCTGAAAAAGAAAATAAAATTATGATCGCAACAATTGCCGACGACCACACGATTACGGCTTATCATCTGACGCTATGAGTGTGGTAACTCGCTCGCTTACTGATGTAGTGAAAGCGCCATTGGAGTGGCTGCTGCTTGTTCGAACCGCCGATAACTCAAACTGACCGCTTCGAGTTCGCTACCGCCTCGGTACCTTGAGCGGTGCAGGTTGAAGTGCGTCCGTCTGTTTCATCATTTCCCGATATTTTTGGACTTCGTGCGCTTTTTAAATGCGGCTTATTACCTTATTGAATGCGGGTATGAGTCAAAAGTTAGTTAGATATGGTTAATGGGGTCGTATTTAATTCATTTGTGAATCTGATGACCTTCGGAGTTCTACGTCCCAAAGGAAAGACATGGTTGAGAGACGCCGTAGTGGGAGTCTCCGAAAATTTAGACCACATAGGCTTCTTTTAGGTGCACTGACATCGCACAGTACACATTGCTCATCATTTCGCATTTGGAGTGCATGATGTGACGATCTATCAGTCAATGTAGACATACAATTCGTATACTGCTGCATTATGCTACACTTAGTTTTTTGTCTACAGGAATCCGTCTTACTGAAAAGTTGGTTTCATGCTATTCACTTGAGATGCAGCCATTTGTGATCTATGAGGCTCCTATTTTAAAGTCGGCGATGTTAGCCGTTTTGCATTTAGGGTCAAGCAATTGGCGCTTTCTTTTTTTAGGAACACCAAGGTGTAATGGGATTGTCCGACGCCGAATTCTTCTGGGGCCACTTCTTAACGTGTCTCATCATAGGCACCGTGGAAAGTGTGATCAGCGTTATACTGATGACCACGGTTGAATACAAGGGAACAACTTACGCCCACGGAATAGATGCCAGCCTGTTGACAGTGTCATTCATCATCTTCCAGATTGGTCTGTGTCTGATGATCATACTTCTCACTTGGGTGTTCCCTAAAGGTGAGTGCTCATGGGATCTTAGAGGGAAACAAAAGGGAAACCACTCTTTTCTGTTAGAATACCCTACCCTGAAATTGCAGCTCGGTGCAGTTCAGTCATTTCACTTTCGTGTTATTCGCGACTCCATCTAAATGCTCGCCACCTACCGGACGCTCCTGGAACCAGCCGATCCAAGGTCGACCTCGAAACGCGGCATTGTATCGCATTACCGCGCGCTGTAAAACCGCTCTGTGGTTCCTTAATCGACGCCATGCCGCCACGAAGCATCCCGAAAAAGAAAGAATCCTCAATAAAAGACTTTTGTTGTGCGCCTCAGTGCGTGTCATCGCGATGCAAAGAGAGCAACATGTCGTCAACGTCGTTTCATCGGTTCCCCAAAGAAGCAGACGACGCTTCGCGCAGAGCAACATGGATTAGGAACTTGCGCATCGGCAAGAAGGTGACGGGAACTATGCTAGTTGGGTACAGACACTTCACTCGCGACGATTTCTACGGGCCTCTGGCATTTTCGATGGAGGCGAAAATGCCAGAGGCCCGTGTACTGTGCGTTGTCAGTGCACGTTAAAGAACCCCAGGTGGTCTAAATTTCCGGAGCCCTCCACTACGGCCTTTCTCTCTATCTCTTTCACTCCCTTTCCCCCACCCCCACGGACGCTTAGCCGTGCTCCCTACATGGGCTGCAGAAATTAGCGTCCTTTCCGAACCACAATCAATCAATCAATCAATCAATCAATCCCCCGTGTGTACACATGTTGTATGTGCGCGCGTTTATTATCATGCACGCTTTTCGAAGAGCCGGAGCGTGGTTTAGTTTAGGCAAGCGCGTGAACAAAATAGCGATATCGTTTATACGTGTATATCTGGTAACGTTTTCTGAGTGTGCCTATGCTCAACTTGAACCGCGGTAATATTATTACTGACCTATGTACTTTTGTCCGCATGCGCTGTAGTAAGTACATATAAAGCGAGCGCTTGCCTTCGTCCGCCGTCTTCGTCCCATGCGCGCGCTGCGCCTCTTAATTTGTTTGGTGGTTATTGAGGTAATGTGTGATCGTTTAACGTAGCGCGTTTGCATTTCGAGTTCATCTGGTGACAATTCAGGATTTATTGCGCTCGTTCCAACGTCTGAGCCCTCGACCTGTTCACCGCGCCTCTAAGTTTGTCTTCCGGCACCGCGCATAGAACTGCACTCTCTTAACACGTTTATAAGTGACGCATTTGTACTCGATGGAGCAACGCCGCGCACAAGTGCTTGCATCTTTCGGAGAGGCGTGCTACGCATGAACACGTACCTGCCTTCTTCAACTTCAGGCTCGCTGGAAAGGCTCTTTATCCTTAAGAAAATCTGATGCGGATCTGCGAACAAGTGCGACGTTTGAACGCACAGCGCAATTATTTCCTCTGTTTCGCCGCTCAAATCTTTTAGACCAATTAATATCAGATGTTCGGCAGAAAGAACTCTCGCATTCGACGAAGCATCGTGATTCGAACCCGCAATTAAGAAACTTTAGCACAGCGCTAAGCGGAAGCGCGCCCGTGACCCTGGATATAGAAGCCATCTTTGTTTTTCTCAGAAATGTTGTCAGATGAACCACTTTTTCTGGATTTGCGAATACCGATTCCGTCAGTGCTCGAGAATGTCTGAAACGTCAATATTTGCACCACCTCTCTGATCATAGAGAAATCAGGCAAATGTCCGTCAGAGCTTTTCCCTCATGCACGATGTAATGCGAACTTGACGCAGTGATGTAGTCGAGCCGGCGGTATGCAGCGGGGTCGGCAAAGAAATCATAAAAGCAAAATCTCGGGAGGCACAGACAGGCCGCTCGAATTTCCGTTTCGAGCACTCGCGTACAGCTCCACTAAAGTGGAACCTAGGAAGGTGTGGAAGCATGCGGCGATACGCCAGTGTTTCCCACAGGAAACGTCAGTCGCTGCTAAAGGCCTTGCTTTACCGTGGCCACGACGACGACGACGTTAGACGCCAACAGCCAGGGCGCATTGGCAGAAATTCGTTAGAATCTCTTCTCACACGACAACTCTACACATACACTGTCTGGGCGCACTGTCTGCAAGATCGGCCGAGAGATGCACACACACTGTCTGACTGTACTCTCTCCTCCAGGATGGGCACACACTATTTTCGCAACTGAATTTTAAAGTCCTTGTGCTAATAATGCAATTAAATCCTGATAACTCGTTTATTTCAAATTGGTTTAGATCATGTTAGTTGATGTTTTTCATTCATCGTGCGGTTTTTATACAATTAAGCACTTAGTTTATGATGACTGTATGACAACTTGCTTTACCGTGACAACAGCAGTGATACACCGAAAAGCCCAGCCCCTGAGGTGCTCCGCACTTAAAAGGCTGTTACCGTGGCTGCGAGTGCCTAGATGGCATTCCTAACCCGGCGAGAAGGGCCATAGCTGGAGTGTCCGCTAGTCGAGAGTTAATTAATAAAGTATTACTTGGAGTCATGCTAAACCATGGTTGCGGATCGTCAAGACAGTAGTGCGCGACACAACTAGGTTGCGTCCCCTAACGTAATATAACTGACATGCCGGTGCAAGCCTACGCTCCTAACTGATAAACGTGTACACTTGCGGGCCGCATGGAGTGCGCTTGTTTTTTATTTACCTTTCTTAAATCAAGCTTTGACGTGATTGTTGCTGTGTGAACGTTTGTCAATCTGCCCGTTACTATTTTTCGTCACCCTTTTATACGAAAACATAGGAATTAATACACGTTAATGCACAATATCTGGTGCTTACGTATAAGTAACATAAATATCCTTTGCTTGTACGCAGGTTGGGTTGGACTTATCCTTGGCCTTATACTCGTTATATACGTTCCTGACTGGCTCTCACATTCTGCGACCGCGCGAGGCCTGCCGGCTTATTTCTTATTAACGAAGCTGGACAAGCTCCTGGCGTGTGTAATACCACAAAGCGCTTTCTACTGTGTCATCCGGATTATGCTCATCGCTAGGGATTATGAAGGTTTGCATTTTCTTTGTTGTATTCCCACGATGGCTTTCTAACGCGACTTCATAAGTGTTCGGGATACTGTTTAGAAATTGTCTGAGCAGAGAGATATGGATAAAATCATATTTTGTTGCCCTGCGCCACTATTCATCGCAGCCACGTAATTCATAGAGCTACTGACATTTATCTAGAGCGAAGCGAGGAGTCACCGTCTTTGCAAGCTTCTTGAAGGCCTCGTGAAAAGAATATGGAAATGCCCGGTTGTAACTTTCACTGCTTCAACATGCATTGGAAAAGGCGATTACGAAATATTTCGGAGTAATTTTCAATGCACATTTAATAACGGCCGTTTGAAACACCAGCGTTCTTGCGCTCCCGAAACGACTATGCGACACTTCCCGCCGCCATGGTAATGTTCGGTGGCGTTGCACTAAGATGTTTTTCAGTGCAAATGTATAGAGAACTCACGTTTGCTCTAAATGAATCGACTTACTTGAAAGCTAGAAGTAAAGAAAATACTTAGAAACCATGCGGTGCCGCCACTCGGAAGCAAAGCTGCAGCACGGTTTGTTTTCCCGTGGCCTACGAGGGCGCTCCAATCACGGACGTGTGATGGCTACTAATATGACGTAAACAGCAGAGTTGAGGGGACCGCGCGCAGTGAAACTGAAACGGCATTTTCGTCGCACTTAAATCAACCCACACGGTGCAACGGAACAATGCATAATGTTGATTGGGGGGGTCAGGATCCCGAATACGCACTTAGTACAAAATGTTCAGAAAACGTTTCACGACCCATTCATTTAAGGGGCGCTCTGCCGAGACGGGAATTAAGGCTTGTGTTGGCTGGCGTCGAGCGAAGGTTGGGCTCATACGTTGATACACGACTCAGACGTTCTGCACGACCCTACATTTGATGACCCATCCGGCAGTAACATCCGCCAACGGTATAAACAATTAAGGCATAGAGCCTCTTCAGACTGTTGCTCTTGGTAGTCAGTGACTCAGGAGGAAAAGTCTAGAGCCGAAGCGGAAGCTTGTAGATGGACTGGTCTGCAGTGGCGAGGAGAAACAGTTCATACTATTAAACATAGCTGTTCCTAGACTGCCCGTCTGCGCAAGCTGGAGGTCAGTGGTTCTACCGAATGTAACGTTACGTCAATGTTTCAGTAGACTGCTCGTCCGAGTAACGATTTCCTTAGCGTGATATTGTCCAGGTGTAATTCCAAGGCACTTCCAGTGAATCAAATTGAATGCTTCCCTTCTTTCTGATATACGCCTACCGTGACTGCTGTCCACTTCTCCGGGACATCATCATTTTCTTCTGTGAAGGGCCCATCGGTTAGGGAACACCCCAGTGTTCTTCATCGAAGTTTCTCAAGGGGCTAAAAGTGACTTCGGTGCTGGCACGATTGCCCCTTTCTACCGGCAGTGCTGAAAACATTCATATTCAATCACCTGGTCTTGCTTACTTGTCACGTTCATTACAATTTTGTTCACTGTTGATTCGCCGAAAAAAGAACCTTTCCTGCAATAGTCTACGACCCTTTTTGTGTGGTGGAGCAAACAGTGCTTATCGATTTATTTCTCGAGCCCTTAGGCATAACTTCTCCATGGTGCGTTCATTTACTTATTCACGTTTATTATTTAGTGTTTTAATATCTTCTTATCGCTTGTACACTTCGTTATCTTTGGTTTTTGAAATTTAATCTGCAAGTTTACTTTTTCCAGTTATGCCTGCTTGCAAGTATCGTTGTTTTTCTTGGTTATTGTAATAAGTGTTCGCCGTTGCCAAAGACGTATAACACACCTTTATAAAATACGGTCGAAAGCCACCTTGGAACATATCATCCTCTATAAAAATACTCTGAAAGAAGCATTCTTTTCTGCTTAACAATAATTGCATTGTTTAGTCGTTAACTACCGAAACCGGTAGCTTTTACGGAGGAAGCCATCGCAGAGAGTAGGAAGCAATCGAAAAGGCCGTACGGAATTAAAAAGTGGACACAACTCCAGTGTCTATTGGGGGATTGGGAAGATTCCAGTATTTTTTTCGAAAATCGGATCAAATGCGCCTGATTCAACCACATCTGCGTATGGAAACACCGTTATTTTGAACAGGATTACATTTAGAATATTGTACGTATATTTGTAAATGGTCGTTTGATTTCTGGGGTTTAACGTCCTAAAACCAGCTCTGATTATGAGAGACGCCGTAGTGGAGGTCTCCGGAAATTTTGACCACCTTGGGTTCTTTAACGTGTGCTGACATCGCACAGCACACGGGCCTCAACCATTCGCCGCCGATTTGTAAATGGTAGGTACACCGAAAGAACCCCTAATTCGGTAGAAAAGGTGAGCAAGCTTCATCGAAGCTGGTTTATGACAGGCATAAAAGCCGACAGCGTATGTATTGCAGGAGGCCAGTGCGCTCGCATAGCGTGAATTTACCGGCATTACAACGATCGCTTGGCGTTGCAGGTGGGGCCACGTGGTCTCTTCTGACCAGGAGGGTGCTGGGCAAGGATTCCATCACAATTTTGGAAATCTGGGGATGTATGCTTTTAAGCGATGCTGTCATGGCATTCCTGGCCTGGTACCTTTCGAAAGTTCTTCCCTGGAGCACCAATAACCGACAGAGCCCGTTTTTCTGCCTTCAGGTACAGGCAACAGTTCGTTGTGGCATGCGCTGCCGAAACAAAATGTTAACAGCTTTTCTTTCGCTAGTTGTGATGTTTGGGTCAGTTTATTGTAACGGACAACTGTGTTGACTTATAATTGCTTTTTCACATTCGAGGAACTGTATCCACGGTGACGACTTGGAATTAAGCACTCTTTTATGTAACCAGGAACCACACCAGGCAAGGCTGCTGTCCTGGCTTAAACGGGAGCTCTGGTGTTTTTTACGATATTCTCCCATAGATGCTTTCCAATGGTACTGATAGTCCTGTAGCGGCCATGGTAGTTCGTTTGGCTCCAAAACGCACCAAAAATTTTCAATAATCGACTGAATTGAAACGGGTATACGCTTCGTGCAGCGTATGCGATGACGTCAGAGCCTTTCGGCCATCAGAAGTATGGAGCTGGTGCCAACAAAATGACAGGGGCGAGGTCACCCGATGATGCACTGAGGTAGACCAGCTTGTCTGAGCCTTACAGCAATGATTTGAGCGCTGAAGTATCGCTGTTTAGCTTTCGATGGCCCGCCTGCTCAGGTAGGCAGCGTTGAAGGCTAATGACATAAAAAATACAGGGTGGGCCATGCGGGAAACCACTCAATATCTTCAAAATTTATCTTCAGGAAAACTATATGACTGCCAATTTCCTGGCTATATATATATATATATATATATATATATATATATATTATTAAATTATCGAGAAGAATGTATACCGAAAATATTGTTGAGAGCAGTGGACACTAAGAAATCGACGGAGTGCTCTCTAAATATCGCAGTACATTGAACTGCCACGAGTTCTCCCGTTTTGTTTATGGTTTAAACTAACATATTTGTTTTTAATTTCGGAGCAATTAGGAGCCACAGTTGATGGCGTCTACTCGTTTGCACGGCGCCTCGAAAAAAACAGCACTTAAAAGTTGGTGAGAACGTCCTAATATCCCACCAAGAATGGTGAAAAAGGTTTATGAATAAATGGAGTATGATTAACAATCAATTAGTTTAAGCCGATAGATTATTATTCAAAAACTCTATCGTAGTTTTTTTCGTCTCTCTAGGTTCATTATTATAAAAGAAAACGAAGGTTAAAATTTCATTTTCGAATTACACAGCCAAGCCTGGGCACCCGGATGTAAGCGCGACGCCAAGGACTTCAAGTTCGTATTTGGCCACTCCTTCGTATTTTGGCCACAATGGCTGAATGAAATGGGAGGAAACTGGCTACACAAAGTCTCTGGCCCCCTGACAACACAATGTGATTTATATCTTGCGAAAAAAAATTTTTTTGTTCGTCATAGTAGGCGACTTCAACATCTATATTGTCACATTCAGTTGGTGCGGGAACGTGAATGAGCCATAGTAGGCGCCTTCAAATTTACGACGTCGTGTGGTGCGGGAAATTGAAGGTTGTGTCGCAA
The DNA here is from genome assembly GCA_013339685.2 of Hyalomma asiaticum. Classification (NCBI taxonomy): domain Eukaryota; kingdom Metazoa; phylum Arthropoda; class Arachnida; order Ixodida; family Ixodidae; genus Hyalomma; species Hyalomma asiaticum. The sequence goes on from CM023488.1 coordinate 65,399,847, forward strand.
CCGGTATTTACTTTTGTCTGTGTTTCTTCGCTAACTAGGCGTTCTTTTACGACAAGGGTAGCCGCTGTTGCTATTGTGAAATAGGTAATTTTTAATAGGCAACGAAATCGTTTCGCTCTTTAGTATCATTTTAAGAATGATTCAAATGAATCAAATATGTACAGCAAAATAAAACACGCATATTAAGGGTAGTTACTCGCGCAATGATATCAACTTAAACGAAATTAATTTTCAGCCATCGTAGATAAACTCAAGATAAACGCAAGGGGAACAAGGGCCAATCACTGCGCCGCAACAACAGAAGCAAACTTATATTCGCCGATCAGTTCCCGTAACACCGATCAATAAAATCTACAAGTGTGCTAAGTGAGTCAGTTCACATTTGTTAGATTGAGATTTTTTTTTAGATTCAGATTCAGAATTTTTAGGATAAATCAGATCACTGTAGTACCATAAAATGTACACAATAAGGATTAAGGGTTGATAATCGCATACTGAGGTCGAATTAGGCGAAAATAGTTGAAGAACGCCGAAGATAAACGCAACATAAACACATGGTAAAACAGAGTCGAATAAATTCCCCGCTGTTGATACAGGTTTCAGTGCAGTGAAACTGACCTAGGTTTTTTGCGATGACTCGCCACATGTTGCGCGTCGACATGCGTCAAGCTTTCCAAACATTTTCGACTGTTTCACTAACTTTGCATTAGTGATGCGTATAGGTGACTACATTCCAAATCTTAAGCGAGAATCAGTGACAACGTTCGAATGCTCTAAGACGCATGTGCAAAGGCGGCGCGTTACGAAGCTAATCAGTTTTATGATAAAGGACCCTTTTTCTCGCGCTCTTGCTCTACAGTGAGAGCCATATTTTCCTTACTGGGCACAGGTCCGCCAAATTAAAAGTTCTATCTTAAGGGGTTTGGATTCTGCGCCTTTCATCGCTACAACCACGTGATAACATACACCATACACGTCCGTATATCAAACGTTCCCAACAAAGTACATGATTACATCGGCACGAATAAACGAAACGATCTTACGATATCTAGCACGTCACACACACACACACTCTACACACGTCACTACAGATCAGCACCTATCGGTGTTATCTTTGTAGCTCACGGTTAGTACCAGCGCTTTGTGATCCGAGAAATGTACGGTGAGCGGATCCGGCAAGACGGCGCGGACCGTACAGTTCCTACTGAACGCCAAGTCTATGAAGATCGTGGTCGGAAACTCCTACCGCGATGGATCCAACCTGCGATGGATCCATACTGCGAAAGACTTCACCGACCGCGGAGCCGAGCGAGAAGAGAGCGAGCGGCAGCCGGCGGACGTTTATATACGGACTGACGCGCCGGCGCCACACACACAGCTGCACAGCGACGCCAGCTGCACAGCGCGCCGTGACGTCACGCCGCGGAGAGCGGTGCGCCCGCGCAAACCGCGGTGAGGAGCGCAGCGCGCGCAGTCACGTGGGGTGTGACGTCGCTGCGCCGTTGCTACAGACGCTCCTCTCCGCTCCTCGCGCCGTTGCTATGGGACGGCGGATTCAGGGTCGCTTATAAAGTGCATTCGCACTTAAAACGCCAACGTCTTTTTTTAGGGGCGAAGCTCCTTAAGGCGTGGGTCGTGCGTCCCCGATGTATGTAGTAGTAGTAGGTAGCCACCGGCGCGTGCCTGCCGGGAGGCACGCACGCGCCGAGGGCGAGCGCGTGGCTCCCGGCACGCGCTCGCCCGCGAGAGACAACGTTGGCGCAGGCAGCCTCTCCTAGCGAGTTTCTTGATTGAGAAATACCGACTGCTCGCGTTGGAGAAGCGTTCACCGGCAACCCATATTATATATATATATATATATATATATATATATATATATATATATATATATATATATAGGCACTGCATCTTGACTTGCAATGAAGTGCCGGTGGGAGATTTCACTTGTGCATTGTGCATAGTTGAACCGTGAGGATTCGTAGCATGCGCGAGATGTTATAAAACTAGATGGCGGTACTTGTAGTTGATGATGAAAGATGCGAGATGTTATAATAGTTTGATGACATTTACTCAAGTGTTTCACATTTAATTGTGGGGCGAATTCCACGGAAGAGTTTCACGGTTCACCGATGATTCCTTCCGGAGCTTCGCCCCACTCATCATCATTCACCCCGTGAATATGCTGTGATTTTTTTGCCTGGAGTTGTACTTAAAATGCGAATGCTCAAGCCTTCCTGATGAAGCTTCGAATATGCTAGTAATTGTTATATTTGAGCACACATACTTTACAAAAAATGTAGGTAGCCTTTTTTTAAGAAAATACTATACAAATATATACTGATTTCACTGAGATGGTGTTGCAGCTTTTTGGGGTTATATAGGTTCGACGGAAAAAAATTTAATGAGCATCTCTGAATCGCAAAATGTAATAAAGACATTTCTTTTGGGTTGATGTTGTAGGAAAATGCTAATTTTTCCCAATGTGGGAATATAGTATGCACTGGGTTCCATCGTCATTAACCGCACTCATGTACGAATGTCTACTTCAAGGAAATGCTTTCAAATGATGTCAACTATATAGTATAATTGTCCCTTATCGATTGTGTTAACTATGCTCAGTTTAACTGAACTTCAATGTAATGTAATGCTGTCTTCCCTCGTGGTAGCAGAACTGAAGGAAACACAACGAACGACCAAATAAGAGTTTATGTAAATATGTAATGTGAGAAAAGCGTGGGCCGAATGTTTCATACACATACTTCTTGGCCCTCCTTGTTGAAGTGGATAAGGAATTGAATAATAGGATGGCCTACGGAGTCGTGCATTTTGGATCTATGGTCGCAGCCTTCTTACTGGAATCCCGAAGGCAGTGCTACCACGACCGGAATGAAGAACATCGTCCAGGATCCTTCCAGATTTGAGGACCTTCCACCGGACACCAAGGCTATCATCACTGTCGAGAGTCTCACCAAAGTGAGAAAAGCACGATTATATGCTAGTGTGCGCACGAGCCTTCAGTGGCAGACTACCCACGTTATCAGGAAACACATGGTCCTGTAATACGCATGTCACTCCTTGTGCACACAAACTGCTCATTCAAATACTTAAGTTGCCTAGTTCAGTCATAAACATGTTCCCTCGATATGCGTGGAGTGAAATCGTGTTTTTGTGAACCCGCCATTCGCGCTTTTTTTTTGGTATAATACATTTTTCTACGGGCAGCATCCCACGCGTGCATGTATTTGGGTAGCCTTTTTACGATTCGCGGATACGTTTTCGTTTCCAGCAAGGACTCACTATGGGCTGCAGTGCTATGCAGCTCGACAACAGGCAACCGGGCCTATGGGTACCGAACTTGAGTGGCAAGTGTGGGAATGTCACGAACCGAATCAACATCGCCTACTTCTAAATTGCATGTATATCTAAATTATCCCAATTTAATGTCTTAATGACTATCCATGCCAGCTTGAGCCACGAAGCTCAAAGGTAATATAAAAGCTGGTACAAAAGTGGACGAACGTGCCCGAAAAATTTGTTTAGCTGGCCAATAAAGAATAACGTACCTTTGATGTATGTTGAACATCCTCGTACTCCTGCTTTTCACTTATTGCGCCTGATTTATCCACGCGTGAAAACAAAAATTGCGCTCTGAGCATGGCTTGAGCTTTGTACGATACACATATACACCACTGTATTTAAAGTACAGAATTCAAAAAAGTCATAAGAGATTTACTGGCTTCTTTATAACAGGTCTTTGGTTACAAGCCTGCATTGAGCAGTGTGGATTTAAAAGTGTACGAGTCCAGGATTACAGTGCTTCTCGGACATAATGGCGCTGGGAAAACGACACTGATGAGCATTTTGACAGGTAAGAAAGCATGTTAGCACAAATACCTGCGAGAACATGATACCTTAGGTGGGCAGGTAACATGAACAGCGCATTTCCCCCAGGTAATACAAATAGTTGAACCGGAGTTACGGAGATTTGGAGGTTAGCATTACAACGTTTTTTTTAAACGAAAGTGTTTTATGCCGGGGTCCACCACGACCCCATATGTCACTACCGAAGGGATATGACGTGGTAAAGTAAACATGTAAGAACTAAAAAAAAAAAGATGGCAGATCCCACGTGCAGTTCGAATCAAGGAAATGCGAAGCACGCCTCAGGAACGTAGAAGGGATCTGCATTGTTGTCTCGGTATACCGATTTTGGTACATATGAAGTTAACGAAACGGCCAGGAGAGCACCAAGACCGTGGCATGTAAACCATGCCGCCCATGGTATTCTTCTCATGGTTTTGATGTTATGACCTGTCAATCATGTTCCTCATGCAGTCATGTTATGGCATACCATTTTTCGTACACAACCCATCAACGAAACGGCCAGGAGAGCACAAAGCCGTACGCGGCTAGATAGATAGATACGCGAAGAGTATAGCCGAAGTTCGCCGAGAAATGCCTCGCATTTAAAACACTCAGAAAAACTTCTCTTGATGCGCGGGGAATCGAACTTAACCCCAGCGCCACGACGAAAAAGGTGCCCGGTGCGCTACCACTGCGCAGACGTTGCACACGCTCGAGGCCTCGAGGCCCTACGAACCCAGGTTATGCCCTTTCATATCGCTTGTTTCCCTCTACCTGGACACACGCGCGCGGCTTTCTTTGCAACGTGCCTGGAATGGTGCTGCCATCGAGGAGAGGCGAAGTGACATACGCCGCGCCCATGCGACTTCGCCTCTCCAGAATCACGCACCGTTCCTGTCATGTTCCGAAGTGCACCTCGAAGCGGGCGCGCGGAGCCGCGTCGTCTGTCCCCTTTCGTCGTGGATGGCGTTTCGCCGCGGCTGCTACCTGCTGTGCGAGCGCGATGGCAAGAATATAACTGCTGCGTTAAGCGCTCAAAGCCCGTAACGACGTTGGCGGGCCAATATGGCGCAAGTAAACATGACCGATGTCTTTGTCGCGTGGCCTTTATGTAAGCATCCACTGTGTCCAGTTATTACGTAAACTCCTTCAGTTACCATAACTAAAAGAAGTTGGTCATGCATGTTATGGAGGCGATGCGTGAACGTGGTTTCATCCACGTCGAAGCGTGTCGTACCAGCGGAACACCGATAGAAGTGGGCGAGGTCACCCCGATGTACAATAAACATTAAACTGTTTATGTGAAGACACATTCCACTTTTATTGCCGTAGCAATTATAAGGACAGTCTCGGCTGGTTTTTACCCGTCCCCGTCGCCGCCGCCGTCATACACCGTATATTTTTAAGAATGTATATATATATATATATATATATATATATATATATATATATATATATATATTTAAGAGTCCCAAAGAAAGGTAATTCAGATAAATGCTTCCGAAGCGCGGAATCGAACAAGGAAGCTCTCGCTCCGCAGCCCGTTGCGCTAACCACTACGCCACAAAGAGCAGATCGTTCAGGGAGCTAACGGCGAGCCCTATATATACACGCCCTTTACCGCAGGCAGGACTCGGAGACGGCAGGCGCTTATAAGCGTTTTTTCATTACCAGCGAGATGGCGCGAGGTGCGCAACGGGCGCACTGAAATGTCGTCGGCCAGCTCGCTCGCTTCCAATATTTGCGCAGGACCTTGCCCTTCCGCTATCTGCGCGCGCGGTTGTCTCGCGGTGAGAGGAAGAGCGATGCTTCGAGCTTTCACCGTGATGTCCGCACTGATGTTACGGGAGCGTACGAAAGTCACTCGAGCTCAAGGGAAGCCTCTAAACGAACAAACAGAAGATGAGCGCGAACTATCAATTGTCACAGCTCGACACTTGAAGCACGCTAGTTTCCTTCGCTGCTTCGGACGCCTTTGCAAGAGGAGCGCTGTTCAGACTGAGAGTATCCATTGTGACAGCTTATACGCGCTCGTTCGGTGTATATCTGTGCGTTCGTTTCATGCGTGCTTCACCCGATAGTTCGCGCTCATCTTCTGTTTGTTCATTTAGCCGCCTACCCTTGCTTTTCATGTGTAGCTTTGTGACACACAACGTATAAAGCCCATCGTACCAGCACGCGCTGCCCACGGAAGGCGCTCACTTAGCAAGTGCATGTTTGCTAGAAGTAACACTGCTCCTGAAGCTGCGAGCCTTACTTCGTATAGCATTACAGTTTCTTGGAGATCAAAAGGACAGAAAGTTGAGCGAGTTGGTAACAGTCCATAATCAAAAGAAGAGGCGTGCAAGACACGGACACAAGAAGAGCAGTGAACACCACGAACGCCGACTAACAACTACCAACTAGTGTTAGTCGGCGTTCGTGGTGTTCACTGCTCTTCTTGTGTCCGTGTCCTGCACGCCTCTTCTTTTGATTATGGACAGTTTCTTGCTATCGCATTCATTGCTTCGCCCTTGCGGCGAAACTGTGACATTTCTTATTATACCGATTCCTCTGATGGAGGAATCAGCCACATTTATTTTACTTCTCCTGTTCGTCCATACAAAATGCTTGTCAGAGCCACCGCTTACGACGGCCGTAGATTGGAGCACTCCGCCCTTGAGTACAGGCTTATAAAGAGCTGTGTTATACGTATGGCTGTTCATTTCCGGGTAAACCCCAAGTTTAGCATATTTTAACGATACCGAAGTGCCAGAGCAAAATTTTGCGAAACCCGATTCCTGCCCAAGGCGCAGTACCACAAAACCCGATTTATTATGATTTACTGAGCATACTGTACACCCATGCCATGTCATCCACCTCGGGATAACCAAATTACGTCTTGTTGGCTCTAGGAAACGCATTGATCTACAGTTCACTTTCAAAGCTGCGTACAATCATTAAGAAGCTTGAAGTTTATTTTCACATAGATATAGGTACAAAACATAAACAGCAAGGACGGTGGGATAAAAGCTGTGTATAGGCAGCTTGGCTAGTCCCACCTCCCCGTATAATAACCGCAGCACAACGGCAAGAAGTTCCACTTGTTGCAATATCAAAATGCAACTACACAAAACAAACTGAAAAAATTCAGCAAATAAACACAAATGTAAAGAAACACAACAGCATAGTTAACATTCATAATATCACTTGAAGTAATACGACTTTAGAAACATAACGCATGTTTTCATCGCATTGTTTGTATTTATTTAGTGTTGAGGGAAGACAGTAAGAGAGCGTTTCAAGACCATAGTTTGTCGTGGTCGCGGGATAGCCCAATGTTGGGTGTTTTGGTTTAAGCGAGATGATTGGCTGGTTAACAAGTTCGCGATGCTCCTCATATGAATAGTATCCTTAGGCGTTTTACGTTTAAAAGAACACATAAGGTGGTCAACTCATATTGGTGGTCAACTCGGATCATGCGTATGTTCATTGCAGGGTACATCAGCAACAGCCCGTAATGCTTGCTTCTGCAATGTGATTAGACGACCTAATGATTTCTTTGTACTGTTTGACCAAACGAGGTGGCAAGAACGCAGATGGGAAGCAAATCGCGCATTATGTATCATGAGTTTTTGTTATATTGGTAACAGTCCCTGGCATCTGCGCAACATGCCTAATGCTTTCCAAAGCTTAGATATTAAGTAATCGGTAATGACGGTGCCAGTTCTTCAGTTCATGAAAAATAACACGGAGTGCTTTAGCTGACGTGGAGAGTTCTACTTTTATGCCATTTAGGGTAAGAAACTTAGTATGATCGCAAGGCGTGAATTGCGCTCTTAAAAGCACTGTCTTTGTCTTTTTCGTCTTAAGCAATTTAGCTGAAAGGATTTTTTAGAGACCAAATGTATATTTTCCTTACTACCCCATTTGCCAAATGTATAAGTTCATCATCCTTGGTTACTGAAAAGAAAGAACTGGTATATCCGCGTAAAAAATGTAGTTAATCAAATCGTCAAAATTCACAATATCATTTATCTAGATAACAAATAAACGTAGACCCAGTATGCTGCCCAGAGGCACACGCTGCCAAAAAGGTTGAAAGGAAGAGTGATGTTTATTTACTGATAGACATTCGTTTCTCTCTGTTATCTAAGTTCTGATTAAATCTACAGCAATTCCGCGTATGCCGTAAAAATTTAGCTAATAGATAGAGAGCTACACTGCTACAGTTTGACAGTTAAAATTTGTAAGTTTAGCCATAAAACTCGAATACCTGAATTCATCAAAAACTCCCGATTCCTCGCCCACTGTCGCCTACAAAATATCACCTTATTCATACCCCTATGGTTATAAAATAATGTAAAAGCCGAAAGCGAACAACCCTAGTCATACGTCATGATACGGTGTATAAATTAGCACAGAAGCACACTTAAGAGAACACTGTGCAAGAACGGGCAAGTGCTAGACAACATTTGTTTTATATGAAACTGTGAAGGGTACCGAGAGCGCAGTGACGGCATTAATGACACTGGAACGGATTCCTTGATTCAGCAATATTTTATAGTGCTGCCAAATCTCGACGCCAACGGTGTATTCCCGTTAACAATCGCCTATTTGGTGCTGTTTGTCGGCACTGCCCAGCAACTTGGAGCCATTTTAAAAGTGGAGTGCTATGGTATTTAAAATATTCGAACAACCTGAAATAAGCCCGCTCAACTCAACAAAGCAACAGCATCACTAACATTATCCGTCACGTTTTTTTCACCCAAATAACCCAAACTAAACGTGGCCTTACATTGTGCAACATCATACATACCGACACTAATGCCTCCCACCTCCTGAAAAAATTCGTTCCAGAGATACACCGCAGCAAAGGAACAAGAGAGTCAAGAATGTGTATTTTTATGTTAATATCTACAAAATACGTTTGTTATGCCTGATCACATTTTTCTTGAGGACGTGGGTTATATAGGTGCTCTTTTGCTACGAGGGAGAATAAACATATATCTCGCAAATGCATCAAACGCAGAAGACAGTATTGATGTGTACCGGCGCTCTGCTCTGGTATTCCTTGACCGTACCTTGACCGAGAAATGTTCGCTAACGCTATTCATAACACATCTTACCTGTTCACTTCAAAAATACTTCCACTGCGCCCCACAGGTATGCTGGCCCCTACAAGTGGCAATGCCACAGTCTGTGGTTTCGACGTTGCCATACAGCGTGGCCAAGTACGCCAAAGGGTCAGCTTCTGCCAACAGACCGACATCTTCTTCGACGACATGACTTGCCTAGAGAACCTGTTGTATTTTGGATCGGTACGCATCATGAGCATTTGGTCGAGTGTCGTACACTATTGCTCTGCAACCTTAACCGTGCTTTCTCTCTCGCCACATAAAAGTGTGAATGTGGTTAAAACTTAAGCGCTTTAATTAGTGGCAAGAACGAAGGAGGAGGAATAAAGTTCATTTGAAACTATTCCACCAACTTGCAAGGGGCCGAGACGAATAAATTATCTCAATTTGGGTAAACAGCTAATGGTAAAGTTTTACGATTATGAATGTGCACGTGCAATTAAACGATCGTAAGATAAGCAACAATTATAGCTAGAGTTGTAGGCGCCAAATCCACTATATAACAAGGAGGCGCGCCGCAACGAAGGGCTCCAAAAATTTCGAACCCCTAGTGTTCGCTACAGTGCACTGAAAAAGTTCAGTACACGGGCCCCCAGCGTTCGTACCGTCCATCGAAATTTTGATACCGCCGTGGCTGGGATCAGCAGTCGAGCATCGTAGCGACTGTACCACCGCGACGGACTCTGGTGAACTCTGATTCAGAGACGGCGTACGCAATTGTGTGCGGAACTTGGTTTAGGTATCTCAGTGGTAAAGCGGCCAGGAAAGTGGAAGAACTACTGATCTGAGAATGAATGAATCACTCGACGCATTCAATGGGTGTAGTCAGATTGATACAACGGGCGGCGTGTTCCAGGAAAACAGTTTTCTGAAGGCATTACCATACCTGACGAAGTGGGTCGACGTGGTTGTTTCCGGAGCGACGTCACAAATATAATTTTCGTTGACTTGTAATGAACGTAGGCAATAACAAACTGGATGCGCGTTAGAAGCCTGACTTCCGATTCATTTTAGGACAACAGAAAGGACGACTAATCTTAGAATGAATTTATACTTATATATTTACGCTCGAATCAAATAAATACTGTAGGAGGCATATTCCTAGATATAACACATTATTTCTTGCAATAGAACATAGAGTGAAACGGAAACTATGTGCGAAAGCTAAGCGTATTAATTGACAATCCATCGTAATTCGCACCTGGAGGGTAATAGCTCAAAACTGCCTGAGAGAGTGCAAGATTAAAAAATTGTGCTTGTTCTTGCAAATGTATCTGCTTTATGAAATGCCTAATGGAAGTAAACGCCGGAACGAAACCCACGGAGCTTAGATATTGCTTATAGGCAGCCATAAAATTGCCTAGATGCACAGAATTCCTGTCAAGGCATAGACATGATAGTAAAGAATGTGTGGCAGTTACTAAAGTATCGCAAAATATCTTTATAGGGAAATGTTCGCGAACGCTACTCAGAAGACATCTTACTTGGTCAGACACAAAGGAAACACCCCAAAGCGAGACATTATATAGTTAGGAACAACCAAAGACACCATAGTAAGCCCGCATCCTCAATACGCGATCAGACTCCTATAACAAAGCTGTGCATCTAAATAGGGCAGCTTGCTAGAGGCTGAAACAGCAATGTGGCGTGAAGAATCGTATGCTTTAGCCTGCAGTATTTCCTTTTTGTAAGGCCAATAATTTGCACGATTCAGCTAACGTTAAATATTTACTTCACCAAGATAGTGCAACAGAGACCGCCGATTTGACTTGTACTTGATTTTAGAAGAATCCCTACAAACCGTTAAAGCACGGCAAAAAAAAAAGATACAGAGATAAAGAGAAGCGGTCGGGGTTCCTGTCGTTTTGCATATTTTTGGCACTTGCATATCTATATCGTATAGCAACAAAAGCAGGCACGAGCCCGAGCTCCGATTTGGGGCAGCCGTTCGAGTACTCCCTTGCATTTCAAATTTTCGTTATCGGACATTAACTGTACTATGCTCTAGAAGGAAAGATCGGCCTGCTACACGGCTATGGCACTCGGCTGCTGATCCGAAGGTAGCAGGATTCAATGCCGGGCCTTACGGCTGGATTTCCATGAAGGCTGTATGTGGAGGCCCCCGTAATGTGCAATGTCAGTGCATGTACGCGATGTAACAATGTCAGTGCGATGTCAGTGCAGGAACCCCAGGTGGTCGAAATTTCCGAGGCCCTCCACTATACGGCGTCTCTCACAATCATATAGTGGGTCTGGGCCGTAAACCCCCAGAAATCAATCAATCAATCAATCAATCAATCAACGAACCAACCAATCAATCAACGAACCAACCAATCAATCAATCAATCAATCAATCAATAAACGGGCTGGCACATTTCAAACTTACAGGATTGAAGAGACATCTGAAAAGATTACCTGAGAGAAGGCAAGAACTTTAATATTTATCCTGTCTGTTAATGGGACAAAGAACTGATCCCTCGTAGGTTGCGGTGACAATCTTGTCTACGGGCGGGTTCCTGGGACCGATGGATTGCTCAGAGGTTGACTTCTAGGGCGGAGCTGCGTAACACTGTCCCCTGACGCGCGCGGGTGCTTTCACCAGTGGTAGCATTCCCATCCTTATTAATTATTCCCTAGTATTTTCATAGGATATGATCCATGGTAGCCCTCGATTCTTGAAGACCAACTCCAGCGATTTCTCGGTACTGAAAATGAAGTTTAACTATTTTAGCTGATTTTCATGGGCGCCACCCTGGTACTGTTAACGTGATTACCTTGTATGCTGCCCACCTGAGCAGGCGGGTAGTTAAGAGCAAAAGGGTGATACATCAGCGCTGAAATAGTCGTTGACAAGTTCAGCAAAGCTGAAAAAAAATCAATATATTGTCCGATGACATTGCCGCTTTCATTTTTCTGTGGTACTGGCTCCATATTTCTAATGGCGGGGACGTCTTGATGTCATTGCACGCGCTGAACGGATGAGTTTCTAAAGAAACTGAAGCATCCTACCCGCTGCAGGACTATTCGTGCCGTTGAGAAGCAGCGAAATAAGAATATGGCTAGAAAAACCTCCTTTCAAGCTATCTGTCTTATAAATGTCCGGGTGTATTAAATGAAAGTCGCATAGTTCTTGTATGGTTTGCTTTGTACCTTCTGCCATAGAACAGCCATTATTTGACATTTAAGTATTTTTTTTTTGCTGCAGCTCAAAGGCGCAAGGCAAACAAGGCTACATGAATCCGCCGTGGAGACCATGCGTGTGGTCGGCTTGGAAGACAAGGTTAACAGCATGCCCAATCAGCTTTCGGGTGGCATGAAGAGACGGCTCAGCATAGCCATGACCCTCGTCTCAGAGCCTGATGTATGTGCTCATGTGAAAAATAGAACATTTACGATGTTGGCGGTGGTATATTCTTTGGGAATTGGAACTGCGGTCACCCTTACTATTCTTGAAAGCCTGCTGGTACTATCCTGGTGGACGACATCATACGCCTCTCATTCACCATATATTTTATTTGGAATCCATACTGTACCGACACCATCGATTTGCAGACGACAACTTTTCAGCTCAGGTGCAATTAATTCACCGTAATGGCCATGTTTCATTTCTTTATACCCAAGTTTTCACAGATATATGGCATTCTAACACGTTTTTCGTAGCAGATAGAATGTGCGTATTATACTCTTCTTGACTCTACGATCCCTACAAGTAAATCACCCTTTATAAACAATTAATATTTTTCAAGTGATTATTCAAATATTACCTCTAAACCTATCCCATTCCTATTCCTTCGTCTCACGTCATTGTTTGTTCTACTTTCATTATGTCCTATTATTTTCGGGTGACATAGCACAAACAATACGTTTTGTTTGTGAGTTACGCACCATCATTTCCCTACCGTTTTTTTTCTCCATTTTCTAAGTAAGTCGCCGGTGCACTGGCCTGTACAATAGGTGGCCGACCAGCTGCTGTGATAGCGGTATTAATCGCACAAACAGTTGATTCTTCAACTGAAGGCAGGCTTATTTACAGCAGTCACATAATTGTTCCAATGACTTGAAACCATGTTGCCGAAAGCCGTTCCGAGAGCGATACATGCTCATAAATACCCTAGAAGGGCACAGCTACATACGGCAGCGGATTCCGCGCGGTCGGTTCTTCTTGTCGCCTATTATTCACAGCTTCCCTAGTGCTCGTTCCTCTGTGTTCCCACGTGTGTCTGGAAATTAACGTTCCGCTTGCATTCAAAACGCCACTGTCAATTTTCTAACCGTTACTTTACACTTTCGTTGCTGAAATAATACCATCTTTTATTTTCGAGGCGTACTGAGACTTTACCAACCTAGAAAATTAGAGTAACAATTCCGTCATTTTTAATAGCCATTTGTCGTACCGCTGCGCAGTCCCTGGGTATAGTGTCGGGAAAGACAAAATATGTAAAAGTTTTAAATTCAGTGAGTGAAATATCAGATTTGGACACAAAATAAAATATACTTAAGGGAAAACGAGGAAGTTGCTGGATCCACTTCTCACAGTGATTGTCGTGGTTAGAAATCGCAACGTGGCACAGTAGCAACACAACACATTGTCATTAGAGTATGTTGAACCGGCCTGAGGATGACTAATTATCTTTGAGTTTTCCTCAATTAGCGGCTGATTAGCGAAGTTGTTTCCTTCCCGGAAGGTGAATAATAGCGAGAACTATTACTTGGTGAAAATTCAATTTCGGCGTTGTGTATACTTAAGGCGTGATCACAAATGAAACGTCTGAGAAAAGTTCAAAAGATTAGGTCTTTTTCTGGCATAGTGCGTAACACTGCTAGTTGCGATTGTTCAGAATGGAGCATGGCCAACATCGTGCCCTAACATTGGAAGAATCGGCAGGAGGATTCGCACCCAGCGTCCCTCCCACTCTTGGGGGCTAAAAAATGTGTCGTAAGAGATGCAACTAAATACTTCTCAGTTTATCATTGAGTGATTGCACAAAATAAAAAAAGAAACAGCATGATTAATCATTTGACCGATCATTTATTTTTTGCTGGTACTGGCCTATGCTATGTGCCAGCATCGAAGGAGCGATTTTATGTGTTCGTAATGTTGTCGCAACGACATTGTAATTGATTCGGAGAGAACGGCATCTCCACCCATATTTCGTTTCATTGCAGCGCTAATACTATTTAGCAATGGCACAAAAGCTTTCACCGGAACAATTCTAAGAAGGATGCATAATTATTCGATTAATTTCATGAATATCATTCTATCTAGGCGCGCAGCACCAAAATAGGGTCTGAGAATATTGACTACAGCTGCACACATTTGAGTAGACATAACACAGGCAGCCATGACAGCTGGGGTGTGGTCGGAATCATATGCGATTCCTTGTGCTGCGGAATAATTCCTGGCCTGTGCTGGCAAGCGCACTTCATTACGGGTACCGCCTTTTCCATTTCAGTGTCACGCGCGTTATCGTGCGGCGAAGGTCGCAGTGAACTTGCATGCCGTTTTGCGAATATGACCACTGTCCTAGAAACTTTAGAAACCAGACGCACATGTTTTAGTACAACCCAGACTGCACTCTATAATCAGTGGGAGTACTAGAATCTACTCTGACAATTGTATTAAAACCGAGGCTTTTGACCCTTGAGGCGTTTTAACCATGACCGACGACTATGCCCGCCGCTACTTTTGTGTAGCTGGAGTTACGTCTCCTTGCTCGTCAAAAGATTGCCATGAAATTGTTTGATCTTGAACAGTAAGGTTAGTGCGCCCTTCACTCTTACGACCACATAATAATGTTAACTTGGAACATCCCAACACAGTTAACTAGCGCCTTCACGCAACACTGTAATCTTATATAGAAATCTCCTTAATTCCAGCTTTTGATTCTCGATGAGCCGACGGCTGGTATGGATCCGGAGACCAGGCGCAACGTTTGGGATACGCTGCAGAAAGTTGCGAAGCAAAGGACGCTACTTCTCTCTTCTCACGACATGGAGGAGGCTGACGCCATTGCGGACCAGATCATCGTTATGTCTTCCGGTTCTGTTGTATGCAGTGGGTCAACGGCGTTTCTCAAAAGAGCATGCGGTAAGGTTCTCTGCATTCTCTGCATTCTGGCGTTATTACAGTCCGGGCCCGTATTTTGTAGGCAGTGCAGCTGAGGTTCCGTCTGTGGAAAAGTTCTGCGCATAAATGTTTCGAATTTCGCGGATAAATCTCACATAAAGCCGATGATTAAACCGTTATGGAAATATTTTAGTTCTCATTTGCCTTTGAAACAAGTCTTATCCTGCTTAGCTTGCTTAAAAAAAGCACAGAGTCTTCTTCGCTTGTCCTGATCAACGACAGTGACCTGTTTCTTGTCAGGCTTTGAACGTGTGTCACAAGTCGACACAAAACATGCGAGTCCTTGGTATAAATGCCAAATCACCTGACTCCGCTCAGTTGAAGGTGTGCTCATTAGTCTATTAACTACAAGAGAACCGTTGGTCTTCTAAGAACCAAAAGGTTTAGCTTATTACACGGAACAAAAAAAAACGATAATATTGTGGGTATGAAAAAGAAATGAACTACTTCCTTGGGTGAACACATTTGCTTGCAAGGACTCTCGCCACAGCGGTGCACTTGCTGCATGATATGGATTATAGGAACGTATCTACAACAGAGAGCTTGGTTCGGCATGTGCTAATAGCACATTTGACTCCTTATGAGAAATCCGCGTTCTGCAAGCGATTTGTGTTTCTTGAAGAGTGCCATAAGTTATTCGTCGGTTTGCTACCAGGAAGTAGTATTTAGGACATTTCATGAAATATTTTAACTAGCGGTAATCGAAACTCATAAAAACAGCATCAAGCAACCCCCTCTAGTAGACCCTTCTTTTTCATTTAGGTGTAGCTTCTGCTGCAGGGCTCAGCTTCTTGAAGCAATTTACTGTGTCCTTCCTGAACAGCAGTAGTGCCTGCTTCAAGACACCCCTTCGACGTTATAAATAAAAATAAGAAATTGTCCCTCTGGTTGACATGCGACGCGGTTAAAGTGTTATCCGGGGATTACCTCCTCTCATACGTAGGTGCTTGCGCCATGGAATAAGGTTCTCAGCCCATAAAATGTGGGCGGCTCCCGTGTCTAGAGCAACGTGCATCGATGTTTATCCTTAGTCGACATTAGTATTCAACGTCAATATAAAGAAATGAAATATGGGTTCAGAGTAAACATACAAACGCCAGTATTTCTCATGAAATTCAGGATTCGAACTGCAACAGCTAAAGAATTGCTTAGTCTCTTTAGGGGCGAAGCCCCTTACGCTGTGGGTCGTTCCATCGTTTGATGCTAGTTGTCCCTTGTAGCCACCTCGTCTAATTCGTGAAGTAGTTCACTAGATGGCGTGATGGCGCTGCGGTGCTCGCCTCATTCAGATCTATTTGAACGCGTAGTATGGGAGCGCACGGCGCACGAGACCGCTAGGATTTGATCGATTGATTTGTAGAGTTTAGCGTCCCAAAACCAGCTTTGATTATGAGAGACGCCGTAGTGGAGGGATCCGGAAATTTCTACCACCTGGGGTTCTTTAACAGGCACTCACATCGCACAGTACACGGGCCTCAACAGTTCACCTCCATCGAAATGCAGCTCTTGAATGCTCTCGCTCTTGAATGATCTCAGAATGATCACGAGATGGCGCTGCGGTGCTGCCTAGCTAGTACGTGGATTGATCAGTAGATTGCTCTGCGGCGCTCACTGTTTCGTTGTCGCGTCATAGCCACGCTCGATCTCGCCCTCGACGCGTGCCTCCCGGCGCGCGAGCTGTCTCAATCTTCCATCTGCCGTCTTGTGAGAGAGGGAGACAGAGAGAGAGAGAGAGAGCGATAGGAGCGCGTTGACTATGGAAGCGCTCTTTCTTCGATGAACGCTCTACCAGCTCGAAAAGAAGGAGAACGCGCCCTCACCCACGAGAGACAACGTTGACGCAGGCAGCGTCTTCTAGCGAGTTTCTTGATTAAGAAATACCGACTGCTCGCGTTGGAGAAGCGTTCACCGGCAACCCATATATATAAATATGTATATATAGGCACTGGATCTTGACTTTCAATGAAGTGCCGGTGGGAGATTTCACTTGTGCATAGTTGAACCATGAGGATACGTAGCGTGCGCGTTAACTAAATTAATCCGGAACTCGGCACGATCTACGATGAACTTCTGGAGCTTCGCCCACTCATCATCATTCACTCCGTGGATGTGCGTGGATTTTTTTATAGCGTGTAATTATAGGCTCACGAGGTATTGAGCATGTTGGCCGACTTACGTGGTGCTGACGCTCTTAATAGCGGCTCTACACTTTAGTGAATCATTCTAGTGCGCTTATAAGAACCTATGTCGCACGGAATGTCGATGTCGCCTCTCTTAGAAACTACAATTCCGACCCTTTCATCTAAGTTCGAGAAAATCTTGAGAAACCATCGCAGCCACTCCGTTGCGGTGAAGCAATAACGCTTCGAAATGAGATCGAGGTAAAACGTTGCAATCTCACCGATTTGCTCGAAGCATTCGCAGTGAAGCTCCCTTGGAATTTTGTTTCACCCTTCTCTGCATTTAATCGGTGTGGGCGTAATTTTGCAGCTCTATCACGACGCCTCTGACACAGCGTCCTAGCGCCTATACCAACATGCCAGAGTGGTGCCATAAATAGGGTGGTCTCTTCGATACTCTACTTTAGATATCTACATCTCCCACAATAGCAGTGCGAAAACAAGGCAACCGAAATAGATAAACATGCTCATCGTAATGAAGACAGCCCATGTGTTTTATCTAGGCTGCCACACTTTGACAAATAGAGTAGCATAGAATAGAATAGAATAGAATAGAATCGCGGGCTCGGCCAGCGACAGTTGCATAAAAATCACTCTAGCTATTTTTCAAGTACTCAACGTGGGAAAGCACAAATTCATCTTCTCGAGTGCCAAGAGTACTATTAATCGAGAATCAAAAACTCTCAGCTAAAAAGTGTCAGTTTGTGAATCATAAGCCTTCATATTTGTGATCGGCATTGCGAGAAAGCGGTCTGTTCCCCTTTTGTGAAATGGCAATTTTTTCCACGAGAGGCGGGCGTCAAGTTTGACACGAGGGCCGGGACCGTTTTTTCTTTAGAAATATTTTCCTCCTTGCACCAAATTTCTCCAAAAGCCACAGAAAAAAAAAGCAGAGAGAAGCACTCTTGAAGTGATCTTATCTTAAGGCACCCAATGAACTGCGTTCATTTTATCAACGCAGGGGTCGGATACAAGCTGACGTTTGCCAAGGCGCCGAAAGCTTTCGATCTCGCCAGTGTGATGGCTATCGTCAATAAGAGCGTACCACAAGCAGTAGTAGAAGACGAAAAACTGGAAGCTGTGTCCGTTGCTCTGTGCACCATGGAAAACACAAACTTCCCTGGGATGTTCAAGGCGTTGGAAAGTTCTATGGCAACGCTGGGTATCTCGGGCATTGGTGTCACTGTGGCTTCAATGAAAGACGTGTACTTGAAGTAAGTTTGAAGATTCTAAATAGCGAATGCGTATATGTATGAACTAGAGGCCAATAAAACATTGAAAACAAGGGAAATCAAGGTCTCTAGCGGTAACGTTTCGGCAAGTGGACTTCTCTTCGTCAGTGCCACCGCCAGGAAGACGAAGCTCACTTGTCGAAAGGTTAGTTGTTGCGAGATGATTTCTTTTATCATCATCTGCAATCGTTTGTTAAAAAAGAGAGATTCCCTTGAACTTCCCGTTTTGTTTGAATTACGAAGGAAAGAGACAACTATGTGTCGTGTCTTGGTACACATCAGTAATTGTTATAACGAGTTATCATTCCCATGATCGAGGCACGCGTATGAAGTTGTTCTTGGGTTTTTACGTGCAAAAAACAATGAGATAGTTATGAGAGACGCGGTGGTGCTGGGCTTCGGACATTTTAATCACCAATGGTTCTATAACACGTGACGAAAAAGTACATTGGCCTCTAGCACTCTCACATCCATAAAAAGTGCGACTGCCTTCATTGGGATCAAGCCCGCGTCCTTCGCCGCAGCAGGCGAACACCAAACCCCTGAACCACTGCGGCGCACACATGCTCTATAATATATAACAGAACTCGAGAGATTCACACGTATTAGGTGCGTTCAAAACAAAGGTGTCTTTTCAGCTTTGTCACTATCGCTGCTTCTTTGGCAGGATAAACATGGACTGGGCACCTGGAGGAAAGGGCCGAGAAAATCCA
Source organism: Hyalomma asiaticum (assembly GCA_013339685.2). Classification (NCBI taxonomy): domain Eukaryota; kingdom Metazoa; phylum Arthropoda; class Arachnida; order Ixodida; family Ixodidae; genus Hyalomma; species Hyalomma asiaticum. Next base: position 65,419,080 of record CM023488.1, read on the forward strand.
GTTGAAGGTATGTTTAGTGAAAGCATTATTGATGCACAGATTGTGCTGACGACATTGTAATATGTTTTGTGTGTCCGAGAAATGTCAACCTTTTCCATCAATGTTTTACATTGCAAAGCTCTCGTTCTCACGTGTAAATATTTCTCAGCTTCTTCCGTCATAAAACCTAGCGCTTCTCGGTAAGGTGGCTTGGCCCACAGGAAAACATTTCTTTAAGCCTACACAACAATGTCGAATGGCTGCAGTACGTGTCAGCATACAACAACAGTTCTCAGCAGGGGCTGAGTAACCATGGCCTAGGTGCCGAGTAACCAGCACGTGCTGAGTAACCGCGCCAAAGTTTGTAGACGTCGAGCAGGAATTGACCAGGCCCCGGAGTGAGCGAAAAACGTGCTATTGTCGTAATGAGTAGTAACGTCATACGAGCGGCTAGTCTAGGACTTAATGTTGATCTAGACTAAGCGATACCTGTTATATGTCCGAGCACGCCGGATGGAAAATACTGGTTCTCAAAAAAAGTGTCAGAAAGTATTTCCTAGAGTTGGATCAATAGAAGGCAGTTTTGGGTGAAATGTGGAGTAACATTTCCCGCCGGCTGGTTTTGGCTACAATGATGTTACAGGTGCGTAAATATCAGCATTGCGAATAACGCTTACGCACAATCTTACAACTCTCCGTCAGGGAATGGCCGTTTTTTCTGCCATAACCTATGCTGCAATGGATGCGCTGAAATTGTTTAGTATTCTGAACAACCGTGCTGTGGTGCCATCTGCAGCTGCGAAGAGTTAAACGTAAGGTGTGGCTTTTAGTTCATTTACGATGACGGGAACAATGCTCCACTTGCCTTTTTCTTGTTACTATTCAAGGCGTAAATGTAATATTGGACATCCCGTAAAAGCTGCCGTCCGCCGCCCGCCTTACAGGTGTAATATGATGACGTCATAAAGGCATCCTCCCACAATGTTTTCACGTAAATAAACTTCATTTATATCAACTTTCTCGGCAGCGTTCCTGCAAAGAGAGGTCATAGCTTAGCCAAAGCTGTACTATATGCCATGTCTGACAAGGTGGTCGGCATAGAGACAGCCTTGTGCCGCTGAACCGCAGCTGCGTGCCTTGTTCATATCACGTGATCACACCACGTTATCCTCTGTAGAGTGGAATCGCAGCTGGGCTCGCTGGAAATGTCCGCGCTGAGGTACTAAGTAACTCTACAATCGTCTATGTGCTTGGTCGCCCGGTCTCGATTTGTGTACGCGCCTGTGGCGCCAGCTGTGTGAGCGCTTCAGTGCAAGCGGCTGGCTGATTAAACTCGTTCTGCTGATTTGGCTAAAGGCAGGCTGGAAAATTTCCAGCGAAGGCGAAGTTTGCTGCTGAATAACCAAAGAGAGCCGAAGCCATGTTAGCCTCTCTTAAAGAAGGGGAATACAGCGTTCGCTTGAGATAATTGTGTTTGGAAAAGTTAACACTCAGCGCGCCTTGGGTGCGAATAGATGACATGCCCCTTGGTATGCAGCAAGCGGGCCAGCTGTACTGAACAGTGGCTCTTGAAGGGCAACTCCGGGCATTTTTCAGTGTTCACGGATAGCAAGAAAATTTTCAATACACATTCTCCACGCTACTGCAATATTACATGTCAAGCCAGACGGTTGCAATCGATTTAGTTTTCCTTGATGTGAATTTAAAAATTTTTAGCGGATTCTCACGCAGGCCACCGTGTGTTTTTTACGTCATCATATTCAACACTGCCTACGCGAGCCAGCGAGCGTCAAGAGAAAAAACGGCGATACTTCAGCGCTCAAATTGTTGCTGTCAATTTCAGAAAAGCTGGCATAACTCAATACATCGTCGAATGACTTAGCCTTTGGCATTTTTCTGACACCAGCTCCGCAGTTCTGATGGCGGGGAGGCTGTGACGCCATCGAATACGCTGAACGAAGGATCTGCCGTTTCTGTTTCGGTTTGAACACGCCGCTCATTTGGCTGCTTAACATTGTCGGTGCGCTTCGAAGCAAACTGGACCCCCCTGGCTGTTAGAAGACTATCAGTACCATTGGAAAGCATATCAGAACCTGGTGAGAGAACTGCCGGGGTTGCCTTTTAAATGTGGCTCAACGATGTGATGCCATGTGTACGCGTCATCTGACGACAGGTTCCTTCGCACTCTTATATAATTATTCGCACTATTATATAATTAAGCAGTCGTACATGATCTCTGTCTACTCTCTCGATGATATTTTCGATTTTCTGACATTTAATGGAGCGACAGGTTTAAAAACACATATTTTGCATTTCATACCCGAAGTTGTTAAACAATGGTATAGTAGTTTATTTTTTATGCCTACTTTAAGTGTTCAGTAATTTTTTTTGCATGATGCCGCTCTATCATGTCCGTGGATGATGCAAAAAAAAAACAACCCAAGTGAAAGAGAATATTATTGCACAGCACGGTATTCTTACGTGCAATCGGTAGGGCTACAGTCTGAAGAAAAATATTTGGCTCTAGCTGTTCTATACCACGCTTTATTACTCTAGTATAAAATAAGTGAACAACACTTCGAATTCAGCTAACAGGCCTTTGTTAAAACTGTTTTCCACATGATTTACAGAGCCTACAAGCGCTATAGAAATTCAGTTGTTATACCGCCGTGTTCCATGGCAATACCTCTGTAATCTAAAACAATGAACCTCTTTCCTTGTTCGCAACCTTTCTGCCTTGAATTATGAAAGTGAATACGAGAAATTTACTTTGTCGTATTCTAGCTCCAAATGCACACATTTATTCCCCTCCACAGCTACGTTATGGAGAATTAAGTGAGGGCTATATCGCACGTGCCCCGATCTGCCTGGCAGCCGATACAGAAGATTTGGTTGCAATTTAGGATACCTGCCACCCTTAATTACCAATTGACGAAAAAACACGCACGTAAACACCAGACACATGTTGCGCATATATTTGTCTGGTCTTTATGTTCGTGGTCAGCACAGTTTGTATAATGTTAGCGCAGTATACTAAGGACACTATACGAACTAGCCCTCGTCGAAGCTTAGCTTCATTAGGATACCTGGTATCACATGACGCGGCGTCTAAGGTGGAGAAATTGCCCATATGGTCGCAAACACGTGACATGAGAGTCATTGAGCACCGAATGACTCTAATGCCTCATATCGCGAATTCGAGGCAGACCCCAAAAGCAACGTCTCAGCAATGAAAAATGTATTCCGGAATAACGTAGCGTTTAATCGACAGTCCACTCAATGCGTGTAAACAGATATAACTGTTAGGAAGGCCTGAGTTCAATTGGCTCTACCGGAACACGGCGAAGAATTAAGCGCTGTCGCATGGGGATCAGGCTGTCCCAAACCAACACACAACGGATGCCAGTTATTAACACCTCCTGCAACATATAGTAAGCTACGTACTGCCTATCGCGAAATCGGAGCACGATGGCTGTTCTTACCACTAGATAACCGTCATTAGCGCCGTATAGAGAAACGTTGACAGATATGTTCGGAGGTACACATTTCATGTTGAAATTTCTTCCTACCGAAGACGTGAGCTTCACCGGTCAGCCTGAACCCCACGCATCACATTTTCGTATCAGTCGGTATTCGAGAGACAGTGTCAAGTAGTAAGCTTTGCCGACTACGGTGACTAGTCAAAGAACTTAACTCGGTTTACCAGATCCCTCGCAGGATCCTTGTCAGCTAGAGGCTAACATAAATAAGCGGACTCAAGCTGACAGTCCAGGCTTTGCGGCAGCAAGGACTTTAATTTAGGTGGTCTCTCCAAAATGTTCACCTCGAAGGAAATCAAGCAATGATTGTTTAAAACGAAAGCCAGAAAGGTGCTTGTTACCGGAAAGACCAATATTTCTATTGAACTGCGGTTGTACAGTCAACAGCTAAAGTTTGCGGGATTTGAACTTCGGGAAAACGCATATTACCGCATAGCCTCGCAACATATAAATGTTACAGCCTGCACATCGAAAAATCATCTACCCTCTGGAGCTTTTAATTTGAGGCTATGTAGGCAGGCTAAGCCGTAGTGTAGGTTTTTACGAAGTTTCGGATCCCGCGAACTTTTGCTATCGGCAGTACACCGTGGCAGGGCTATTAGAAATACAGGCCTGTGCATTTCAAAGGATATTTTGCGACGGCTAAGTTGTGCGTTGACAAAGAGAAAAGCTTCAATCAAGTTCCGGATATGTTTGCCTGAATAAGAGCCTGGCATGCTACTCCACGTGCTGGGTGATTATTACGACATGCACACTGATAAACTAATAACATAGATCACAAACAGCCACATAGGCACACACACCTTTTACAGAGGTTCATTAACTCTCGTGGCACAAAAGACCGTCATCAGAGCTTTCATGGTGCGTCAGGTTGTACACCGCTAATTGGTGGGCACCAGGGTCTCGCTCAAGAGGCGACGTCTGCGTGCGCACGCACCATTGTGTGTGTGTGTGCGTGTGCGTGCCTTTCGTTGATAAGTCGGCAACCAGCACTCTAGGCATTAGAATGCATTAGCAACTTTCATCAAAATTCACTATCGACTCTGCGTTCTGTGCTGCCAAGCTTCGCTGCTCATGCACTTTCACTGAGAACCAGGGGCGTAGCTGGGGGGGGGGGGGGGGGAGCTTATGGGGCTTCAGCCCGTCCGAAATTTTTCGTTCTCTCATACACCACCGGCCAGGGTCGTCACCCGGGAGGTGAGATATATTGGGCATCAGCCTCCTCGCCACCCCCTTGAATTTTTCTTTTCGTTCTATTATACACCGCCGTCCGAAATAACCACCTTCACCGAAAACCACCCAGGATGTCGTCTAAAATGTTTTTTTTTTTCGAGCACGCCTATGCCATGGACAGGTGAAAGGTTCTGGAAGGTGGCTTTTCTGCAAGATTTTTTTTCAAGCCATGCAGTTTGTGAAACAGGGTATCACTCTTTTTCTTTTTTTGAACAATAAACAGAAAATTGACTCTGGTCAGATTATTCTTATTTTTACCTTACTTTCACGGAGCCGGCATCTGCCATTGTGTTCTTCCTAACCTAGAGGGCTTACAAGGCGACGCACGTTTAAGTACATTAATTTTTTAAAGACTAACGTCCCCCAGGTCTAACAGTTACTCTCCATGCAGTTACTTCCACAAGGCAACATTTAGTCCTCACAGATCACCTCGCCGGACGAACAGTCGGTCCGCTCACACACTCCATGCGGATGATCTTTTTATCGCCAGGGATTGTTCTTCACATTTATTAAGCGCAAGGCGCGAACACTTTGTTCGCGTGTGGCTCTCCGTGGTTACAAAATATCGCGCGGAAAAGAACACGAAAAGACTTGTTAGCACATGGCACTCATCCTGTTAGGATCGGCGTAGGCCCCCCCATAAATGTGGTGGAGGGACGCTACAGGCAGTAGCCGGCGGATACACTTTTCGGGAAAAAAAAAAACCGCTGGGAACGCGTGTTCCCACGGATGGACATCGCTGTGCTGTGGTCTCGGAAGAGACAATCGCATTGTTTTGGATGCTGCCGCGACGGCCATGTTCGCCCCTTGCTTCGAGCTTCAAAGCAACGCGCATGGAACACTGGTGCAGTGACGTCCGCGTGAAGCTCCCGGAAACCGTGGACCGTCAGTGTGTCGTGCGGTATGTGTGCGCGCGTTTGTGCCGCTCTTGAGATATGAACTTCTCGGCCGCACCAACGCAGCGGGAGTGGCGCAGCAGTGCACCGGGCACTGAGGACGGCTGCTGCCCCAGCATGAGAAGGTGGCGTGTCGTCAAAAGGACGGGACCGGGAAGAGCGCATTTATTTGTGCTGTTGTTTTCAGTGAGCCTCTTCGCCGGACCGTACCTTTTATTCCGTCTCCAGGAATCATCTGCGGCAACTCGGCTCGGGTCCCCCCTTGCCGCAGGGAAACAGCGAAGGCGGGGCGTGACTTCCTCCCTTCGAGGGCAGAGACGACATTTTGATTAGACACCATTGTAAATAGTACTGTATACAATAAGAGCGCAAACGCGCTCGAGCTTCAGCTCCTTTCGTTACCATGTAAAATAAATCATCTTTCTCTTCGTCTCACTCGTCATCGTCTCCGAATCCGCTCAGAACTTCTGCAACCTCTCCTTCGAGTCGAGATTTGCACCGGCACTCTACCAGATCCCAACAATCCCTTTGTCGTTGCTCCTTCAACAGTCTAGCCGTTGACTGCGCGCGCTTATTGGGCTCCGTTACTTTACCTTTGGGTAACTTCAACTTGGAGTGTGCTTAAGCAAAAGTGAAAAATCGAACGTTTTGTTAGCGCGTTTCGGGGCGTATCCTGCTCACTAATGATGGGGGATTATAACGGGACAAAAGCACTCAATTAAGTGCACCGGACGCGAAGCGATTTGGCGCTTCATTTGTGCGGTCATGTCGCAGAAAAGAATATCGCCATTTTTTTTTCACCTGCAGCAAAGCGTCCAAGCACCAAAGGCAGCACAGGTAAGCATATTATATTTTTGTGCTATAACCCCTATTTCTTAGAGCACGTGAGCCTCTTCGATTTTCACGCATGAGCGCTTATTTCATATACTATTATAGTCAGCCTCTTGTCGTCGGCGCGCATTGACCTTTAGTCGAGGCAAGAATACTTAGCCACAGCTAAAGTAACACTGAAAGGCATAGTAACAAAAACTCGAAGGGAACGAAAAAAAAGGTGCGAGCCTTAGCGCGCATCGTGGTTCTGGGCAATTTCTCTCTTTTTTTTTTCTGTGAACGTGCGACTTTGTGTAATCGCGAGCGCGCGCGCGGGCCCATGGCGGTCTCCCACATTCTCAAAAGAATGTGAGAGTTATTGTTAGTGATTCAAAATCTACAATCAGAAATTTTGATGCAGCGATACACATATTAGCCGTCGGACAGCCCCCGGCCGAGCAGGTTTCGCTAGTCTGGACACCGGCTCATCAGGGTTTGCGAGGGAACGAGAAGGCGCACGCGCCGGCACGAGGTCTCACTTTCCGGGATTCCAGCGCTGTCTCGACAACATCCCCAAGCGAGGAACCCCTACAGACCGCTGACGAACTGAGCACTTTTAACGAAATTCCTAACCATTATAAGCTGGGGCGTAAGACTTACCCTAGAGCGAATAAGAACCTTTCCAAAAGCGAGGAAGCTATGTGGAGAAAGTTACAAAGAGGGGTATTTCCGAACCAACAACTGTTGAGCAGTTGTGGGTTCGGTGTATAGCCCTCGGTGTAGGCATTCTGATGGTATAGCGGAATTAGTCCACATGGTTTGGAGCTGTCCTAACTGTGATGAGCCAGATAGATGCTGAGAATCCTTGCAGTCCTTGCTACTCAACGAAGACGAAAATGCTCAACGGCAAGTCAACGGTCTCGCCCTGACCGCGGCCGCGTCCCAAGGGATCCCGGTAGACGGTTAGGGAGGATGAGTGTGGGTTTAGGCTGACGCCTCGGCCCCGCCATCTATTTGACGGGTGCCAATAAAGTTACTTCTCTCTTTTTTTTTCTGTGAACGTGCGACTTTGTGTGATCGCGAGCGCGCGCGCGTGGGCCCATGGCGGTCTCCCGCGGTGGTCGCAGTAAATGTGTAGCCTACGTACCAGCCACCGGCCTCCGAGTGTATTACAGATTCATTGCGCTGTCATTTCGGTTTATGGCATCATTTTTCGATAGGGGATGAATTCTAGCTGACGGAGAATTAATCGTAAGATCCAGGCCGCGTGCTTGGTTTCCAGCGGGTCTGGGGAGGAAACATAGGAGCTATAAAGTCTTGCTCGCGTGTTCTGACCATGCTGAAAAATATTCACAGCATATCCACGGAGTGAATGATGATGAGTGGGCGAAGCTCGGGAGGATCATCGTAGACCGTGCAGAGTTCCGGATTAATTTAGTCAACGCGCACGCTACGAATTCTTATGGTTCAACTACGCACAAGTGAAATCTCCCACCGGCACTTCATTGCAAGTCAAGATCCAGTACCTTTATATATATATATATATATATATATATATATATATATATATATATATATATATATGGGTGGCCGGTGAACGGTTCTCCAGCGCGAGTAGTCGGTATTTCTCAATCAAGAAACTCGCTAGAAGACGCTGCCTGCGCCTACGTTGTCTCTCGCGGGTGAGGGCGCGTTTCCATAGTCAACGCGCACCTTTCGCTCTGTCTCTCTCTGTCTCTCTCGTTCTCACGAGACAGCAGATGGAACAGTGAGAGAGCTCGCACGTCGGGAGGCACGCGCCCAGGGCGAGCGCGAGCCTCCCGGCGTTGCATGGCTACGCAGCTTCTCACGCTGTTCATGCTTTTGCAGCTTATGATTATTTAGGATGTCTGTGCGCTTTGCATTCGGTGTGTCTTTAAAGCCACGAGTCTTGCAGAATTCACATGTTTTGACACTTGGCGCGATTGTACGTTTCTGCCACGCAATATTGCATGCGTTGAGGAGGCTCTTCCCACCACATGACATTCATACAGCGTTTTTCCCGAAGCAGTTTCAAGCTGTTGTGTGACTCTGTGGTAGAACGCCTGCTTGCACGCAGAAGGGCTGTGTTAGATTTTCACTGAAACCGAAAATTTTAATATTTAGTTTGGATATTTCTCAAGTGTTCACTCACGGACAACTGATTTTTCACTCACAACCGCCAACGCCGACAGTGGAATTTCAGCGAACCGAGGTCTTCAACGCTAGTGCATTCAGATAGCTTTGAAATTACTATGAGCGCAGGCTGACCAAAGCCGGTAATGTTACCTTTCAAGATTCGTTAAGCATGCCCCGCGCCATCAGCGAAAAGACTGACGCTAATAGTGTTGCTGGCATACAATTAAAAAAAATCTTGAAGAAAACAAAACACGGGTGCTTTCTGCTAGCTTTGTGCTGCGAGTACTCAAGAAGCACCTCGCTTATCGAGGAAAAACATGTACTACTCACTACTACACTACCGCCAGTCTGTCGTACATGTTGTTACGAGAGATAAGGCGAAAAAAAAAAGAATCCTGTTGTCTTGCACATCTGTTGACGACGCGCTTTTGCCACGGAACTTGAAACCGCCTTTTTTCAAGGGGAATAACTGCATAGTGGAGCCCTAGCTTATTTTTCATGTTCCTTCCGTTTTACACAGGTACTGCTTCAAGCTCCAATACTTCTGCGGCTGAAGACAAGCCACTAGCATCACAGACATCAGAGCCAGAGGCATCAGAGTCGGAGGCTCATGTACCTTCTTCGTCAAGTGTCTCCTCTGGTGAGAACTGCCGCCTATTCTTTCCTTACTGGTTTACTTAGTGTATATAATTTGAGAATGGCGCGGTCATCGGACGGACTAAATAGTGATGCTTTAATTATTTATCTTTTTCAGACCCTCAAAATGTTAGCAAAAGCAAGTTAGACATCGGGCTCTACACGGATTACTCAAAGTGGATGATCAGACAAATCATCAACTGCTAACTTATCCTTGGATTCCTCCGCCAGGCTATATGTTTAAGTCTATGAATGATTTGAAGTAGAAACGAAGGTTTCAAGTGGCTTGGCTAGAGAGGTACCGATGGCTTAGCTACTCAGCGCTTCAAGAGGGTGCGTTTTGCCGAGTGTGTGTCCTTTTTAGCAGAAGAGACGTTGGCAAGGGCCAACATGCGCGCACTGGGGCCCTCGTTTCGAACCCATTTCAAAAGTGGAAGCACGCCCTCGAAGTCTTCGGTACACATGAAGCCACTAAATGTCACACTGATGCTCAGCTGGTAGCCGGTAATTTTCTTCAAACTTTCTCAGGATGTGTGCCCAGTGTTGTTGATCAACTGGACCATGGCAGGCAAATTCAAGTAAGAGAGAACCGAAGGAAGTTACAACCTATTGTTGAGACAGTTATCTTTTGCGAGCGGCAAGGTCTGGCTCTCCGTGGCCATAGAGACCGTGGTCCAATGGATTCAAGCACAGCCTCCTCTACAAATACAGGCAACTTCAGAGCGCTGCTTCGCATGCGAGCGGATTGTGGCGCCACAGATCTAAAAAAGCATTTGGAAAGTTGCCCAAATAATGCCTCGTATTTAAGTCCAGAGATACAAAACCAGATCATAGAAATCTCTGCTACAATCGTCAAGGAAAGCCTAGTCGAAAAAGTAAACGCTGCAGGCTGTTTCTCCGTACTTGCTGATGAAACGACGGATATTGCTGGTATAGGGCAGCTTACTGTTTCTGCAAGGTACCTTAATAAGGATGCGAACGGAATCGAAGAACTGTTTTTAGGCTTTGTATTAATCCACGCCCCAAGTGGCCGGGCCCTCGCCAACACCATCATAAGGTTCCTTATAGACATGGGAATTGACATGCAGTATCTCCGTGGTTAAGGCTACGATGGCGGAAGCTCGATGGCCGGCAAAACGAATGATGTTCAAGCTGCTGTTCTTGAGAAATATCCAGCCGCACTCTACACTCATTGCGCCAGTCACTCCCTCAATCTAGTTCTGTGTGCGGCATGCTCTATCACAGACATTCGAAACTGTTTTGGGACTCTAAAGGCGACGTCAGTCTTTTTGCGTATGTCTTCTAGCCGCTCACAGGTTTTGCGAAAAATGATAAACTTGAGCTGTCCTGAGTCTACAAGGCAGCGCCTTTTGGGACTATGCGAAACGCGCCGCGTCGAGAAGCGCGATGCAGTGCTTTCATTTGTGAGCCTCTATGAGCCGTTGATCGCAGCCCTAGTGGAGATCAAGTCTAACGGAAATGGTGAAAGTGCAGTGCAGGCAAATAGTCTAACGTTGGCACTCTTGGCACCAGCGCTTCTTGTAAGCCTGCATGTGGCGGAGCATGTGTTAGCACTGACTTTGCCACTGTCAAAGAAGCTGCAGACGAGGAGTATCGACATGAGCGCTGCCATTGACGACATAGAAGTGGTACAGCAGACAATTGAAAAGGACCGCAAGAACGCGAATGCTTCTTTCTCGAAAATATTTGCACAAGTGCAGGCATTGGCAGAAAAGTTGAATGTGAAGATCACCAGCCGTTGAGCTGGAGTCCGGAAGCAAAACGTTGGGATTAATGCATTCGAAAGCGCGGAAGAATATTTTCGCCCGTTCATTCCGTTTATGGACCACGTACTAGCCCAGTTAAACCAACGGTTGGAAAAGCACAGCGCACTTCTAAAGGACTTCTCAGTAATTGTACCATACGCAATACCACCAATGCAAGATGATCGGGAGAAAGGAGCAGAAAATCTCCTGACCGTGTTTGCGCATGACGTCGAAACGAGGGCTGCTTTTGGAGAACTGCGACTATGGTGGACAAAGTGGGAGAACAAAGCAGCAAACCAGCGCCCCAGTACAGGAACCGATGCCCTCTCTCATTGCGACAGCAGATTCTATCCGAATGTGTACAAGCTGCTCCTGATTCTAGTCACTCTTCCAGTGACCACTGCCAGCGCAGAGAGAACGAGTTCAAGCATGAGGTTACTTAAGAACTACTTATGCTCCACGATTTCTGAGGAACGCATGGTTCGCCTGGCACTTCTGTACGCCCACAGAAATTTCGACATCAGCGGGAAGTAACAGACCGCTTCGCTAAGCTTCCTCGCCGGGTCAACTTTGTCCTTTGATACCGAGCAGGACAAAAATGAGCGCAAACGAAAGGAAAAGACACTGCTGCTCCAGAGTTCAGGTCAACGGGCCCGTAATTCTGACACAATATTATCGTTCACCACCTTTTAAAGTCGTGAGGATCTTGTACCTTTTAGCGATTAACACCGTGACCATATGAATACGGGCATCAGGTGGACATTAACAGTCCATCGGCACCTTCGCCTTGTTCACTGAGAGGTCGGCATACGCGGCGTTACCAAACAAATTCAGCTATTGGGAAGCCGTACTAGCGGCATTGTTTGTTACTTTCATTTGTCGTTTTTGTTCTTCATTGCTTTTTGAACTAGAAGGGACAACCCTCCTTTCTTGTTGAGTGCACAATAGTGGTTCGCACTTTTAAAATAGTTTTGAAATAGTTTCTTTCGCTATTTCTGCGCTCTTCCTTTATAGTTCTGTCCACATGGTGCGTCCGAGACAGCAGCTTGGCCCAAGGACATATCAGTCTCTGTGATCGCGCAGCACGTTCTTTTGCCTTAATTTGGGCATTATGTATAGTGATCATTGCTTAGTTGCGTATATTGATTGCATATTTAAATGTACAGTTGTGATGCTTTGCGTAAGCATACTGGGCGCTCTTTCCGGTGACTAATGTTTTGCCCGTATTCGAGGTGTACTTTCCCATTCTTTCTTTTTGCCTGGCCGCATCGTATGTGCAAAAAGATGAACATTTTGTGTGAGCAATCTGCATTAAAATATTTGATCTCGTACTGGATATGTTGTGGACTTCATATTTTTGTTATCAGGCGCTTCTTCAGTTTAAAAGTGATGCAGTTCCAAAGTTTACGTGATATTTGCCGTAGTCCTTACACAAAAAATTAAAAAAGAATTTGAAAAGATTGAAGAGTGTTATTGCTGGAAAGATTTTGCAGGCATGCCAGCGTAATATTTTTATGAAAGAACACATTTCTTACTCGTTCTTGAAAGTGCGCAGCATTCAAGACATGATTTGCAGCAACTAATACAAATGGTCACTGGTAATACATGCTATTCATATACATAGTGGCTCGAAAAATTCGATGATCAGGTCGCGCTGCAACGTGAGCCCCCCCTCCCCCCCCCCGAACAAAATTCCTGGCCACGCCACTGCAGAGAACAGTCGTTCCTGCCTTGTTTCTTGATATCTTACGAAGCTGACCGAGTGACTGGAGTTTCACATCCTGGAACCATATTGTGGGCATGCCGTAGCTAAGGGCTTAGAAAATTTTGATCACCTGGGGTTCCTTAACGTGAATTGACAACCCACCATGCTCTAATATATTCCATTTTCGCCTCCCTCGAAAATTAAACGCCGCGGCTCGGATGGAGGTCGTTTTGAAAGCTCTCGTGCAGTTTTTTCTTTCTTTTGGCCGGATAAGGCAGAAAGGTTAGGTAGAAAAACACGGTCACTTAATTATTATTTCGGCGTTCCACTACTTAGCATGTCAGCTATTTTTGCCGGACCACTTTATTCAATGAACGTTTCTGCAATCAGTGGTGAACCATTGTCGTTAAATTCGCAGCAAAGGACATCGACGCCGTCTCCAAGCCCATCACGAAACGCCGCGCAATGGCGCGATCTTTCGCCGCCCTCTTCTACAAGCGGCTATTGAGCCTCGTGCGCAGCTGGGACCTCTACGTCATCTTCTTCCTCGTGCCACTCGCGATGTTGGCGTTGGCGACGTGGAGGTCCCCACGAAAAAGCGTACTGAAGTCGCTTAAGAACGAGGGCAACACACACGACGTGGCGATTAGACTGCATTCCCATTTCCCTGACTCCACAGTCGTGATTGGCGAGTCGCCCCCTACCAACGTGAGCAAAGCTCTGCGAGTGCTGGTCGAGTCTGAAGGCTGCAGCGTGCGCAGAACTAAGGACGTGGCGAAAGAGCTCCACAAGTTCCTTGAGGAGGACTTCGCCAGCTACATCACTACATATCCGATGGCCGTGGCCTTCAACTCCAACACGTGAGTGTTGTTAGAATCATAATTACTGTGTGTTCTCGATTGGTTCCTGTGGATTTACCAGGTCAAAACTCGCTATGATTATGAGAGACGCCTTAATGGAGGGATCCGGAAATTCGACCACCTGGGGTTCTTTAATGTGCACTGACATCACGCAGTACAAATGCTGCAGCATTTCGCTTTCGTCGAATTGCAGCCGATACGATCCCGCGACCTTCGGATGGGAAGCCGATTGCCAGAGCGACCAAGGCATCGTGGCTGGTATTTAGGGGTGTGTAGCATGATAGATTCTTGATTTCATTAGGACACACGTTGTAGTGGAGGGGTCCGGAAATTTCGGCCACCACGGTGTCCTGAACGGGCAAAGATATCGCGCTGCTCGCAGGCCTCTAGCAATTTCACCTCCATCGGGAATGCGACCCGACGGCCTGATGAACGTGGTTGAAGTTAGAGCAATTTACGGCTGTGGCAAATAATAATATCTGGTTGCATATGCACCTGAAGTACAATGTGATCATGAAGCTTGCCGTTGTGCGAGATTCTGGATTGTGTTTGCTTGGGATCATTTAACGCGTACATAAGTCTATATACACGGTTGTCGTGGGCCTTTCTCACTCGCCGGAATTGCGTCCGCTGTGCCAGGGAATCGAGCCCGTTTCCTGCAGCTCAGCAGCGTGGGGACTTGGCATGCTAAACAAGCTTATCGCAGGGCTTCATCGCCCAGTAGAAGAATAATTGGCGGATTATCGCTAATGAACTTGTTATAACAAGCTGACGAATGAAAACTGTCGCTCTGTTGCGTGGATTACTCGGGCATGCTGTGGACCATTTTTTTTTAGAAATCTGGAATGGTCCAAAACGCTTCCGTTATGGAACGGAATCTTTTAAGCTTCCGTTCTATAACGCTTGATTTAAAAATTGGGGGACCCTTTAGCTTCGCCTTTAAGAGTTGAACGCGAAATTTTGTACAGTGATGTAGTCACATGGTCCTGTATTATGAACTGCGCTTAGGCGTGACACTTTTATTCGTAAATGGTCACATTCCGTCGTCCTTCGTGGGTTAACTATCTGGCAGCTGTTCGATTTCTTCTTCTGGAGACCTTCTCCGGCCAACCGCAACAAGCATCGCCTTATGGTCGGTGAAATGGCAATTGCAGTACTTCACTTGTTTAGTGGTGTCGTTAGAATGAAATGCTAAAAAAGTGTATGCAGAGCATCCGACGAGACCGCATATAGGCTCTGCTGTAATCGCATGGCCTCCGAGATGGCGGGCACGCTGGCCGTCTCGGAGGTCATGGTAGTGGAGATTTTGCTTCATATGCGTTCCGCTATATGAACATAGTTGTCCATTTTTGGAGCTGTTATTTTTCGCTCACGGCCGATTTTTTTTTTTCGCTCACAAGAGACGCGTGGAGAGGCCGAGATTGACGGCGGTATTTCTGCGGAATGAGCTCTCTAACGCTATCGCGTTAAAACATTGCTTGATATGCTTTCCGCTAGATGGACATAGTTGCAAATTTTTGGTGCTGTTATTTTTCGCTGACGGCCGATTTTTCAATCACAATAAAGGCGTGGAGACGCCGACACCGACGGCGGTATTTCTGTGGAACGAGCTCTCTAACGCTATAACGTTAACACGTGCTTGTAACGACGATGACAAAGGTACATATTTGTATGATCACATTCATAATGACACTGGTAGTAGCATTCTTAGCGAGCAAAATTAATTGAACGCATAAGACTGCTAATACAGCTATCACACGTGCAAATTGTAAAACTTGTCACTAAGATCAAAGACCAAAGCATATCCATGGAACTGTGAGCTCTCGAAAATGCAACATGATTCCTTTCTCACGCAGCATACGAATGATGCCCAACCCGACGAGCCCCATGACGCTGCCCATAACCTTGAACCTGGTGTACACGGCTTGGCTGCGCGTGCTCACGGCTCAGCCGACTGCGCAGATGAACCTCACCATCACCTACCTGGCTGCCGCTGAGGTTTCGCCCACCCTAGTGGTAATGTTTACGAGGTTAGTGAGCTGGTGGTACTGGGTGGTTGTTGCGGCGTTCACCTACACGCTGCCATTCTCCGTGTACGCCTCCTTTCCGGTCGACGAGCGCTTGAGCGGCGCTCGGGACGTGCAACTCATGACTGGCATCTGGGGCACCGAGTTCATCTTCGCCCACTTCGTATTCGACTTCATCAACCACGCAGTTTACAGCGCGGCCTGGTGCGCCGTTCACTACGGCTTGAGCTACTACTCGATGGCCACAGCCCGTAAGTGTTCAGTTTCATGGGCTATTTTAATTTAATATTTTGCGTATGACCCTTTCAGGCACGTGGTGAGACAAGAGGGTTGATAAGATAAAAATTACGTAGGACAAACAAAACACAACAGCTATCTCTCTCCGCAGCTTTGTTTTGTAAGGAAAGGCAGTATACAAAGGAAAATGTGATTGATACTTAGGAGCAACAACACGACCGTCGCTCCGACTTTCGCGCAAGTGGGCTGTTTTAAAGGCGTTTTTAATTTTCATGCACGCCAAGCGCCTAATTATACGCACAGATAGCCAAACTGAAGGTTTATATATGATTGAGGGGCGCAGTGGTACCGGCCGCTTGCTGCCGCTCTAAAGCACGAACGTACTGATGGACGGCCGTAGCTTGGTTCCAAGTAGAGCTACCTGTCACGTCTATTCAAGTTAGAAACCAACCACGAAAACACAGAAGCGCGAAATGGAGAACACGATTTCTAAGGTATTCTATAATTGCCCATCACTGACAAGTGTGTGCGTGAAGTCCTTGATGAAGTATACGGTATCTACTTTTCGTGAATGTTGATGTATGGTGTAGTGTCAGGAAACTTGCAACCGGCGTAGCATGTAAATTTTCCTATTAGGGTAATTTTCTCAGAAGTACATGACGCACAATTTTATGGAGACGCAAACTAAACGTACACTGCTTTTACACAACTGCAGTGCTGCATAATCCCTAAACACGCCACCGACGCATGGATATTTGTTGTTACGAATACTCCCTTTCGCCCGTCCGTCCGCAGCAATGCGACAAATAAAATAGCTTACCGTCATGGTCTCAATCTGGATCGTGCGTGCGTGATGTGTCAGTCCATTTCGATAGAAATTCGCCTCTCTTAGACCTGGGAGTGCTATTTTTCTAGGCAAAGCAACTGATAATCAGGGAAAAATAGAAATGGGGCTAAACGGTGATTTGACGCTCGTCGACTCCTGTTCTGAACACACGAGGTGCCCACGATTCGCACACACAACCCTTCATAACACCACCTGCGCAGCGATGACAGTATGTGTTTTTTTTTTGCGGGGGGGGGGGGGGGGGGAGGGTGGTCATTCAAATAATCATGGTGCTTTGTTAATAACAATGTCACACCGTTACCGGCATGTCACGGATACAGGCTCCGTGCACAGCACCAGGTAACAATGGGAGAACATTGCGTAGTGACTGCAAAAAAGCAGCAGGAAGAAGCACATGCAGGCTGAGATACAAGTTACGGATTCCGGTGCCCTGAGTAACAATGTGAATGACGCTTACGCGGGATTGACGATTTTGAGTATCCCCTATTTCCCTTCTTGTTCTTCAAATAATAAATTGTGTGCATGTTTCTTCTTTCCTCTTTTAGTTCTCCTCTTGTGGGCCCTTTTATCCTTTGGGCCAGTAGCTATTGGCATTGGCTACATGATGGCGGAGTATTCCATTGCGTCCGGCTCAGCCGTTGCTTCAGTTTTCATATTTTTCTATATAGGAGGTAAGTATCGCCGCCATTGATGGGCAAACCGCGTCTTTCAGAGACAGAATGTTTGGCAACTCCATATTTTCTTTTAAAAGGAATTCAAAACGAACCTCTTGCGCGAATCAAGCGACGATTAACGATACAGAAGGGAAACGTTGGTTTTCCGCAACATCATGTGCAGACTAAACATTAGTCGGACATTGTTACAATGCTTGCAAAGGGGAGCATTCCTTTAGTATAGAGTTCCGTGCATCGCGCAACTCTAGGTAGCTTGGATACATAAAGTGTTAAAGTGATCCCCGGGGGCAATGAACTTCAACGTGGGAAAAAATTGGGGGAACCTTAAGCTTCGCCTTTAAGAGCTGAACACGACAGCGAAATCTGGCTCCTAGTGTGCATACTTACTATTGTGTGTTGTTACACACACACATGCACAGACACAGACACACACGCGCGTGCGCGCGCGACGTATCTAAGGAATGGTAGATGTTTTCGATCTTCTTAACAGCACTTTTATATAAACTTCATGAACATTTTGTACAGTGATGCAGTCACATGGTCCTGTATTACGAACTGCGAGTAGGCGTGACCCTTATATTCGTTAATGGTCACATTCTGTCGTCCTTTTGCGTTAACTATCTGGCAGCTGTTCGATTTGTTCTTCGAGACCTCATCCGGCCAACCGCAACAAGCATCGCCTTACGGTCGGTGAAATGGCAGTTGCCGTACTTCACTTTTTTAATGGTGTCGTGAGAATGAAATGCTACAAAAGTGGATGCCGAGCATCTGACGAGACCGTATATAGGCTTTGCTGTAGTTCCATGGCCTCAGAGATGGCGGGCATGCCCGCCGTTTCGGAGGCCATTGTAGTCGAGACTGCTTGACATGTTTCCCGCTAGATGGACATAGTTGTCCATTTTTGGAGCTGCGGACGATTTTTCGCTCACAAGAGACGCCGTTACCGACAGCGGTATTTCTGCGGAGCGAGCTCTGTTACGCTATCGCGTTAAAAGGGCTTTCCTTTTAACTAGGCGGGAACGCCAAGTGATTCGACTAGTGATTTGAGGCGTAGCGAAGGAGGTTTAAAAAGATTCGGGAGTGGGAATCAAGGCCCATATGTGAAACCAGACCTCCGCCTTCTCAGGAGGGGCTCGACAAGACGTTATAGCACCGCATAAAGAGAGCTTTTAGGGGTGAAGCACCTTAGGGTGGCGCGTTGTCCGCCTTCCTTCGTCGTCGTCGTGCTCTGGTTTGCATGGAGTCTGCTAGGGGCACTGCGGTACAGAGATGCGAGCATCCGCTTTGTGTGGGGATATGAAAACTGACTTACAACCGCCTGGCTTCGTATATATAATTAGACAACAGAGGAGAATATATATTGAAATTTGCGTTGGAATCAGTGGGCACTAAAAACTCGCCGGAGTTGGCTATTAATTTTTCTTGTAGTTAACTAGCCGGGTGTTCGGCATATAACGGGCTTTACTTCTGCAGTTGTCGTGCTGCTGCACATCTCAAGTGGGGCACTGCTTTTTTTTTTTGCTTCCTGTCAATTATGTGGCACTCTTCTGCATTTCAGGGGCGATCACAAGTGCATTAAGGGCATTCTTCTTCTTCTTGAGGTTGTCGAAATTTGCACAAGACCTTCTGCTGCTCGTGCCTCAGTACACGCTTCTGTCATTGCTAGTCAAGATATGGAACAACGAGGACAAGAACTTGCAGTGCGATCTGCTCAAGAAGGAAGACATCGAAGTACCCAAAGGTGCAGTGTAGACTTATTATAACCACATTTCACAATCCATGGGATTTTACGTGCAAAAACTGCATTATGAGTACGAGACATGCACCAGTCGAGGGCCTTCGAAATTCTGATTACCTGCGGTTCCTCGACATCCGCTGATAAGGCACAATAGATGGGCCTCCAGCAATTTCGACTCCGTTGAATGCTGATGTCATGGCGGGGAATGAACCCACTTTTATTTTGTTTTTTTAAACGTTGGTTTCTGTCAGTGTTAGAATGTACTGCCCAACACGCAGTTTTTATTTTCAATCGACACTAGCTTATTTTATATTGGTCAATTTCTTTTTATTAGAAAAATAACGAAGAAGTACGGGCAGATCATTTTCTCCATGAAGATGTCTTCTGTTTTTAAATTTCGTACTCCATCGATTGCTTCGCAAGCCCGCCAATGCAAGCGTCGCTTGCAAACACGTGGCGGAACCCTTCGGGCTTCCTGTCTCACCAATATGAACCGTGTGAAGGGCAACAATGTTGCCTACAGCGTGAGTGCGGCTGCGTAAAGCCGGTGGAATGTTTTCATGGTTGTGGACATCAAGGTTTCCAGTCTTTGTCGGATGAAGGCGAAATTACATGCCGCTGGCCAAGCGCTGCCGAGGACAGAATGCGTCCGAATACTCAACATTGAGGCGACATTGTTCACGAGATGCATGCTTGAGCGGAGCGCGAAAACAGGGCGCAAGCGTTCCGTCACGTGGTATCTCATATTTTGAGGTATTCTTACAGCGTGGAGAAAGGTCACGGCGAGACGTATTTGAAAAAAAAGGGACAATCGGGTTCGTTGTTTCTGAAGCTGCTCTAGAACTGAGGCGCCTAACTCCCGCTCTGCCCACCATTATAGAAAAATATTAGCCAAATATATTTTTTACTTATTTCAGAAGAACCTAAAAATAGTCCCAGTAACCGTGGGCTATTGCGAGTAGCATGTGTTAAGTTCGTCGCTTCTGACGCAATTTTCATTTTCAATATATTGGGTGACTTTACATTGGAGAAACTTGCCTCGGGGGGGGCTCAAGTGTTGTAACTATCCGTTCCAAGAAAGTATCTTAGAAGAAGCGGAAGGTAAACTTCTTAATAGGTGCACACAGATAAGCGACGCAATTTGTATTATTCAACATTTGTTATGCTCGCCAAGAATATGCCACATAGTCGCCAGAGGGCATAGAATCTAACACTAAAAAGCAACGTTGCTGGTTATGTGTAGAATGAATATCTGGGAGCCAAAACACAACAAAAAAAGCCAGGCCTGCGCGGAACCGCAAGACAGTGACAGCGTAAGCTGGAGGAGCGACATTCTTAGAGGCCATTTTAAACGCTTGGGGAAACTAGTGCAAGTAAAGGTGGTGGGTATCCCCTGCTCCATAACTTTTATCATTTCGCCAAGTAGGGAAGTACCCACTACACCATAATAACTGCGTTCTCCCGAGAACGAACTGAACTCTCGGTCCGGCGTCAACGGTGAGGTACGGTTTGGCAATCTCTCTGCACAGCTGTCTGTCATGCCCAACGTTGCCTTGCTGCAGCCCCGGGCATAGCTCTGCGATTCGCCTCTTCAGCAGCGGTCCGCACCTTACGAGGAGGCGCCATCAGGTATATCGAAGAGCCAAGTCAGGTTGCTGTCGGGGCTGCGCACGTCGCCTGCCGCGTGGCGCATGGCACGATACAACAAAACTGCTTCAAAGGGCAGCGCTTGGTAATAATGATGACAGAGGAGTTGATGAAAATTGTTTCATAATGATGATGCTGATGATGGCTCTGTAATGGGTGCAGAGCTACGAAGCATGCAACCCTGTGTTCTTTGAAATGATTCCTCGAACTTGTTATGCAGTCCACTTTGCGCGACATGTAGTGGCGTATTATTATTCTTTTACGTAACATTACATTTGTTACTGCGACTGCTCGGCAGACGTTATACCTGTTTAGGTCTTCTAGCGATCATTTTTCAAGCACAGGCGTAGCTCAGTGGTAGAATGCTCGACTGCCACTCAGAGGGTGTGGATTCGAATCCACGCGGAGGACCAGTTCGAAGAGTCCTCGGTCCTTCTTATATTTTCTAAAATTTGCGCGATAGTGGTTACGGGCTACGGCGGCAGCGGACAACTACTGTGTCAAAAAACGGCCCTTGTGATCTCATAATACCTTACGCTGTAGAGTGGACAAGAAGACGTATTCTTCTCCAGGAACACGCTATGGGTACCGCAACTATAGTGCCTAGAATTTCTAGGCACTGTACCTCAACTACACTTTCCGAGGGCGTTCATCTTGGTGATGCTCCAACCACTCCGCGATGGCCCCTCTGTGCATGTGTGTATGTATGTGTAAATGCGTTTAGTGAACGCTTGCGTAAGGGCCGACCGGTAGCTTGGTCAACGGCTGAAGTAACGAGCCCCCAGAGCGAGCACGAGCAATGCGCAGTAGGGCCAGACCCACTTGGTGACACTGGACAGTGTGCGCCCCACTATAGCATTCGTTAGTTTTCGGTACATATATATGAATGTATGCATGCATGTATGGCAAGGAAACAAAGGTAAATGGCCTGAACGTACAAAATTATCAAACGCTAGCTGCGTCCCTCCGTAACGTGCAGCAACAACTGCGGAATCACGAACCGTAGCTAACTTGACGGCAAAGTGTAATGGCTTACTAGTGCAACAAACGCTTCGCATTGAGCGTTGTAAAGGCTTGCTTGCTGTACAATAAATTTGGTGTCATCTTAATGCTTTTTCAGGCGTCGGGCCAAATTGCGAAGCGGGTTTGATGGAGTTCAGCGAAGACGGAGTGCTATTCGAGTTCGTGATTCTTTTAGTCGAAGGCGTGGCCACCCTTGCCTTCATGGTTTTCAAGACATCGGGATACCTGTGGCCCGGCGGCCACCACGCGGGGCAGGAAGACGCCGCCGACGAAGACATCGAGGAGGAGAAGAAGAAGATCGAGGCTGCTCGCCAGAAGGGTGATTTCACCCATCACTCACTACTGGTGTGGAGCCTGCACAAAAGATTCGGCAATTTGCATGCCGTCCGGGGAGTCTACATGGCGCTCCGGCCGTCGGAGTGTTTTGGGCTCCTCGGTGTCAACGGCGCCGGGAAGACCACCACGTTCGAGATGCTGGCCGCCCTCATCAGCGTGTCCTACGGCGACGCGAGCACTGCGGTGGCTAAGCTCAGCGAAAACCCTCGCAGAGTGAGTAGGCGTTTAGGACGAACTGCTATGGCTACCTCGCCACGTCAGTTTCACATTGACATGTCACGTTGTGTGAACGATGATTGGCGCAGGATTCGGAAAGCCTAAGTTTCGCACGCTCTCTCCTTCTATTGATCGGTGGAAAGCAACGTTCCGTGTACAGTGGCGTGCATTCATAAAGTGAACACGCCACCGCGTGGCCACGCTCCGCGTAGCGCCAGCGCATCGATGCAAACAAGCGTGGCAATGTGCAGGCAAAGTTGGTGCAGGCAAAGTTGGCAAAGTCCCCCAAAATGCAAACAATGCACCAGAGGGCACGAAGCTGCGCTTGCGGGTTCACTCTAAGATTAAACGCCACTTCACAACGGTAGCGGCGAACACAATAGGCATTTGATGATAATCGGATCTGTGGCCAAACGTGTCGGATTTTGCGCATGCCCCTTCGTACCTAGTAGCGTTGCCCCTGGTGCTCGTGCAAGATCTGAAAGCTACTATCGCGAGCAATATGGCAGGAAACAAAGAAAAGCGTGAAAAACAGCCTGGAACCTAGCTGTGGGTGGTACGCGCGCGGCGGCAGCCGTCACAAAGAAAGTGGAAAGGAAAGCGCAGTTGTAAGTGACCGCAGTTTCGCGCGCGTGTGTACAAAGTACGATATACATGGCCTCACTAGCAGACAGTGATAAGGTGATACTGCGCCCCCCGCAAATTTGTGTGCCGAAGTGTTACAAGCTGTATCGTCCTTCCCTACATCACTATAAGTTCGTCGTAAATCTTGTGAAAAAAAAAGGCCCTAAGGAGTGCGTTCAAAGAAAATTTATTGCGACGTAAAAGGTAACAAGAAGCAAGCGAAGAAAGAGTCATATATGGCCCCAGCTAAAGCTAGTCCTTTGTCGATATGCATGAAACATCTTTTAGGCGTTCCTATAAAGTCTTCCCGCCGTTTAAGATGCAAGTTAGTGAATGGGACACAAAATCACAGTTGTCACTTGTTTCTAGGCACTGCAGTTTCCTACGCTAATGACTGTGACAGAAACTCAGCGTGACTGGTCGTAAACACAAGGACGCGAAATAGAGAGTTAACCTATGATTATTTCAAGATTTCTTTTATTCTCTTCATATGTCGTCATTGCTTTTAGCTCCTCCGCGTACATGACGCTGTTCAAGATTTCTTTTATTACTGGTCCCGTGTACAGAAATAAAGAGTCGGCGTGAAATGAAGAACGTCGTCTGAGAGTAAGATTGAACGGTAGTGTGAATAGAAAAAAAAGACTTATTGAGAGAAAACGTAATGAATCTCAGTAGTTCACTACGACATTTACCGTTTTACCGACTATCGATCGACAACGAGTTACCAAAGCAACGCCTCAAGCTGCCAGTTTGGAGGAACGCCTGCATCGTAGAGTGGAGTTCCAACATTTAGCGGAACAGCACTCTCCTTTCCCTTTGGTTTTTCACAGCACCACCCGCGTCACACCCAGAGGCGGTTCCAAGGCTGTGCGCCACGCGTTCCTGTCTTTCCTTTCATACTGATCACGATAGTAAACGGTCATATACGTCAGACACCCCGTGGTAATAGAGCTGCCCAAGTATTCGGTACTGTATCAAAAAATTACGGCACTGCTTTCCTGTTGCGATCGATAACAGGTATAAGGGTTCTACTTGTTAAAACTGAGACCATAAAACACAAGTTTTACGTGGGACAATGTAACGACAGGTGTAATGGTAGCTATCAGAAATTACACTTACCTTCACAGTCGCGTATTGAAACACACCACTCGAGACCGCCCAAGAAGAAAACACAGGCAAAGTCAGTGTGTAACTGACGTGAGCGAAATACGGCCGACGCACTTCCGTACATTCCCACTTGCCTGTAAAAGCGGCCACGCAGATGCACACGAAGCTGGTAGTGAGCAAAAGTGATTACGTGGCCCTTTCTAGAAAGCAGTAAGAAAGGAAGTTCTAGAAGCACGCTGACCGAAAAACTACGTCATAAATGCGCAGGAGCTGTGGAAAATTTGTGAGCCTCGACAACCGTGCGTTATCAAAGAGTAGCACAGAGGGACAGACATTTCTGTAAAAACCCTTGAGACTGATTAAGTTTCGTAGCGGAAGCGCGGAATGTTCACAACGTCCGAGAATGCCACCGCGGAAGAAAGCGAATCTTGGAGGCATTTATACAGCGATCAGATAAACTACTAGGCCTCCGAAATTTCTCCGGTGGCGCGGCTGGTCTCGGAAGCCATATTACCCAAAGGCTTTGTCATCATCGTGTATTTACCTCCAAGAGCCGTTGACAGGTGATTACTAGAGGAGCGGAGGGGGTTGCAGTGGTTTTGAAAGTTCATGTATATGAGGAAAGGTTAGTCAGCAAATGAGCAAAGAAGTCTGAGTAGAGAGTGTAGCAGCGAAAGGAAAATTTCAGCTAGTGAGTTGGTCTCTAATGAAATACGGTAATGACGGGAACAAGCATATAAAGGGGAAAAGATGAGAGATGCAGGCTAACGAGAGGTTTACACCTAACCGGACATTGAAACGCAAGAAGAAATGGCCTACCGAGAATAATTTCTGCGCGGATACTATGCATGCGTGACCGAATCTTGTGGTCTTGCTTAAGCGGTGACGAAGAGCGTATTAAAAGTTCGTGGCAAACGCTAAGAGACGAGGATTATTATTGTGAGACAAGCGAGCTCGAAGGGCATGGGCATAATTTGGCAAGGTGAACACTGATGGACGTAGCAGATGGCTCCCTGTGTGCCCTGCGTCGCCTCCTGTGTTTTCGTTGCGAGTTCTAGTTTGTCTTTCGAGTCGGTCGGCAAGCGGCATAGCGACTGGACCGCCGGCCGCGGCCGAACAAGTTCCAGAATGTGTGTGTGTGTGTGTGTGTGTGTTTGGGGGGGGGGTCATATGCGTGCTTCTGTGCGCTTTGCTGCGTATTGCCAACCGTCTCCTTCGCGCCTTGGACTCCTGACTATTAGGGAACACTCCGAGTCGCCTTCCTTTCTTTGCGTTCGGGACACAACGGTGTCACTGCTTCTAACAATTTGAGCATGCTGGTATGTGATACTCTTTAGGGGTAGGCCACGCAGAAAGACATGGTGACGAGGTGTTCCCGTACCGCCAGTTGCTATCACGACAAGCACACCTCTGCTCGCTGGCATCCCTTTATTCAACGTCTTCTGCTATGACCAGAATTACTTCGGCATTTCTGACATCATACACAACGCATTAAATGATTCTACTTGGGGCCAGTGATTGATGCGACCCCCTAACACCTCCCACCCCTACTTACTGGTTACACCGTGGGTAAAATCCCCTCCCGCCCCCCCCGAACAATCAAGAGTCGGTATAAATCCCGCCTTTGGGCCACTCAGATAAAGAAAATTAGAGCATGACTGCTTGGGGACTAGAGAATAGATGGAGCGGACGTGAGCGAGAGCTGACGTGTAACTAGTTTTTACGATGAGGGACTGGGCGTTCGTGATGTATAGCATTGCTTTGCGCTACGACTGCCGACCAATTTATTAAATGCTATGTGGTACAACGCCCACTTTTATTTGTTGTTCGTTTTTTATTCAGGCTTCGCTTTTCCACCGGCGATACATTAGAATGTGCACGTCGGCGCATCTCACTTTTATGCTTCTCTGTAACCCTCTCCCTCTCTTCTTAGCAGCCATCCGTTCATTGAAATAACAACCCCCAAACGTTTTTCTCTGTTCAACACAGTGGCAGTCGCAAATAAGCTACTGCTTCCAACTCGGTGGCCTCTTGGACAGGCTTAACGCGTACGAGTACCTCTACCTGGTTGGTCGCCTGCGAGGCATTCCGGAAAGCGAGTTGAAGCCCATGGTGGACAGCATCGTATCAGTCGTTGACCTCGCCGAGCATGCTTCCAAAGAATGCGGAGTTTACAGGTGCGCCAATCGCAGCCATATACCTAGAACACTTGGCAGAGTATCACCACAAGTGCGAAAGTCACGAAGCATAGTCGCTCACCACTCTTTTGCCGCTTGCACATGGGAACATTACGTTCGTCAAGATTAGCACCGCACGTTGCCCACTCTCAAACGAAAGTCAAGCTTGAAGTAATAGTTATGGCGCTAAAACAACGGGACACAGAGAAGGTCCTTTTGGAAAGTCATCCTTTCTGAAAGTCATGTCCTATTGGAAAGTCAAGCTTTTGTCGCGAAATAGATGGGTGCTATGAAAGCAATCAGGTTATGCTGGTTTGAGCTCGAGATGTGAACTAATGAACCAACGTGAAAATAAAGAAGAGTAGATAGAAGAAAATAGCGTGTGGCTCATACCGGCCATTTATATTGTTTCAGTGCTGGTCTATTTCTTTGCTACTGTAATCTTAAGTAACCTTAAGCGGTTCCGGCTTCCCTTCTTGGTGTCAAAAAGTATCTTCGCACTTTGTACATTTACGTTCGATGAATGCACTCGTTGGACGTATTTGTTTTATTCATTAAAGTTTCATTCAAATTTGCGGTTCGTTTATTGTCTTTCAAATGTTTGATGCTTTTGAGTGTCTGTACTTTAATTTTTGCACTTAATATGTGTATCGATGCTTAACCATTGTTTTGGTGCCACATTCTGCTTTCGGAGTAGTCGCTTGTGCGTGAAAACAAAGAAAAATGGTTATTTTTACTGACCTACTTATGGTGACACGGACAGAAAGTTCGCTTTAGCTGTTATGCAACTTAGCAAACGTCCAGCAGAATATGCTGCCTGCGAGAATTATAACTTCTTAATTATGATTGTGATGTGCTCTAGTGGAGGCAACCGCCGCAAGTTGTCCATTGGTGCCGCGCTCTTGGGCCTCCAGCCGTTCGTGTTTTTGGACGAGCCATACGCCGGAGTGGACGTGGTGTCTCGAAACAAGATTTTCCGAGCCATCGCAGAAATTAAGAAGCGCTCGCGTACCACCTTCGTGCTCACGTCACACAAGTGAGTAGTCTAGCATGCAGAAAGAATCGAATAGTCGCCAATTTGGAGTGCATAGCTGTACCAGAACGTACATAATTCTAACAGGTGGAAAACCCGCTAATAAGGCTTCGCGTTGTTGCGTATCCCATCGTTCAAGAAACGGGCAGCCCAAGCACAGGCAGCACAAAAGATAGGCGCTGGGAAAGAGGGTTTCCATGTACACCTTAATTCAGCTGGTAATTATTACGCGTCTAGTTTTCTAGTCACGTAATAATTACCAGCTAATAATTATCAGCTAATAATTACCGAACGCGAACTAATCTAGTTACGCGTCTCGCGTACGAGCTAGACTAGCAACGAACTTTGCTTCTTAAAATTTTTTTCAAGTCTTGAAGCAGTGCTACCTTTGGCTGTACAGTAATGTTTAGAAGAATGCCAACGTATTAAAAAAGCTGTGTGGTGATAGCGTAGGTGGATCTTAAGAACTGCACTACCGTCGCTATGTACTGACAATTAAGGTCACATTGCGAGCATGCTCCTCTCTAAAGCAATATTCTGTCAGAAGGTGAGCAGAGTCTAAACCATGTAACGGCGCGTCCTTGCTAAGTGATGCGTCTTATTCAGTTAGTATAAACAAGAAACGAGTCGCACAGAAAGTATCATGGCTTTCAAAGTGGGAAAAACACCGCTGTCCTAGTGATCGCAGAGCTACTATTAGAGCTCTGCAATATATCAGTGAAGAGCTCCCGTGCCGTCGCAATCTCCTATCGTACGTTCCTCGGTTTAACGCTACTTCGAAATTCAGAATATTGATTGGAAAATTTAAAGACGAGAGCTACGAGACAGGAAACGTTGCAATCCTCAACAATAACACATTCACAGTAGCTCCTAATGGCACATATACCATTTGACGTAACTAAAT
The DNA here is from genome assembly GCA_013339685.2 of Hyalomma asiaticum. NCBI lineage: Eukaryota > Metazoa > Arthropoda > Arachnida > Ixodida > Ixodidae > Hyalomma > Hyalomma asiaticum. The sequence goes on from CM023488.1 coordinate 65,447,251, forward strand.
TTCTAACAAGGACGATGGCGCAAGTGTGATTTACGAACTAAGACATATATTCTAAATGCGGAGCAGTTTTTGGCGGACTTAACGGGACCGGCAATTGAAATTACGCTTTCATGAAACGTGGCGTATCCTGGTGGTGAAGCCTTGGTACTGCTTTCCGTAGTCTATAAATTCCTGCAAGTCGCCTGCTGCTCTTCATAATACCATAACTCAGTCTTAAAATTGCAGTTAACACCTAAAAGCGCATGCCAATCTTATTATGCGCTTTCTATGCATCAAAAGGAGTAGACGCTGACAAGCGTCGCTACCCTCATGGCAACTGAAAACCTGATTTTAACGGCGGCGCATGCGGACAATGTCTCCCAGGCTTTGGGTGCAGGTGCTCTGCCGGGGCAAAACCCGGTGCAAACATACATGACAGCTCTCCGACACTGTTTGCAAGAAGTATTTCGTTAAGTCTCCATAAGCAAAAAATCCCGATAAATAAGATTTACAACTTTCTCCCTTTGTAATTGCATGGTTGGACCATCTGACCAGTAAGCTTTCCGTTGAAATAAAGAAACCAGGTATCCTAGGTACATTAAAAATTTGTTGTCGGTTCCTTTAAGCCACTTGTACACTATCTATCTATCTATCTATCTATCTATCTATCTATCTATCTATCTATCTATCTATCTATCTATCTATCTATCGTCAATGTCTGAGTGCTACCTTGGTCGGGTCGTTGACATTTGGCACACACAAAATCAATATATTAAGTAATGAATGCATGTCAAGCATGAATGATTGATCTTTCCATCACAAACATTATATGCTTTTAATTAACCTCCCCTCTACCTATCATATAATCAAACCGTGCACATACCCGCAGTGCTGAGCCCGGTATATTCCGGTAGGCGCCACATGTGATTTAGCTTTAGTATTATTTTTAGTATGTCAAGTACCAAAAAAATAGATGTCGAAATTTTCATGATAACACAATCTCCGTGAGTTAAAAAAGACAGATGCATGCAGTTATTGTAGCTTCCGATAGCAATGTAGACATAGCTAGCACATAGACAAAGAGAAGGGGGCTGAAATGACAGAACCAAACCACCACACAATACAGTGTGAAAATAGAGTTGGCGCCCCCTAAATGCAAAGAGAGTACTTGCCTACGGCGGCTCTTCCCACTCGCTAGACATGTTGGATAAATCTACTGCACCAGCAGTTGTCCTGGTGGTGCTAGTGTTAAGTAGTGCTTCTACTCTCTCTTAATTACTCTTTCACAAATATCGATAAGGGTGGGCGTATACTGTTTGCTGTCACTGCGCATGTTCTTGGCCAGCTTGGCTCGACCACGTAGAAATGTTGTGATAACTTTCGTTTATGCATACTGGAGGGCATTTATTGCCGTTGGATGAAGCAAGCGGTCGCTTGCGCAGTAGCACTAGTTTTCACGGTCGTTGTGTGATTAGGTCGCCACAATGCATCTTTAGAGGCCGCCCCGCCACGGTGGTCTAGTGGCTAGGGTACTCGGCTGCTGATCCGAGGGTCGCGGGATCAAATCCCGGCTGCGGCGGCTGCATTTCGATGGAGGCGAAATGTTGAGGCCCGTGTGCTGTGCGATGTCAGTGCACGCTAAAGAACCCCAGGTGGTCGAAATTTCCGGAGCCCTCCACTACGGCGTCTCTCATAATCAGAACTGGTTTTGGGACGTAAAACCCCACAAATCAATCAATCTTTAGAGGCATGTGCACAGTACTCAATAGGCGCTAAAGCTTTGGTATAGCTCGTAATGCCTTCCTTAATAGCAAACAGTTAGGAATTGGCAACATCCACGCCGGCTGCTTTGCATCATGTTGATTTCCAGAGTGCTGAAAGCTATGCAGCAGATATGCATGTTGATTGATATGTGGGGTTTAATATCCCAAAACCAGCTGTGATTGTGAGAGACGCCGCAGCGCAGGGCTCCGGAAATTTTGACCACCTGGGGTTCTTTAACGTGCACTGACATCGCACATACACGGGCCTCAACATCTCGCCTTCATCGAAATGCAGCCGCCGCAGCCGGGATCCGATCCCGCGACCCTCGCATCAGCAGCCGAGTACCATAGCCACCAGACCACCGTGGCGGGGCAGATATGCATGTTTGATGAGTATGCCCGCGCTAACTATTTCTATTTGTGTCATTGCAGTCCATAAAAACAAAATGAATATTATACAACTTAACGAAAAATGTCTAGTTTAAGAAGAACAACTTAACGATATCCCCTGCGCAGCATGGACGAGTGCGAGTTTTCCTGCGACCGCCTTACCATCATGGTTCAGGGACACATGATGTGCCTCGGCACGCTGCAACATCTGAGGGAAAAATTCGGCAAAGGCTACCGACTGGAGTTGTTGCTGAAACACACCGCCGCAGCCGACGCGCCGAAGCTCAATAATGCTGTGCAAAGGCTTTTGCCAGGAATTGAACTAAAAGAAAGCCACCAGGTAATTCAGGATTATTATATGTCTCATCGGTGTGGCACAATATTATATGTCTCATAAACACGTTGACGAGAAAAAAAAACGCACTTCCTCTTGGTAGGCACTGTACTTACGGCCTTCGGATAATGCGTATGATTCTCTGCCAACCGAGCTATTACAGCGTTTGTTGCTACGACCACATTATTGAGTATTTTTGTACATTTATTCCTGAGAGTTTGAGCGAGCGCCACTAATAGAAACCGACTGTGGAACACATTTTTGCCAGAGTGCCTTTCGTCCTTCTAGCTGGGACGCAGGATATTGCACCGCGGATCTAATAGCACGATGGTTCATTCGTACTACGACCATCGCAGAACACGGAAAACAATAAATTCTTTAGTACTCAATGCATATAGAATTTGCATATTTCAAGCATCCAGTCAGCAAAAACATGAGCGTGGTTAACGATCCAACTCCAGTAATAACAGCAAAACAAATCGATATAAAGCTCATGTAAAACCAACTTACCTTGAAAAAAGACAAAGCAACAGCCTTCCTCTTATGCATGAGAGGTACAGGAACTCAGTTATCGCAGCAATTGTTGAGCCGTTCTCTTCGCTATAGCTTATTTATCTGCGTCTTAGATTAGAATCGTGAGCCAGAACCTCTCCTGGTAAATGCGTTAGCGGTGGGGCATGTTAGCGTCTAGAAGTCATTTTGCACACTGTTATTTCAGGCGCTAGTGGTTGACCACGACGCCCATGCAACAACATCGAAATGAGCAGCGTGAGGACCACTTCCACGAAACGAGAAAAATATCGGAAATAACCAAAAAGAGATCTGCTGTAAGGCACAACAGCCCGTTTGGTCCATACTGACCGCTACGTGTGTTTAGAGACATTCTTGTTTTCTGTGATATTTAGGATAATTCAATTAAATATCACAAAGAAAAAGTTGGAGGACGCTTAGACATCGACTAAAAGAGCGAGCCCTCTAGAGCATTGGGTCCCAGCCGTTGCCATAGCCTCGTCAAAAAAGAGTAATGTTTTCTCCCCGATCCAAATTACATCTCCTGCTATCATGTGCATTGTTGAACAGATCTTTAATAACGATGGGGAAGAGAGAATGTCGCTGAAGTGAACATTTTGACAAGGGCAGATCTCTTCGGCAGAACAGCAACCTGTAACACGGCAACTGTTAAGTCGTAGTGTACAATTTTTCTGACTGATCTTACATTGAGAAACTAAATTGTGTTCATAACGCACTTCTGCCATTGCGGAGGGCTTGTGTGGACTGGTGCTTCGGGAGACAGGGCTACAGACCGAGTTGAGTAACTCTGCCGTGGTTGCCTAAGCCGACACCGACAACGGAGGGAGTTGCCAGCGTCGCCTTTTCTGTGACACAAGATGTTTAAGGATACAGTTATAACGTTTTGTGCATTCCTTGGCTTGGCTCGCTGCGATTACATGCAATTACATTCTACAGCTTCGCAAACAAAGGACAGCTGACCAGTAAACCACGGAGTTGTGCCAGCGCTCGCAGCTGGCTTTTTCTTCCCATAGCGCCTGGTTTATGACGTGCCCTAAATTAAAACTGATGGTTTTGCATCAAATCCTAGTTGCGTTAGAACCAATGCCGTTTCATTCTGTTGCTACTTTATTGTTTGAGTTCCAACTTTACTTCGTTTGTCATTCTACAGAAGTGCATGTGCACCTGCTTTCTTTTTTATACAGAACCTTCTTTCCTATCACCTGGCGGTCAGAGTACCCTGGAGCGAAATCTTCTCCAAAGTGGTGGACCTCCAGAAGGATTTCCAACTAGAGCATGCACTGGTCGCAGAGAACACGCTCGAAGACATCTTCTTGAATTTCGCCAAAGCGCAAGAAGAACAGCAGCAAGCTGCAGCCACAGCGCCAGCTCAACCGTTTGCAGCACCGCCACACACACGATAGGCACGACTGCGGCTACTGCATGCTGGTTCATATATGAGGCATGAGCTGAAGGTTACAAGTGCATTTTCTTTTTTCATTTGTATGGAGTACCCGACGTTGGGAATTTTTATATTAAAATGTGTGTTAAGGAGAATTACAAAGTAGAAAAAGGAAGATCTATTTTTCGCTAAGGTGCTTCAATATTTGAAACTCTTTAGCGACTGGAAAGCATTCCTATGTTGAACTATATGCTCTAGATATGCGAATCTGCGTTTTCACACTTCTCAACTTGCACACGTGCCTATTGAAGTTTTGAAAGAACCGGGGGTTGAAAGAAACATTCTATAAGTTATCGCTTTGAAAAGAAATGTACGTAATGTTGCGTAATTATACATTTACATAAAGAAACAAGACACGACTAAGGCGTGAATTTGAATATAAGATATTACAGTGGTAATACATACCATTTTGCTCGCTAAGCAGGAAAGCATATATTGAGAATGTATTAGTGCCATATTGTCGGCGGCATCACGGAAATTAAGAAAGCAGATATTGCCCCTTCACCCTCGCCTACCGCCACTACGAGCACATTTCTTGTTTTAGTTTGAGCAAATAGATCTTTATTCTTTGTTCAGATATATCCCCGCTTATCCCGAAACCGTTACAGCCGGGGTTTACAAATATGAAACAAATACACCTTGATCCACCCTGCACACCTGTACACATGACAGCCGATTCCACTGAGCAATAGTTTTAACAAAAAAGGAATTGGAATTTGTCTCAAATTACAAGACAGATGAATCTGCGCACGGATTTTATCACATATTTATTCTGCGAAATACGAGGCTTCTGTAGGGCTGACGCTTCTAATTATAGGCTTCTCTCAGATTGTTCGCGGTATTTTGCTTGATAAGCTGTTTCTGTTGCAAAAGCACGTCTTTGTCGCCTCTCCGCTTTTTGTTTTCCATGTTCTATTCCAAAATGGCGTTTCATGTTGATGCACTGGCTGCACTCACACTTTGTTTGAGTCGTTCACGTTGGCCTGGATTTCACCTACATGCGTTCTTCAAAATTCTGTATAGCACAGTGTAAACAATTGTACTTCCTCCACCTCCCGTACGCAATGTCCGTGAGGATGTACGCCATTGTTTAAAAAATTCACAGCATATCCACGGAGTGAATGATGATGAGTGGGCGAAGCTCCGGACGTTCATCGTATATCGTGCCGAGTTCCGGATTAATTTAACGCGCACGATCCTTATGGTTCAACTACAAACAAATGAAATCTCCTACCGGCACTTCATTGCATGTCAACATCCAGCGCATATATATATATATATATATATATATATATATATATATATATGAGGGGGCGGTGAACGGTTCTCTAGCGCGAGCAGTCGTTATTTTTCAATAAAAAAACTCGCTAGAAGACGCTGCTTGCTTTAAGCTTGTCTCTCGCGGGTGAGGGCGCGTTCTCCTTCTTTGCGAGCTGGTAGCGCGTTCATCGAAGAAATTGATTGATTGATTGACTGTGGTTCGGAAAGGACGCTAATTTCTGCAGCCCATGTAGGGAGCACGGCTAAGCGTCCGTGGGGATGGGGGAAAGGGAGTGAAAGAGATAGATAGAAAGGCCGTAGTGGAGGGCTCCGGAAATTTAGACCACCTGGGGTTCTTTAACGTGCACTGACAACGCACAGTACACGGGCCTCTGGCATTTTCGTCTCCATCGAAAATGCGACCGCCGCGGCCGGGATCGAACCCGCGTTTTTCGGGTGGCAGCTGAGTACATCGAAGAAAGCGTTTCCATAGTCAACGCGCGCCTTTCGCTCTCTCTGTCTCTCTCTCTCTCACAAGACAGCAGATGGAAGAGCGAGAGAGCTCGCGCGCCGGGAGGCACGCGCCGAGGCCGAGGGCGCGCCTTCCACACGTAGCATGATTCATTTCTTTGAAGGTAACGCGCTACTAGGAACAACGGACGGAAAGACCCAATCCTTAAGGAGCTTCGCCCCTAAAATTACACCATCTACCGCTAAAAGGAACCATGTGTGGATGCGAAGCAGCGTAAAGTTGGTGTACTTTTTCGCGGCAGCGGCGCCGAGCGCTCATCGCGGCGGTGCACAGGAGAGAGAATGACGCGCGCGCGCTCTGTCATTTTCATACAGCGGAACTACCGTGGCGACCCCAGCGGAGTATGCAGCTATCGCACTACCTGTCCTGCGCGCCGCTCCGTAGAGTAGAGGATTCCTAGAGGAGAGAAGGGGGCAGCATAGGAGAGGAGAGAGAGGGGAGGGAACGCGCATGCGCTGTGAGGTGTGCGACGGGGGACTCGGGCGCCACTCCGTATAGTAGAGGATGAGTGGGCGAAGAGGAGGAGAGAAAAGGGGGAAGCGTAGGTGAGACAAGGGGAGGGGGCGCGCACGCGCTGTGGGACGCGGGACGTGGGAAGGAGGGACGGAAAAAGCCCCCGCCACAAGCTACTTCGCATATAAAACGTCGACGACATACCTACTGTATAGATGTTGCGTTACCTAGAACAGATTTTGCATTACCTAACTATCATATTTCAAAGTACTTATACAACGCACTCACTGTCACAAGACTGGCCCTTCGTCATTCCTGTATTTACACAAAGCAACCGGGAACAAGCTACAAGTTCCCGCCCAGTGCCACTTACTTCAGTTAATTGCAAAGTGTTACAACACATAATAGCAAAACATATACTCCGGTTTCTAGATCCGACAACCTTATTTTACAATTATCAACGTGGATGCAGTACAACGTTAGCACCTGTGACACAGAAAACAATCAATTCATGATTTTGCAGGTACAGTAGATGTAAGACAGCAGGTTGATGTGGTTTCCGTGGATTTCACGATGTAATTCGATAACGTACCTCTTGTCCAGTTATTCTTCAAAATAAGGCATAAATGAATTCGTGATGAGATTGACTGAAGCATACTTAAGAAATTATGCGCAAGTAGTTAAACTTGACAGCCGCGTATCTTATCTTTAGCTGTACAGTGCCACAAGGCTTGGTATTGGGACCACTAGTCTTTCTCCTTCATACCAATCATATCTGGAAAATTCAGAAGAGGGTGCTCAGGTTAGACTTCTCGCTGTTTATTTATCTTGCCGCCTGCGACTCCCTGCTATCCTGGCCGTTTAGTTAGAGGAATGCATACGAAAATTCATATGCAACAACATGACTGCACTATGAATACACATCACAGGTCACAGCATAAAATCGTGACATGCATGTCATGAGCGGCATGATTTACCGTCCCACGGTCTTGGTGCTCTCCTAAATTTTCCTTAGCGCTATGTACGCTACAATTGATATGGCAAAACACGACTGCATGACAACTATCAGCAAGTGTCCAAGTTGTCATTTCGGCAGGGTCTATAGTGCCCTGAAATCATGGTGTTGCTCCGCGTGAAACACCTTTACATCTGCCAATGATTATTAAATCTGAAATTTCCTAGCGGGAGCACGCTACTATTGCTAACATAAGAACCTCTGTGGTATAACCGAAACTTGGCATGTGCAGGGGCGAGGGCCTTTAAATTATATTCTTGTGTAGCTTTACATGTAACATTGAGCCTGTCGAATTTGCACCTGCATGCCTCTTGTCCTCTATTGTGCTTCGTCTTATAAGTGACAGTTCCGAAGTTAACAACCGCTCATACACGCATGTCATGATTCTAACGTTATGACTTGTCAGTTACGTTCGTAATTCAGTCGTGTTGTGCCATAGCAATTTTGGTATACATCCCTTTAAGAAAACGAGTGGCATGTAGATTATGCCGCTAATGACATGCATGCCACGATTTTCATGTTATGACCTGTCATTTGTGATTGTCATGCAGTCTTGTTGTGCCAAACCAATTTTCGTATAGGCTTCGTGCAGCCAAGTTTTAAATGCGAAGCATTTCTTAGCGAACTTTGACGACTTTGAGCATATCTATCTATCTATCTATCTATCTATCTATCTATCTATCTATCTATCTATCTATCTATCTAGCCGCCTACAATTTTCTGCTCTCCTGGCCGTTTCGCTAATCGGATCCTTACGAAAATTGGTATGCCACATCATGACTACATGACGAACATGAATGACAGGTCATAACATCAAAATCATGACATTCATATCATGAGCGACATGATTTACAGCCACGGTCTTGGTGCTCTCCTGGCCGTTTCGCTAATCGGATGTGTACGAAAACTGGTATGCCACATCATGACTACATGACGAACATAAATGACAGGTCATAACATGAAAATCATGATATGCATGTCATGAGCGGCATGATTTACATGCCACGGTCTTGGTGCTCTCCTGGCCGTTTCGCTAATCGGATGTTTACGAATATTGGTATGCCACATCATGACTACATGACGAACACAAATGACAGGTCATAACATGAAAATCATGATATGCATGTCATGAGCGGCATGATTTACATGCCACGGTCTTGGTGCTCTCCTGGCCGTTTCGCTAATCGGATGTTTACGAATATTGGTATGCCACATCATGACTACATGACGAACACAAATGACAGGTCATAACATGAAAATCATGATATGCATGTCATGAGCGGCATGATTTACATGTCACGGTCTTAGGGCTCTCCTGGCCCTTTCGCTAATGGGATGTATGCGAAAATTGGTATGGCACAACATGACTGCCTGACGAACATAAATGGCAGGTCATAACATGAAAATAATGACATGCGTGTCATGAGCGGCATGATTTACATGTCATAATCTTGGTGCTCTCCTGGTCGTCTCGTTAATGGTGTGTATACAAAAATTGGTATGCCACAATATGACTGCACGGCGAACATAAATGACAGGTCACAACATGACAATCATGACATCCATGTCATGGGCGACATGATTTACACGTCATGCGTTTCGTTAACGGCATGTATACGAAAATTGGCATACCACAAGATGACTGCATCATGAACGTAAACGACAGATCACAACATGAAAATCATGACATGCATGTCATGAGCGACATGATTTACATGCCACTGTGTTTGCGCTCTCTCTGCCGTTTCGTTAGTGGGATGTGTAGTGTAGGAAATTTGGTTTGCAACAATATGACTGCATGACGAACATAAATGACAGGTCACAACATGAAAAGCATAACATGCATGTCATGGGCGGCATGATTTATATGCCAGGCGTTTCGTTAATGGGATGTATACCAAAATTGCTATGGCACAACACGACAGCATGAAGAACGTAAATGACAGGTCATAACATTATAATCATGACACGCGTGTCATGACCGGCATGATTTACATACATGCCATGGTCCTGGCGTTATACTGCCGTTTCGTTAATGGGATGGCTTCGTCTACTGACCAGAGGACGCTACGTAGCTCTCGTCGGACGGCTCAGTCGCGCACGGTGGAAACCGAGGCGACAGCGACGCGCGCGTTTCTTCGCTGCTTTCCGGGCGTGCTGCGAACCACACGAACGCTCGCGGCGTTGCCCTTTGGAACAGTTTGTCGCAGTTTTGGAGCGCGCGTCTCAAAGGGAATAAAACGAAAGAAGGTGGGACGGGCGGTCGCTGCTGCTATAGAGTTGGAGACGCGCATCGCGTTCGCGTATTCCCCTGTCACACACTGCCCAATTTTGCTTCTTCTCTCCGCCAGGCAGTGCATTCTGGCGCTGATGTCGCACCTGGAAGACTCGACTGCACGGAGCCTATACGAAAATTGGTTTCGCACAACAGGACTGCATGACGATCATAAATGACAGGTCATACCATGAAAATGGTGACATGCATGTCATTAGCGGCCTGATCTACATGCCACTCGTTTCTTTAAAGGGATGTATACCAATATTGCTATGGCACAACACGACTGCATGACGAACGTAAATGACAAGTCATAACGTCAGAATCATGACATACGTGTATGAGTGGCATGTTTACATGCCACAGTCATGGTGCTCTTGCGGCCGTTTCGTTAACTTCATATGTACTAAACTCAGTATAGCGATACAACAACGCAAATTCATTTTACGTTCCTTATGCGTGCTTCGCATTTCCTTGATTCCCACTGCACGTGGGATCTGCCAATGTTAGGGGCGAAGCTCCTTAAAGCAGCACCCGTTCGTCCCTCGTCGTAGTCGTAGTAGTGCGTAACCACTCTTACGCTTTGACCTCCAAGGTGGTGCCGGTGGGAGATTTCTCCTGTGCGTTGCTGAACAATAAAAAATTCGCAGTGTGCGCGTTAACTAAAAGCCGAATTCTTCTGTCTCATTCCCCATTAGCAGCCATTTCGTGCGTCCCCGATGTATGTAGTAGTAGTAGTAGTAGTAGTTGGTAGTAGGTAGCCACCGGCGCGTGCCTGCTGGAGCGCACGCACGCGCCGAGGGCGAGCGCGTGGCACCTGGCGCTCGCCCTCGCCGCGAGCGCCGGGAGCCACGCGCTCCCCGGCAAACTCGACACTGCCCCGGCAAACGCGAGAGACAACGTTGGCGCAGGCAGCGTCTCCTAGCGAGTTTCTTGATTGAGAAATACCGACTGCTCGCGTTGGAGAAGCGTTCACCGGCAAAACCCACACACACACACATATATATATATATATATATATATATATATATATATATATATATATATATATATATATATACTGGATCTTGACTTGCAATGAAGTGCCGGTGGGAGATTTCACTTGTGCATTGTGCATAGTTGAACCGTGAGGATTCGTAGCATGCGCGTTAACTAAATTAATCCAGAACTCGGCACGATCTACGATGCACATCCCGAGCTTCGCCCACTCATCATCATTCACTCCGTGGATATGCTGTAATTTTTTTTTCATGTGCGACATCAGCGCCAAAATGCACTGCCTGGCGGAGAGAAGGAGCAAAATTGGGCAGACTGTGACAGGGAAATACGCGAACGCGATGTGCGTCTCCAACTCTATAGCAGCAGCGACCGGCCGTCCCACCTTGCGTTTTATTTCCCTTGAGACGCGCGCTCCAAACCTGCGGCAAGCTGTTCCAAAGGGCGACGCCGCGAGCGTTCGTGTGGTTCGCAGCACGGCCGGAAAGCAGCGAAGAAACGCGCGCGTCGCTGTCGCCTCGGCTTCCACCGTGCGCGACTGAGCCGTCCGACGAGAGCTACGTAGCGCCCGCTGGTCAGTAGGCGGAGCCCATACATCCAATTAACAAAACGGCAGTATAGCGCCAGGACCATAGCATGTAAATCATGCCGCTCATAACACGCGTGTCATGATTCTAATGTTATGACCTGTCATTTACGTTCGCCATGCTGTCGTGTTGTGCCATAGCAATTTTGGTATACATCCCATTAACGAAACGCCTGGCATGCAGTCATATTGTTGCATACCAACTTTCCTACACATCCCACTAACGAGACCGCCACAAGAGCACCAAGACCGTGGCATGTAAATCACGTCGCTCATGACATGCATGCCATGATCTGCATGTTATAACCTGTCATTTACGTTCATGATGCAGTCGTCTTGTGGAATGCCAATTTTCGTATACCTCCCGTTAACGAAACGCGTGGCATGTAAATCATGTCGCCCATGACATGCATATCATGATTTTCATGTTGTTACCTGTCAGTCATTTTCGCCATGCAGTTATGTCGTGGCATACCAATTTTCGTATACATCCCATTAACAAAATGGCCAGGAGAGCACCAAGACCGTCGCATGTAAATCATGTCCTTCATGACATGCACGTTATGATTTTCATGTTCTGACCTGTCATTTATGTTCGACATGCAGTCATATTGTGGCATACCAATTTTTGTATACATCCCACTATCGAGACGACCAGGAGAGCACCAAGACTGTGACATCTAAATCATGCCGCTCATGACACGCATGTCATGATCTTCATGTTATGACTAGCCATTTATGTTAGTCAGGCAGTCATGTTGTGCCATACCAATTTTCGCATACATCCCATTAGCGAAACAGCCAGGAGAGCCCTAAGACGCTAGCATGTAAATCATGCCGACCATGACATGCTTATCACGATTTCATGTTATGACCTGTCATTTATGTTCGTAATGTTGTCATGATGTGTCGCGACACAATTTTCGTAAACGTCGCGAGTTAGCGAAACGGCCAGGAGAGCACAATATTCAGTAGGAATCAGATAGATAATAGATAGATAGATAGATAGATGAGATAGATAGATAGATAGATAGATAGAATAGATAGATCGCTCAAACTTGTCCGAAGTTCGCTAAGAAAATGTCTTCGCATTTATAGTCAAAACATATACTCCGATTTTTAGAATACCGACAACTTATTTTACAATTATCAACGTGTAGGCAGGACAACGGTAAGCAACCTGTGACACAGGAAACAACAATTCATGATTTTGCAGGTACAGTAGAAATGTAAGACAGCAGGTTGATGTGGTTTCCGTGATTTCACGATGTAACTGCGATACGTAACTCGTGTCAGTTGAAGAAAGCGTTTCCATAGTCAACGCGCGCCTTTCGCTCTCTCTGTCTCTCTCTCTCTCACAAGACAGCAGATGGAAGAGCGAGAGAGCTCGCGCGCCGGGAGGCACGCGCCGAGGCCGAGGGCGCGCCTTCCACACGTAGCATGATTCATTTCTTTGAAGGTAACGCGCTACTAGGAACAACGGACGGAAAGACCCAATCCTTAAGGAGCTTCGCCCCTAAAATTACACCATCTACCGCTAAAAGGAACCATGTGTGGATGCGAAGCAGCGTAAAGTTGGTGTACTTTTTCGCGGCAGCGGCGCCGAGCGCTCATCGCGGCGGTGCACAGGAGAGAGAATGACGCGCGCGCGCTCTGTCATTTTCATACAGCGGAACTACCGTGGCGACCCCAGCGGAGTATGCAGCTATCGCACTACCTGTCCTGCGCGCCGCTCCGTAGAGTAGAGGATTCCTAGAGGAGAGAAGGGGGCAGCATAGGAGAGGAGAGAGAGGGGAGGGAACGCGCATGCGCTGTGAGGTGTGCGACGGGGGACTCGGGCGCCACTCCGTATAGTAGAGGATGAGTGGGCGAAGAGGAGGAGAGAAAAGGGGGAAGCGTAGGTGAGACAAGGGGAGGGGGCGCGCACGCGCTGTGGGACGCGGGACGTGGGAAGGAGGGACGGAAAAAGCCCCCGCCACAAGCTACTTCGCATATAAAACGTCGACGACATACCTACTGTATAGATGTTGCGTTACCTAGAACAGATTTTGCATTACCTAACTATCATATTTCAAAGTACTTATACAACGCACTCACTGTCACAAGACTGGCCCTTCGTCATTCCTGTATTTACACAAAGCAACCGGGAACAAGCTACAAGTTCCCGCCCAGTGCCACTTACTTCAGTTAATTGCAAAGTGTTACAACACATAATAGCAAAACATATACTCCGGTTTCTAGATCCGACAACCTTATTTTACAATTATCAACGTGGATGCAGTACAACGTTAGCACCTGTGACACAGAAAACAATCAATTCATGATTTTGCAGGTACAGTAGATGTAAGACAGCAGGTTGATGTGGTTTCCGTGGATTTCACGATGTAATTCGATAACGTACCTCTTGTCCAGTTATTCTTCAAAATAAGGCATAAATGAATTCGTGATGAGATTGACTGAAGCATACTTAAGAAATTATGCGCAAGTAGTTAAACTTGACAGCCGCGTATCTTATCTTTAGCTGTACAGTGCCACAAGGCTTGGTATTGGGACCACTACACTTTCTCCTTCATACCAATGATATCGGGAAAATTCAGAAGAGGGTGCTCAGGTTAGACTTCTCGCTGTTTATTTATCTTGCCGCCTGCGACTTCGTGCTATCCTGGCCGTTTGATTAGAAGAATGCATACGAAAATTCATATGCAACAACATGACTGCACTATGAATACACATCACAGGTCACAGCATAAAATCGTGACATGCATGTCATGAGCGGCATGTTTTGCCGTCCCACGGTCTTGGTGCTCTCCTAAATTTTCCTTGGCGCTATGTACGCTAAAATGGATATGGCAAAGCACGACTGCATGACGACTATCAGCAAGTGTCCAAGTTGTCATTTCGGCAGGGTCTATAGTGCCCTGAAATCATGGTGTTGCTCCGCGTGAAACACCTTTACATCTGCCAATGATTATTCAATCTGAAATTTCCTAGCCGTAGCACGCTACTATTGCTAACATAAGAACCTCTGTGGTATAACCGAAACTTGGCAGGTGCAGGGGCGAGGGCCTTTAAATTATATTCTTGTGTAGCTTTACATGTAACATTGAGCCTGTCGAATTTGCACCTGCATGCCTCTTGTCCTCTATTGTGCTTCGTCTTATAAGTGACAGTTCCGAAGTTAACAAACCCCAGCTTTACAATAAACGTAATTTGCTTTCGGTTAATAACATTAGGAAAGTTTTCAGCCGTAGCGAGACCAGCGGCGATAAAACCAAGAAGGGTATAGGGGTGTAGGCTTGTCAGACGGTCGCTGCTAATAATTGCTGAGGCATTAAAATTGAAATCAAGCCAAAGAAATAAAACATGGCTACGTGTATAAAACAACGCGTAATATTCTCTGCCGCAGGCATAATCTAAGGGCAAGAAATGATGACACGCTCTCTGGCCCCCTGATAAAGAAAGCCTCGCGGCTTTTGGCCCATGTTCCACGAAGTGCTGAATTTGCCTCATATTAATTGTAGGGTCACTTGCATATGTATATACTTGCATATTTCTGTATTCATTTACGTTCAGGTGACTCTATCTACGTTACAGCTACTTCACTATTGTCACTTAGCACAGAGAATGGACACAGATACTCAAATTCAAGCATTTATCGGTCGAGCATGAGGTTTATTGCGCAATGTAGCCAGTGTCCGGTGTAACCCTCACACCTAGCGCCTACCTAGCGCACCAAAAGAACCTGAAGTCAGAACACATGAGCCTTCGAGACGGTCACCGGTGCAAATTGTGTGGACTCTCTGTAGCAGAACCAGTATTGCTGGGACACCTAGCGAGGCGCGCGCGAAAAAAATCGAGACTGGTGTGGGGCTCAGAGATGGTCGTTTCTTTAGGTAGCGGTGGCTGAGTTCAGATGGCGTCCCGAAACATATACGTTACGACCACAAAGAAATATTTGCAAGTTTCGAGAAAAAACACACCTACAACCATTGCGGGCTGCAAATGGGCAATGTATGCCCAGCGTTGCACGGCAGCGAGCCTGGCGTAAAGTTAGGGCACCACACCTTGTACTTGGACCTTACACTAACTAGAGGATAACCAGTTAGGAATCTTATTTCTGCTCGCAGCTCTTGGGTTCAAGTTAATACAAAGGCAGTTGCCTGATATCACAAAGAATGTTCGAACGACTCGAAACATGCAATGCAATAAAATTGTAATCGCAGTAACGTCAGCTGTTCCTTTGTATTGGCGTATTATTGCTCACATTATGCGTATGAATTTCTTCCCTCCCAGATTCATACAGTGCCAAGGTACTCGGCATGTGACACTGAAAATACGCAACTACGGGTGGCAGCACAAAAAGAGATATTCATTCGCCGTGGCTTATTAACAGGGCTTAGAGAGGCGAGCATATTTCGCACATGCTTTTCAACAACTGCAACTGCTTCCTCTCCCGGATAGAGGGCTATAATTAACCTCATCTGACGCTTTAATAACGCTTCAGTATAAATGAGTGACGCTCTGATGTCATATCTATTAATGGGACTGAGCTGTATACATTATTTTTATTTTCTTTTGCCAGATTTCATGATAACATTCATTGAATACCGACGTCGAAGGTGACCCGAAAGCGAGGCCCAAGAAACAAGAAAGTCACGCAATGATAATGCTACAAGTAACTTTTAGCTAAACACTGAAGTGCGCACCTGAACACTAATTGTTTCACGATCGATTTAGCAGGTCCCTCGCTATTTATGCCATGTTATTAGTGTATGCACGCGCTACCGTAACAATGCTTTAAAGGTATACCGGGAAAGTAATGGATGTCTATGCAGTAATCTTTAGATTACACCTGCGAGGCTGCAATTTCAATTATAACCGGTTTCATGTTAGAGCAAAGTAGTTGTAATCGGCTACTTTTTTTTTATTTTTAGTAAAGTGTACAAGAACACAACTCTTCAACAGCCCCAGTTTGCCTCGATGATCCAAAATTGAACATGTGCTTGAAATATTGACCTGCGTTTAGAGAACAAACTTCTCGTATAGTGTCATGTGCGACATTGATACGAACATTCCTGAATTGCTCTATAACCCGATGCGGAGAACACGTAAATACTACAATGTTAATTTTATGATTTCGGAAACATTCCTCACACTGAACAGTACGTTTTTCTGTTTGAATCACTCTACATCGCTCCGCCAACGCATAGCTGTTTGTCGAGAATAGTGGATAGAATTAAGTAAACCGTTGGAACAGAATAGCTGTTGAGGTTCGAGGCTGCAACGTCTGTCCAATGTCCGTCCGTTCACCGCTCACTACCACAACCAGTGGTAGCCTTGAACCCACTGGTAGCCCAGCGTATCCCTGAACTCACTACCAGTGGCAGCACATTAGCAGTGTATTGTTAATGCAAGAATGAGTGGAGCAATGTAGCAAGAGTGAGTGGAGCAAGAGTGAGTGGTAATGCAAGAGTGAGTGGAGCAATGTAGCTATGCTCCACTCACTCTTGCCCCCCACCCCTCTGCAACATGACAGTGATTCTGCGAAGGCCAATGCGCAGTACCGTGTAGAGAAGGTATAGCTGTCAATGTTGCGGGTTCGATCTCCGAATCTACGGGGACACTTCTCGGCACCGTTGCCACTTGACAGCCTGGGCAGCTGCGTCACGATTAGCAATAAAGAAAAAGCAGCTTTGCTCTTCCGGCGATTCGGTTTTCAACGCATGGAACTGGCTTGCGTTCTTTTCTGTTGTATGATAAGAATGATACTTTTTGTGCTCATATATATATGCATATGTATGTGTCCTATTCAGGACAAATACGGTCGTCCTTAAAATAAAGCCAAAGAAGTATCATACCCATCAAGGGAATCTGTTACGGAGAAAAATAATCACCAAAACGGTCGCCACGTATAACTAAATATGTATATATTTTCTCCCTACAAGAATAGCAACGCAAAAACAAGCTCGCCGAGCACCCGTGGTTGTATATATTCAAGTACCGGGCAATCTTCAGAAGCCGGTAGAAAGCAGGTGTCCCGCAAATGGTGGTCTACTGATCTTAATCGACATCGTAGAAGGCCACCACGCCGTGCTTTGACTGAGCGGGCGTTTTGAAAACCTCCGGAATCCGCGATAACACAAAGATTGCTAACATAACGGCTATCTCATCATGATGTAACTTGCAGCAGATAGTCTATAAGCGGCACCCAGAAACAGCTGGCCTCAGGGTTACTTTCTTTCTTAGTTTTGTGCGAACGGCTCTGCGGGCGGCGCTGCCATTACGTTCCTCGCCAGGGTGCGTCCCTTCACTGTCGCTCATGTCTCTCCACATCGCTCCACCGCACCTGCCCAGGCAGTCACCCGGGTTACCGGGAAAATATCAGTTCTTAGCTAAACGTCGGCGGTGCCGGTTCTGTTTTTGAGACTTGACATTTGGCTCGGCTTAGCGCGGGTCGTACCCCGTCCAGGTCATCAATCTTTAGAGCACCTACACGCAACTGGTAGCGGCGATATTTAGTGAGGAAATGATTTCATATTCCCACGAACTCTGGTGATCGTCTGGGAATGTATAACGGCGTGATGTGAGGAGTAGAGACATATGTGGCGCAAGACCGGGAGGCGGCGAGAGGACGAAGACATTTCGGTGTCGCTCAAGCCTACTGCCGCCTGCCTGCCCTTAGCATTCTGTCACCTGCTTATAGGAGGACACATTTCATTTTCGTGTTATACCGGTCCCTTTGACATAGGGATCAACTATATTTTTTGTGTCATTTGCTTTTACATGCTTTCCCTAATACCTAGGAAAGTGAACGAAATGGCTCAAGTAATAACAATTGTGTTTACATTGTAGGAACCCAGTGTAGCGCAGTCCACTCGAAAAAAACATTCTCACAGCTATTAAAACGACGTTCAACGCAGAATGCATGAAAGACACTCCACGATATCCGTATAAATGAAGAACGCTTTTAAGAAGGCATGCACGTCACACGAATAATGCCATATATCTATAAGCAGCTAGCGCTCCCCACAGAATTTTCCGCTAAAAATTACTGTTTCTCAACGTACTGCGGCAAGGCAGCTGGCGACTTAAGGGGTTAGATCACAAGCCTTTCGCGTGTGCAGGTAGAAGGCAGTAGTAGGTTTTCTAACGGTCAAACTAATGTTCACATCACAAACCCCGACAAGTTGGGGGGTTAATCCTCCTGTTTTTTACGGACAATAATGCGCTCGTACGATACCCTTCAGATAACCACCCCACACACACCATGCGGCAATTTGGTCCGATACGAATGCTGTCAAAGTGGACTTCGTACCCACCGTGGCTTGAGAGGACGATGAGAGGACGACGCGAACGGGGCCTTATAACGCTATCGCGCTGCCCTCTTATGGGGAAGCCTAAGCTTCTTCCAATTTTTCTCTTTTGCAGAAGGGAAACACCGATGAAAATAACGGTATCGGCAAACACCATGTTATATCAATACTCATTAGCAATTACTAAAAATACATCGACTCATGAGGTGCGGTCAGGAAGGAGAATAACAAGTAGGCAAACCATTTATTATACACGGGGGTCTGTGGCGTTTGTTCGAAGTGACCGTGTGAAAACAAGCCGCGAATTTGAATTACAGGAAAGCATCAACGCGTACTCTTAACTTTCATAGAATTAAAGTTACCACACTGAGAGAAAAATACCTTTCACTGATCAGTAAAACAAATGGCCATCGTTAGGAAGCTGTGTTGCGTCCATTAGGTCAGTACATTGCCAACCTCACAATTATTTAAAGTAAAACGAAATCGCCAAATAACGCGGCTTGTACCTCCGTCTGCATCAAAAGGATGTCGGTGAAACACGTCTGATGCTCTACGCTTAAACGGCTTGAGCAAGTTAGACAATTTGCGCTAAGGACCGTGTCAGTATGGCCGTTCTAACACTCGCAAGTTCTTACAAGACTAAAGCAAGACTGCCGTGCGCCCTTCAGGGACCACGAGCATCGTTAATGTCACGGGAGTGCATGCACTAACCATGCGGTACGGCGAACGACCCCCCCACGTGATCGTGACAGCGTCAAAGGCTGGGGACAACCTCGCGTAACAAGCCCGTCACTCATCTTAGCATGGTAGACCAATGCGTTTCTTCTCATCTTGAGCGAGGTCAGCGAAAGGTAGGGTAGGGACGTGCAATGAGTACTCACTCAGGTAACGAGTAATCAGGTAACGAGTAACGAGTACAGGAGATTCGGAAGCGCGTGTGCGCACCGCTCAACGGTTGCTGGTGACAAATGAAGATGTGGCTCATACCCACAATAAGGACTTCGAAGGGCCCCAAATATTTCTACACACGGACAGAGAGAAAAAGCGCTACAAGGTGACCTACGTTTCCTTACGTGGACTCAACATGAGATCACCGCATATCACGGAAGGGACTCCACGCTGTTTGCAGGAGGGAGCTACTGGAGAGGCCACTCCGTTTCTCTAGATACACTATGTCTATCTCCATAGTGTCTTTTGGCGTATGTCACATGGCATTATCATCTGACTTGCCCACTTGATGACATGACCTTGCACTGGCTATTCTTAGTTTGATCGCCCCTGATGCATAGAGCACTATCACTGTAAATAAAAATTAGCCGAGATGGGAGTAAATGGACCTGTCCTCTAGCGCATTCCCCGATAAGAGTTTAATATACTCCGGTCAAGCGGAGTAAAAGATTTACTCCGCTTGACCGGAGCTGTATTTACATCCATCGAGGAGCTTTTGCGGGTAGCTATGGGAGTATGTGTTTCCATCCGTCGCGGAGCTCTTGCGGCGGCCTATATGGGAGTTTATGTTTACATCCATGTAGGAGCTTTTGCTGAAGCCAGCTAAAGCTAGGGTTCTCCGCGACAATTTCTTCCATAATTTTATTAATATTCGATCTACCTGGGTAAATTGGTATCCTTTTGTTCCTTTTTCCTTCCGGTCGATAGCCTTGACGTTTGCTTTCCGATAATCCTGGTTTGTCCGCACACAATATTGATAATTTCGGAAGCCTAAAACCACGTCAACACTCGCTGGGTGGTGGTGCTCCAGCCACTTTATAACAAAATATTTCTGATTCGCGCATCACTGCGGTGGTCTGGTCGATGCGCAGCATTCGGCTTCTGGCTGGAGGAGCAGAGCGGTCACCAGTGGAAAGAGCTTTGCCACGTTTGCAGAGAACATTGAACGGCCGTTGCAAACTCACTGCACACTCAAGACTCGTTTAAAAAAACGAAGTGGTGCTTCACTTGGACGCACTAAGCACACGTGCGAGCACGCAGAGATACAACTCCCACCGACGATTCGTCGAACCAACCAATGCATTGGAGCATCAGACTGAAGCACTAAACAGACGCGCGAGCACGAGCGCGCAAACACACACACATCACACCGCCGCAAGAGCGTCGCAACCGAAGACGGCTGTTGTTTTGTTTTGTGGGGTTTTTACGTCCCAAGACCAGTTCTGATTATGAGAGACGCCGTAGTGGAGGGCTCCGGAAATTTAGACCACCTGGGGTTCTTTAACGTGCACTGACAGACGGCTGTTAAAAACTCCCATGTGGAGGTTGGGACCACGTGAACTGAAACACCGTGTGGGTAGTATAATAAGGTCATGTCGTTTTTATACTCCGTCACTTAGCAATGGTGGTAAAATGATGTCATGTGCCCAATCACTCCGCTATGACGGAGTAAATGGTTGGGGCATGAGAGTTTTTTCGGTTGACACGCAGGTAAAAGCTCCCATCTCGCCTAATTTTTGCTTACAAAGTAGGAGAAACAAATGTGTCCGTGAGTATGCAATTATGAGAAGTGGCCCTCTCACGCAATGCAAGTAATTCGTCAGGCGCTCAAATAGGGCAATTTGAGTTCCGGGTGAGGGACAAGTAAATCTTAGGGGTGGCGGAAGCTACCTTCGGTAATAAGCTTGAGTGTAGGGGAATTTTCGATTAACGCAGTCAGTTTTGGGGTGCGCCGTTCGTATTCTAGGGAGAGGAGAGCAAATTGAGGGGGGAGGGTGTATATATTGAACCTGGCCCAGCTAAATGTTCAAATTCGACAAGGTCCGTTTCACGGGCGCGTCTCTTTATTGTGGGAGTGGGTGGTCACATTAGACATGGGTATAACGAATCTTCCAAAGGAAAGAAGGCAACTTTGTGAGTTTTGTCCAGGCAACGTTTTAAAGGGTGTTGACGCGTGAAGTTATCATTTCGTCACATTGGTTACAGTAAGGAAACGCTAGACAGTGGAGTTTTGTGTTATGGCGAGTGTATACAGGCCTTGTTCCTCACGCCTGCATTTTCCAGACCCCTTTAAAAGGAAGGTAAATATCGTCACAAGAGTGTGCGTAAATTGTCTAATCGCGGCTCCCTCCCCTGTCCTTACCATGGCTGAAACATGCAAAAATGGTATTGTCGTGCAAGGTCTTGGAATGTACAGAAAAATGTATTTTAAAGGTAAATGATGTCGTCCTGCCCAACACAGACAGTAAAGTTCTGCTGATATATTGAATTACGACAACACGTCAAAACAGACTTTCTGCAAAACTAGATATGGACCTGCTAGTGGACCACAGCTCGTTGCAGTTGATCCATTTCTAGTTAGTAAAGTCAACTCGTAATCGCTAATCCGGAAATGTATTGTAGATTGTATTATTCCGCTTTATCCTTCACTTCAACATATCACGTGTAGATAAGTAAGGCTGTTGTATTTATTATTACTATTGTTCTTTTTCATGGATATGACTCGAAGTCCACTGAAGAATATGTTATGAGGTACACAGGGATATGTGGCACTAAAAGGGAGCACATCTTCTAGCAACAACCTTCACGGACACTGGAAGGTTCCGCTTATAGTCCATGCTCTCGTGCATCAAGACACGGTGATGGTCCAGCACGCTAACGATGCCACCAGGAAAGACCGAAGAACTAGTCACCCAGGCTCGCCTTTTGGGTATTGTTCACCAATTTATAACGCTCACAAGTTGCTTTTCGGTATGCCAATGAAGCACAGAAAGCTCTTCGAATATGCGTATTTAAGGAAGCCTTCTTCGAGTGGTGTTGAAGAGGTCGACTTACTCGTGCGAAGGCGTGACATAAAGCTGCACACGACCGCTTAATCCCCTATCCCCTTCCCTCCCCCCCCCCCTTCCACAACAGTGGCCAAGAGCTCTCCTTAGTTGTTATCTAAATTTGGCTGTTCTCTAGAATTCGCACCTACCCATGAGGGCGGTCCTTGTCACTCAATAAATGTCACATTTATTGCCTTTCCTCCTCTTCTCCATCGCGAAAGAAAAGACAGCATTTTATATGTCACACACTCGCCAGAAGAGCGAAGGAATGAATGCGGTAGCAATGCATGATATACGAAGTAAGACTCGTAGCTTTACGGGCAATCTAGGCTGTAGTGAATGTGGGCTATTAATTAAGCATGGAGGTGCGTAAGGTGGCACGTGACGGCCGAGTGGCGGAGAAAACTGCCTGGCAGAGTTGCGAACTGAGTCAAGTTTTGATGTATTCTGACACGCGCTTCACACCACGCGACCGCGCTAAGCAGCGTACACGTTACACCATCGTGAAACTCAGCCCAGCATAGCAGCAATAAGCGAGCGCTTTCCTTCCGGCACTCGTACACGCAATCGTGCGAGCACTATCTGGCGAGGGCATTGCCGACGTTGCGATGATATGCGAAAAGTCTGGAACGGAGCACGTTATCATGGCACAGCAACGCTGCACACTGCACGTCCGATCCCTGTAGAAATAGCGCGCGCGCCAGCGATGTGCAGTTACTGCATGAGCACCCCTCCCTCCCTCCTCCCGCCATCCCCTCGCTTCTTTTCATGCTCGTTGAAGGGCGGGTCGATTCATCTTCGCTTCGACGCGCCTCCTGAGCGGGGTGATGGTATCGCATGCGCCTTCCGAGCCACGGCGATGGACCGGGCAAGTTGATGCCTGCTTCAGTCGCGTTCGTCCCCTCCGCTCGAGTGGTTTTACCCGCGGGAAGAACGTACGATGCGTGGCGGATTATCGATTTCCGCTTTCAATCAATCAATGAATCAGTGTTTGTTCAATGAACTTAATACAAAAGTGGTTACAAAGTATTTGGGCCATTAGCCTGTGTGGCTAGTTACTGGTCCAATCTAATACATGAATATTTTTTACATGTCAGGAGCAGAGGAGCACATGATATGATTATGAATCTTTATACAAGTTCAATGATTGAGTAGCTTCAAAGGTATATTATATATATTGAAACGCACATGACAATAAATACGAAATTGCTGCTACCGAATAAACCCTCTTCTATACAGCTACAACCTGGGAGACACGCCCTCACTGTGCTGGTTAAAGAAATTGCTGCTACGTCCTAAGTACCCAAGTAATAAAGAAGAACTAATGGCATACATTGTGTAAAAAAGTACAAAAGACAGGGCACCCGAAAAGAATGGGCAGAATTTTTGCATAAGGCTGCGTTGAAGAATAAATAACAGTCGAACTTGCATCAGAACAAAGAAGAAAAAAAAAGAAACAAGAAAGGGAGAGATATGTACCAGGTGAGACATTATGGACGTGATCTTCACTGTGGTCAAGAACACGACTGATTGACAATATGTATTTTGCAAGTCGAATTGAATTTGCGGGCAAGTTCAACTTCAATTGGAATTGGGTTCCAAATTTTAGCACCAGTGAACTGAATTAACTGTTCGCCATATACATTCCTACAATTGGGAAGGTTAAAGTTGCCATTGCCTGCATGCCTTGTGTTGCGGGTAGGCGCAGAAAACGTACTCACATGTAGTGGAAAGATGGTGTTAATGATTGAATTTATCAATACCGCGGTTTTATAATTTCGCTGAGACGTGAAAGGCAGTATCCGAGTAGAGGAAAACAGATCCGAGCTTGTGGTAGAAGAAGACGTAATGATTCGTAGGGCACGGTTTTGTAACCGTACGATCGGTTCGATGTACGTTGGATAAGTAAAGCCCCATATCTCGCTACAATAACTGATTTGAGAGTGAAATATAGAGAAGTATATTGATCGAAGCACGTTATATGGAAAGTGACATCTGGCTTTAATGAGCGTGAAGCATGCGAAAGCGAGCTTTTTGGATATGTAATTAACCTCATCCTTCCAATTCATGTTTTCGTCTTTTGAACTCCCAAGTATTTAAACGTGGAAACTCGCTCAATGGGCGAGTTGTTAATTTCCAAGTGCAGATGGCTATAATCTAGATTTTTTCTCCTGGAATGAAATATAACGTACTTAGTTTTGGCAATATTTAATGCAAGCTTGTTGCGGGCGAACCATGTGGAAATATGTGATAACTCTGCCGTGACTTGTTCTTTTAGCGTACGGAGAGAGTTACCTCAAAAAAGTAATGCGGTGTCATCAGCGTACATTATGGTTTTGCATGAAAGAACAGACGGTAGATCATTTATGTATAACGAAAATAACATAGGGCCTAGCACGGTTCCCTGGGGTATTCCACATGTTATTTTTCTAAAGTCTGAGGATATGCGATCAAACACAACACATTGTTTTCTACCTGCCAGATAACTAGAAAAAAACTGAAGCGTCTTGTCGGTAAAGCCATAATGAAATTCCAATTTGTTTAGTAGTATGGAATGGGAAACCGTATCGAATGCTGTTTTGATATCCAGAAAAACGCTGACGGCAATTTCATTATCATGAAGTACTGAGTTGACGAACTGTGCTAGAGTAAAAACAGCTGTGGTCGTAGACCTATTTGTGATGAAACCATGTTGTTCGGTGCAGATTAGGTCATTTGAGCTTAGAAAGCGGCACAGACGGGACTTAATTATTTTTTCAAAAAGCGTGTTTACGATGCTGAGCACCGAGATGGGACGATAACTGCTCGGAGTTTCTCGATCCCCGGATTTGTAGATAGGTACTACCCTCGCAATCTTTAGGATATTTGGGCAAGTTCCATTTTCAAGGCAGTTATTCATGATGTGGGAAAGAGGCTCCGAAAGAAGGTCTGCATTTTCCTTCAGCACCTTTGCAGTGATGCCATCATGCCCAACGGCTTTATTGCAAGGAAGCTTGAGGATTTCTGACTGAATTTCCTCAGAGGTTACGCTAGTGAGCTCAAAGTATTCACCAAATACTTTCTTATCGTAAGAATGTAGAAAATCTGCTTGAGACTGAGATGAATAGTTGTTACCAACATTGGTAAGAAAATTATTGAAGTTATCAGCGGTGCTTGTTGTAGGGTTATCAGGAGCAATGTGCTTTTTCACGCCTATTCCCGTAACTTCACGCACTAGCTTCCATACATGCTTGACATCGCCGCTCTGTTGTACTAATCTAGCACTGTAATACTGCTTTTTGGCTTTCCTTAGCATTCCGACTGATTTGTTTCTGAAGTGTTTAAACTGCTTTTTATAGTATTCATTTGTTTTATTTTGTTATACGAGACATGATGGCCACGGCAATTGCGACGGCAAAAAACGATCGAGGTTGTCCATATACTAAATCAATGCGTCCAGTGATTTTGTTGGGGTAGCGACACAAGCAGCCCAGCCTACGTGACGGCCTCGAGTCCGTGGACACAGGCGTCTTCCTTGGCATATCGGACGGCGCAGGGTTGAAGGGCGAGGTTGTGGCTGAGCAGGGGCGCCTCCCATCGCGCGCCGCGGTGGCAGACTGCCATGAAGGCCGCGTTCATAAGGAACTCCTGCTCTGAGTTAACTGTGATTGCCCAGATCATGTGTTGCAGCGTCGCTCTGGCTCCGCGGACATTAGGCGCGTCAAACAAATAAATGTCGGTAGCAGAGACGTAGGACAACGGGGTTTGTAGAAGTCTCTCTGTAGTTTTCTGCAGGCGATCGCCTGTTTCTTGTTCATTTTGGCGTGGGGTGGTGGGTACTTGCACCTACTTAATCTGCAGTGTTTTGTTATGCAGGCGGGTGGCACGGCTCGGGGTGTAAGTACTTGAGCCGCCGCGTCCGCACCTCACTGGCTGCGAGCGCTGGGTCCACGTGGGTGGGGGTCCACACGAGGAAACCGCCATTTTTTCGGGAAATGTTGCATTCGTGAACTTCGATAATGCGGGCCGCTTCTCGGGAGGTCTGGTAGCTGGCGCAGTTGCGTATCACCACCGGCAATTTGCTTGTTATAACTGCGTAGTCTGTGGTGGCTACCAAAAAAACAAGCTATCGATGCTACTTCAGCCACCTTCGTCGTTTCCGTCCGCATCGTAGCGCTCGTGATTCAAGTTCCGCTAGGATTCTTCATCGCGACCTCGAATCCGCGTTGCCGCTTGTAATGGGCCGCATCGGGAACCGTTCTTTGAATACTGCCAAATTCATTCGCGCGCCTGTTCCACCAGTTGATGTGATGCGTCGGGTGCATATTTTTGAGCAACGGCGAACCACGATGCGCTCACGAATCGCTTTGGACATTGCTACCTCTTCACAGCCCTGAGTATGGTAGGTGATGCCAATAATATCGAGGATGTGTCGGCCGATGCGGCTCTCTGCCAGGCGCTCATATTGCGCGATGTTGTGCTCATCGATTAGGTCCTCTAATGTATTTTGTAACCGCAGCTCGTGAAATTTGTCGATAGAAGTTTTGATAGTTAGGCCGATGACGAGTTTCTATGCCCTGCGAATGAGGCTGTCAACTTTCGCTCGTGCGGTTGCTTGCCATTTGAGGTAGGAGGCAACGTACGTGAAGCGGCTGATTACGCGCTCTTGTACCAAGCGGATCGTACTGTTTTCCTTCATTCATCTGTGTTTGTTAAGGATGCGTTTCAGCAACTGGATAGTTTTATAAAACGCGCGCTCTAGCCTGCGTGCGGTTTGACCGTTGTGGACATTCGCTGACAGGTGCTAGCCCACTACCCAAATGTCGTGAACGTGCGAGATGGGCGTTGCATGACGTGGCAATCGCTGTTCTTGAGTTTGTGGCCCCGGTACTCGGGCTTGTAGAGCTGGAGCTCCGAACTGGCAGCGGAGCATTCGAGACTCGTCTCGCGGAGGTACTCCCGCACCACTTCAACGGCTGGCTGTAAAGTATGCTTTGCGTAGCCGTGGTTCTCCTCGGGAACCTAGAGGTGCGTTGCTTTTTTTAAAGATAGTGTCTCATTGACATTGGTACAGTTTTCTCTAAATTACATCCGGTTATTTTATTTATTGCTGGCAGCAGCCTTTTTGAGTAATTCTACATAATTTGTGATGTATCAATTACAGTAGATGCTTGTCAAAGAAGAACGGCCATCAGCGCCTTCCGCGCGTTCCACATTAGAGGACAGAACAAATACCGCGAAGAAGAGAAAGAGGGAAGCTGCAGAGTGCTGCTGCGTCAGAACGTCCCCGTGGAAGCGACGCCCATTTGAAAAGAATTTAAATTGTCTAAACGCACGCCAGACGTTCTACATTGTGCGGCGTGGCCAAAGCATTGCTTTGTAAGTATACCATTTCACGAGAAAACTGTTAGATGTCTGCGGTAGCTCCTGCAATGGTAACCTCTGCGTTTCCAAGATCCCTTCTTTTGGTAACATGTACCTGTTTCCACGTAGCGCTGTAATTTCTGTGGATGAGCGCGCACGACATGTTTGCTTATGCAGTACTGAGTCTCTTTACAACATCCGATGTACTTGGAAAGTGTTGCCGTTCTTGCACGTGAATAACGTGCACGAGTCTCCTGAGCAGATTTATAGCTTCGCAAATATTGCAATGTATGACACAACCACAGAGCTACGCTTTTCCAACAAACAAGTCTAGGAAGAGGTACTATGCCAGTTTTCATAAAGCAGGTACCCCCAAAAGAGATGCCGTCTCTGTCGCTCCGAGACCCTGCCGCAGCGCGCTGGACGCTTGCGTGCTGATATGGAACTGCGTTCCACATCCCCTAGGTGGCGGCACGAATTCTGTGAAGAAGGGTGAGCACACCGAGGGGGCCATGAAGCATATATCGTGCGTTTAGGTCGAGAAACACGGCTGCGCTAGTTAGCGGTCAGAGGGCAGCACATTCTGTGCTACAGTGTTTGAGGGCAGATGAGAGAGGCGTTCAATCTTCGACCGAGCGCCGCAGCCAGCTTTCCTTCTACCACTTCTCTGCTGTCTATTTTGCTGACGTCGTTTCCGTCACGGAAACTGCGGGATTGTAGATTCTATTTCCGGGCATATAACGATCGTGTTAAGGAAGTACGAAAAAGTACGTTTCAGCACTTTCGAGCGCATTTAGTGTTTCAACGCCACCCATGGGTACTTCGAGGTGCCGAACGCTCTAAGTCATATCATTGTGGCATAGCGCGCGAATTTGAAAGTAGTGCGCAAGGAATTTTCAAAACCCAAACGCAGTCAAAACGTGTAATGCCACTGTTGCATGGTGCGAAGATTCTCGAAAGGTTGCAGTTTTTCTCGAGGTATCGGCGTGCAGCCATTACTTGAGGACGTGCTACAATATTTCTGTTTCGCTTTGGATACCGACACGCCGTTCGCTTTTGCTTCTGAATATTCCAGGCAACCCACCATCAACCGTTGCATAGAGAGTCGTCCTCGCCAGCGACAGTGCTCATACACGCTCGCACCTGGCTCAAATGGTTTCGACGCACCGCAACGTGGTGACTTTCTTGTGGCGCACCCTGTACATTCAGGGTGTGCGTCGACACGGGATTGCCACTTTGGTCGAGATAGCGATCTTGAGTGGCTTCGTTTATTCATTGTTGTATAGGCAAGATAAGGCGACGCCACTCAGCAAGAAATCCGATGAGAAGGACGTACGTGCAGACCTGGCGGCACCGTTCCTTGTGTCGCACATTGTGTACTCTCCTCAGAGCTCCTACAACGACAAGCTCATGGGTGCTCTGGCCAAGGAGATCTTTCGCCTCGTTAAGAGCAAACCGAAGCGTAAGTGATAATGTTGCTTTCCTCTAATTTACCCAGTGACGAACTGTTATAACTGCTGGCCATGCAAAATGCGCTACACTTCCTTGCGGAAATTTTAGAAGCAAACAACGGGAAATATAAATATGAGTAGGAGTCGATGTTTGCGTTTACCGAGCACAAATCATACTGACCATATGGCAAAACTGACAATTTTACCTCATGCAGAAATATCCATGGCACATTGGTAAGCGTGTACACACACAACAATGTACATGTTGCCCGTTATGCTTTTCGAGTGCGAACATGGTCGGAAAAGCCTTTGTGGCCATTTACCATCTGGCCTAACTGCCTGCGCTCTTGCTGAAAAATCTGCAAGGCTGTGTTTCTATGCACTGAGACAGAGTTAAAGCCACGTGCGAGGTTCCTTTCACGTTTAGTTTCTACTTACAAAAACTCATAGGGACAAAATGTTAAGAGATTGCCGCAACCTGCCTGGGTGAAGTGGCGCTTAACAGTTTCAAAGCATAGCCGCGAAGCAGTCCCAGTGGAAATTCAATATCCATGTCAAGTCACCGAGCTCAAGTCCTCGCGCTGAGAATGGCAGCACGTTAGTTGCTAGGCATCTACGGAGAGTTCGTTCTGTGCTTTGTGTGTGCAAACGTAGGACGCAGCTTTCCACACCTGCTTAGTCTTAAATGACCACAGTATTTGAAGACAGCATACACTAGGGCCGCATAGTTTCTTCAGTCTCTTGGTGCACCGGGTGGGGACCATATGACTTTAGCCTAAAGCTGCTATTGCGGGTATCCTGCAGTTGATTTTTATGAACCGTCTGTTGTAAGCCTCACGACTCACACTAGCAAGCACTCGTTCGCATTTATAATTGCAGTTTTTATTACAGCAGTAACATCTGTGTCATTTCAGTTCGGCCTTTGAAGTAAAAAGATTAAACAAGAGAAATAAAAAGGCGGATCGCGATTCTGCAATAGCACAGGAGCGCAACGGACAGCAATGTGACGTTAAACGCTGTACCATGGCTGTGCGAAATTAGGCAACAATTCGTGAGAAATATTTCGGTTAATTTACTACACGAAGCGCCCTTGTATGACATGTCCATGAATATTCACTTGCGACTGTATTCTTAGATGCACCTCTACAGGTAACACTATCTTCTTTGGCGACGTAGTGTCGTACACGTTCAGTAACCGCAGCATCTATATATGCTCGTGACGTGATCTTCGGAAGAGCCGTTGGTGTACGGACGTTTTGCAACACAACACGGAGCGCACCGGGCGAACGCAGAGCAGTCTGGGAGTGGTATTTTCCAGAGTACTATCTTCTCCACAGGGGCTAGGCTTTACTTTTGCTGTTCCAAGTGCAAGAGGCTTTGAAAGCAATCTGCAACGTCGCTTCAGTTATTGTTGAGAGTGTGCGACGATTTGGAAAGAAGGTACGCACCTGTAAGGAACGCACGTGAAAGCCGTCAAGAACCACGTAATCTTAGCTTGCTACAGCAGCTCCACGCGAGCAACGGCCGGTTCAGTGTCAATGTCAGCATGGTTTATTTGCAGTAGAAATAAAGATTTCACCGCAGGAGGCAAAGACTAAAGGCAAGAAGCCTTACGAGTGCTCGACCCCCTGATCACTAGTACAGCCTGCATACATTGTTACAGTACATATATCATCTAGCACAAAGGGTTTGCTTGGTTTTACACAGTTACTTATTCGCATTTCTACAATAATACACATTTATTATGATCTTTATACTCATTAGACAACCTTATTCCTCTATACATACAAAACGTTCCAAACACATAGATACCCTTACTTCTACATACATGCGGTTCACTCGTCTAGCCATGTAATGGTCATGATACACATTGTCATGATACGAGGGCGAGAGACTTTTCGTGTGTATTTTTAGTCATGGTCTTCAGATTTTCAATTACTGCAACGCAATGGGGATAGTTCGGAGTGGCGATGTGTCATCAAATCTCGAAGATGAAAAAGCACCGCAGTTTGCCTGGCGCTTGTACAGAAGACAGACTCTATCACATACGTGTCAACAGCCCCGAGGCGTGAGGGAACGTCTACACGCTCGCTAGCAAAGGCCCCGACACAAGCGACCACCTCCGTATGCTAAAGTGCGAGGGGGCTCCGGCTATATCCATGCTCGCGGCGCGACGAAACACGGCGCCGCACACCTTTTGCTCCAGCTTGCGGGTGACAGTCAAGCCTCGGCCACGTTGAAATTCATCCGCGACGCACCACCGTGTTGAGCGTATCAGCTACGGCAAAAGGAACGGAAGGTTTTAACGCGAAAGTGTTTTATGCCGGGGCTCACCACGACCCCATACGTCCCTACCATAAAAGATATGATGCAGTAAGACAAACATGTAAGAAGAGGAATGACAAACACCAAGAAAACTTCTGTTCATGCGATGGGGATCCAACTCAAAGCCCCTCGTTCCACGACCAGAGGTGGCCGGTGCTCTACCACGGCGCTAACGCCACCCATGCTAATTGTACGAAGCGCCTTATATTTGTTCTTCGACGCTCTCGTCCGGCTCATCACGCGCGCATCCAGCTCATTGCCTGGAACGGTGCCGCCATGAAGGAGAGGCAAAGTGAATCGCTGCGGCTTTACTTAGCATCTCCGGGATGGCGACACCATTCCAGGTCCTTTCCAAAGTCCGCCTGGATTCACGTGTGCAGACCCGCGCGGACATCGAAAAGAAACGTGATAAGAACAGAAGCGCGTCCGTACAGTTTCGAGCGTATGTGCGCCGACAGCGTAGTGGTAGAGTACCGGTTACCTTCTTTTTTTTACTCCGTTGTTCGCAGCTTGATCGCGATCGGGTGCGCCGCTGGATTTTCTACGGAACGCTCGCTTTTTCAATGGGAGGAACGAGACGCGTGCACATATTCTGGCTCCGCCTACCACAATGGCAACTGCTGACGACAGCGCGGACACCAACGAATCAGGAGAGGCCAAAGAAAGCGTTCAGGAAGGGAGATGCTTTGCCCATCGCGCATCTACCGGGCATTTTCGCTATGGGACAACGCTCATTGTCCACTCACAACCAACGACGCCCACACTGATATTTCCGCGAAACGAGTTCCTTAACGTTATCGCGTTAAGAAAGAGCTTTAGAACAAGGTACGTAGTGTTAGCATTCTTTGGGTTTCTTGGCTTATATCAAGAGCGAAAAAAGCGATGTATAATAGGGTTTGCACTCCGCAAGCGCTAACCCAAAGGAATCTGTCATGTTTTCTTGCGCGGTGCAGGATCTCAACGAGATCATCAACGCAAATCAGTTTTGAGGGATTTGGGGGCGATACACTCTTCCGAAAATCAGGGGCTGGAACGACAACCCAAACTCCGCTTTGGGTACGGCGCATGTGCAGCGGCAACGAACCCAAACGGTACAATAAGCAAAGCTTTGGGTACCCTATTCTAAAACTGAGTGACCTATATGTAGCCTACAAAAGCATATTGGAGGTTTCAGTAAAAAGCACCACCCAAGCACTCCGTACAGATGGCTAACCAGCGAAGCGGAAACGCGCCGCGCGGTTCTTAACAGTCGGTTAATCCCGACGGTGTATCGACGCCTTTCTCGATTATTGCTTACATGTTTGTGTTTAAAGGTGAAAAACAGGGGGACACCAACCAAATTGTAATCATTTAAAAGTAAAATTTACTTCTAAACATTAAAAAACCCGACGTTTCGGGTCCCACTCGGACCCTTCTTCAGGGGTGACTGGAGGGCACCAGACAGCAGCAGTGCTTATAAGGCCTTCTTTCTTCTCTCTTCCTTCCTTTCTCCCTTTCTCTTTTTTTCCCGTTCGTCAAGCCGAGGTCATGCTAACGTTGAATCAGGTGCCGGAGTCCGCTAAAATAGACACTTGGCATTGCACCTGCAGACCGGTTCACGTTTGCAGGTGTCGCCTGATGGTGCCATGATTCCACAAAGAGTCGCTTGTGAAGTTTTCACAAGCGACTCTTTGTGGAATCATGGCACATTCAGGCGACACCTGCAAACGTGAACCGGTCTGCAGGTGCAATGCCAAGTGTCTATTTTAGCGGACTCCGGCACCTGATTCAACGTTAGCATGACCTCGGCTTGAAGAACGGGAAAAAAAGAGAAAGGGAGAAAGGAAGGAAGAGAGAAGAAAGAAGGCCTTATAAGCACTGCTGCTGTCTGGTGCCCTCCAGTCACCCCTGAAGAAGGGTCCGAGTGGGACCCGAAACGTCGGGTTTTTTAATGTTTAGAAGTAAATTTTACTTTTAAATGATTACAATTTGGTTGGTGTCCCCCTGTTTTTCACCTTTAATTTCGTCCCAACCAGACAGAACTCTGTCAAATGTTCACCTTTAAATGTTTGTGTTTGTTGAGGTTGCACGCACGTTTGGCTTGTGTTTACCACAAAGTTTATTTCACATGCCGCACACTCTGCCTCCCGTGATGACGGTCTTGGAGGAGTGTAAAAGCGGCCATTGGCTCTGGCGAATGCGTTCTCGCCATGGCCACGTTGATACTGCTCAGCCTGCAACGCCGCTTCCTCAGCTTGTCGTTGTCGCTTGCGTTCGACCTCTCGAGGTTGCTCGGCGTCGTGGTTAGCAGCATCCGTCCGCCACTGGCGCTTGAGTTCCGCTTCGCGATTTAGCGTGGCTTGGAAGGCCGCCCGATCCTCGGCACGCATCTGCTGCTTGCGATTGGCCACCCGGGCATCTTCTTGTGCCCGGACTGCAGCATCGACCCGGCGAACACAAATTATCTCGCAGTTCTGCTGTCGGTGCTATTCCTCAAAACCTGTCTTCTGTTCAGGAGTTCGTATGAGCCTACCCATGTGGAAGTTGTAACTTGAAATTGCTACGCGCGCGCTTGGTGGCATGGCTGTGACGGGATGGCTGACGTCACTGACGGCACACGGGTGCGTTCGGCGCGAGCGCGGTGAAACGCAGTCGGCGTCGGCAGCAGCAGTAGGCCTCCCACTATGGCTAACTTCCCTGCTCCTCTCTACCTCGCTTCTGCTAGGCTTCGCGACGCTATACGGACGGCGCAGCCAATAGAGGCCGCTCGTGACACAGATGCCGAGCGGTTTTTGCTTCTCCTAGCCATATAGAGCTTTCGCTGTAAAACGCTGAGATAATAGGGAGTAATAGTTGAGCGGCTCAGCCGGCCAGCGGGCCCAGCGATGGAGCGGAGGGGACAGCGGACCGCATGATGAAGAGTAATAGCTGAGTGACGCCCCGCTTCTTTCAGCGGAACTTACCGCTGCGCCACCTGTTGAACAATGTTGGAGTTACTGTCGATCGAGCAGAGGTTTTTATCTGTCGAATAAATTGAAGTTACTGCGAAAAGTATATCGCAAAAGTAATTTTTCATTAGATCACAGGTGTTATGTGGAAACACATCTTCGTTTTTGCTGCATGACATGACGACATGCCGCCGCCGCTTGTGTTGGGGGCTGCCATCTTGCAAAACGCTCGCGCGCTAGCCCGCTGCATACGCTCCGCTGAAGAGACGAAATGAGCGGGCGAGCGGCTCGCTCCGTAAATGCGCTGGCTGTCCCAGCGGGCCGCGCATGCGCAGGTGGCGTCTCCGCTCGTTCGCTGGGCCCGCTGGCCCGCTGAGCCGCTCAGCTATTACTCTCTAATATGGTGCGGTCGCTCATTCCATGTACGTCAAGAGTAGCGTAAAACTCTGTGACGTAAAAGTGGCACCGCTGGAAATACTATGGAACCCGCCCTCAATTTTCGGGTTTAGTTAACCAGCCAATCAGCATGAAAGGAGACACTACGCCACAAACGGAGACAGCATCGCCTTTGACGTCACATCTCAATTGATTTATGTGGTTTTACGCCCCAAAACCAGCTGCGATTATAAGTGGAGGGCTCCGGAAATTTCGATCACCTGGGGTTCTTTAACATGCACTGACATCGCACAGTAAATGGGCCCCAACATTTCGCCTCCATCGAAATGCAGCCGCCACAGCCGCCATTCAGATCCCGCGAGCGTCGGATCAGCGGCCAGGTACTAAGCCACTAGACCACCATGGCGGGGCCGGCGACACATCTTCAAATCCGGTCCTTTCGCACCGCGTGTAAGCTTCTTTGGGGCGCCGGATTGCGTTCACAGATCGAAACGCGATGCATTGCCGAGGTGCAGCCCGTTCTTTTATTTTTTCCGGCTTGCGTGTTGAGAAGAACGAGCTAGACTTTCGCATTCGCACTTTGAGAGTGCATATATGCAATCCAAGGAAACGGTGTTTGGTAAAACACTTTTCACTCTTTCATGCAGACCACGGAACTATGCTTTCACGCAAGTATTTGTACATCATCAACGAGGGCGGCATTGATCTCTCTACTGCACTAACCGACGCCGATGATGACGTGCACACCAAGTATCCCGACATATCGACGGAAAATACGAGGCGCCTAAGCTGGTCGCCTTGGCCGACGACGAAGCTGTAGCCCACGAATGCGAACAGATCCTGAACCAGAACAGCACATTTAACCTAGGGCCGTCGCTGCAGCCTCTATGCCTGACGCTGTCGAACACAAGCGAATCGGCTGATATCGTACTGAAGGTGTACGCTCCCGTCAGTTTTCTGTTTGAAGGGTCGGCCAATTTTGGGCTCGGTTCTGGAGGACACGATCAGGCTTTTCGTAAGTGAATGACCCTGTTAAGTGCCTCTTTTGCTCACACTACTTCTTTGAATCCTGAAAGTAAACATCCAAGGTATTGTGACCGTCACTGCGTGCAGTGGTAATGCTACAGTATTTAGCTGAAAAACAGGAAACGTCAACGCTATTGGTGACCTTCGACCCCTTCAGTGCATGCTAAGGTGTACACGTTTCTTCTGTAACGCAAAAGGGAGCGCTCATGCGGTCTCCAAATAGCACCCTTCAATGCTGGTCGTTCCGCTGAATGCTATAATAAAATAAAGACAATTGACTGTGATTCACTTAGATTAGGAAACTGGGTGATAGCTGCTTTCGATTGGCAATGAATAATCGTAATGCATGCTCATTATATTAAGGACAACAGATTACATGCCTCACGAATAGGAACATCACGCATCAACCGTTTGTCTGGGATGGTACTGACACCCACGTGACCAACTGATAAGAACATTTGCTTCATAGACAGTGGTTCCTTACTTGATGACATAAGGAGCGGGGCTTAGGGAAACAGCCTCGAGGGGCATGAATAAATTAAAATTCTCGGAGGAGCTAGTAAACATTTGCTGCGCCCCTCTTGTTAGGAATTTAAGCTGGCTTTTTGACATGGTAGATTCGCATGGAGGAACTTTTGGAGTGTGAATTTTGCTGAGATGAGATTCGACGAACTTCCAGAGAACTAACGTTCTTGCATGAGTTTCTTTAGGAGGCGTTTTCAAGCAATGAAGAAAATTACTGTATTTCCATTGCATTTATTGATGTTTCGCTTTAGAAAAGTTTATCCAGAAAAGGATGTCCACTCTTGGATCCAGATGACCATAATTTATATACGTGTCTTTAAGAAAAAACACTAAACGAATATAAGAACAGCTATCCGAGGTAAAGACATCACTTCTTCGTAATCCCTACACCAGGGATAATGAATCGACTACACGAAAGTCGCGAAGTGCAATACGAGAAGAGTGAATATTTTTGTAAAATTAACTAGTTAAATGTATAAAAGGCACGAATGATTCTAATAAAAAATCTCGTTTCATACGCCTAGATGCCTGGTACACAGCGCACATCTTAAGCGCATTCTCAAGTATAGGCTAGAAACTGTTACTGAGTCCAAATTCGCACAATTTATGTACACTTGTTTTTGGTGCAATTTAGAAAATTTGTTAAAAGTACTGTTCAAGCCAAATATGTCAGTTATTCTTAAGAAACCCGCCGGCTCCCGCGATTGCAAGAAAGTCTCGGAAAAGCGATAATTATTAGACAGGGTGACAAAAATTCACCAATTAACTGTTTAACTATCGGGATTTCAAAGATATCGCTCATAGCGAGTTTCTGGCCATGAAGGAGACGCTGTCATGTCAGCTTTTCAAACAAAGAAAAAAATCACTTTTCTAAAGAACTGCCTGAGAAATCCTGACCCTTTTCCAGACTAAAACAAAACAGTGCATGAAGAGGGCCAGCTGGCACGTGTTAATGAAACATCAGCCCGTGACGTTTGCAAAGGTTACGGCATTCTGCGTCGCAAAAACCATGCTGTGATTATCGGAGGTGCTGCAATGTATGACTCCGCAAAATTTCGACCATCTGGGGTTCTCTAACGCGCGCTGACACCGCACTGTGCACGGGTCTCAGTGTTTTGAACTCCATCGAAATGCAACCGCTGGGGCCGACATTCGATTCCGCGACATTCGGATCGCATCCATGTGCCAGTACACCACTGTTGGAATGTGCCCATTTCCTGCGTATCTACGAAGCCTCTCCTTTCAGGGACACACAGTAGCCAGCGTTGTGTTTTGCACATTCGCTGGGTGCGAAGAAGCGGCTAGTCGTGATCGCGAACTACGCGGCCGAATGTTTGCGAGGCAGCACATTTTGAGTTGGCCGGACTAGTAGTAAGTGGAACACGTCAGCAGCGCATGGTGCGTTTGCACATGACTTCCGGCGTTCCTCACGCCGTAAATTTCGGCCTAACTGGGAAATGACTATTTCTGCAGGCACCAGGCCTTCAGGGAATGACTTTTTCTTATTTTGAAAAGTGATAAGTCGTCAACGTCTCTGTGATTGCGAAGTCGCCTATGGCTTATCCCCGAAACTCTGCAAAACAAATTCTACATACACAATATTCAATAATTAAAGAAATCTTAGTTTACAGATTTTTTTAAAATTAGACTATTATATAATTGTGTAATTGGAATGTACCGCACTGTCACGGCTAGTGCCGAACCTGACAGCTCGCTTCTCAAGAAAATTCATTCTCAATAAACCCGTTGAGAGAAAGTTTCCACATATTCACTGAAACATCCCCTGTTTATAAGAATTATTCTTGTAAGCCAGCCAGGACGTTGCTGCAGGCAATACAGTAGGAACATATGAAATTACAAAGAGTGCTAATCTGTAGTACGATCGAAACATTTACCAAAAACTGCTTCATCAGGATCATGATAAGAAGACTTATAT